>LPNX010475674.1:135354-150612 GCA_001517045.1 Pseudotsuga menziesii
ATGTTACTGTGCTAGTACATATTTTCATACAATTTAGCTATCCTTAAGCCCAAAAACTAAGCTAGGCATGGATAATTGAGAGTTGAACCCATTTAACTAGAAGAATATGATGAATAAAAAAAATATTTCCAAAGTGTCTTTCATTCCATAATTATCTTCTCAACTATTTGATCCCTATAAATATGATCCAACCACAAACTATATTAGTGTGCTAGTATATATTTTCATACAATTTAGCTATCCTTAAACCCAAAAACTAACTGCTCCATAGCACTTGTCAATCAATGGATTTCAATTCATTTATTAAATAACATTTTTTTAATAATAAAACACGGTTTAGGGTATATCCATTTATTAAACGGCCTTTTTTTAATAATAAAGGAAAGCACGGTATCCGATCCATTACTTTTCTATTCTTCACTAGAATAGATAATTACATAAAACAAATTTAATGTGGCCATGTAATATTGCCATAATATATATTTTAATAATTGTTTTCTTAACATATTTTAATTTGTATTTTTATGGTATTTATTTGATACTTTCATTTTATTATTAATCCTTTATATATTTTATTTAATTCACTATTATATTTGTAGTTAAGGTTAAACCAATTACCTCCAGATGCGGGTGACGAGCCAAGCAAAAAGGAGGACAGATGCAACGACGATAGGCTGGCATGAGAAGACGCTTCGATCAACAAGCCAGGGGTTGCATGCCACGATTCAAGCACTTGAATGGCACGTATGACTTTGGATCAAGACACCTAGGCTGAAGGGACATCGTCGAGGCAGGGAGCGATGGATAAAAGAGAGGAATGGATCTCACACAGGAGGATTGAGTCCTACGCGCAACCAAGAATCAGAGCTCATGAAGAATGAACAAGGAAGGACATAAGGGTAGGGAAATCTCATCGCAGATCACGGATTTGGAGTTGACAGGAAAATCCTCTCGCCATCCTGCAAGGACGATATCATGTACCTGGGTTTGCATTGCTAATCGTTCCTGCTGGATGCCGACGCATTATTTAACTAAGGATCCGCGGGACTCCATGGCTAAGGAGATGTGGAAAGAGTTTGGGTTAAGCACTCGCTGGTGGGTAGAGCAACTGGCAGACACAGAGTAATTGCTAGTAGAGTGAGGATTCACCAAGGCCGATGAAGGAGAAGGCGGAAAAGAGACATTTTTTCCTGCAAAAAATTGATAGGGATGGCAACTCCGACAGCAGGGAAAGGGGGCAGTGAAGAAGACTAGTGGGAATGACTTTTCAATGAGGAAACGTCGGCTCACATTCGCCACTCCATTGCTGGTATGGAGGAAGAAATATTTAATGAATTTTGGGTGAAGTTGGGAGATGGGATAGTCATGTTGCACTACTGGCGACTGAAATTCATTCTCTCTCGTTCCATGAATGAATGGGAGAGCTATGTGGAGCTCATCTGCATCACAGTGGGCAAGTTCAAGGATGAAGCGAAGAACAACCTCGACCATATGCGCAGCCTACTCCGCCTCTTAGGGCCACTCTTTTAGCGCATTCCGAGAGAAGAGGATGGGAGTATGGAAGAAACCAGTTAGGCGGATGCAAATCAGGGCGTAGGGCGGAGCAACATCGATGCTCAAGATGAGGCTGAGTCTTCTTGCCACTGCTGGGCCGTGGGTCTGTGTAGTGTTGGTGTCTTTTTTCTTTTTCTGTGTTTCCCTTTATGCACAGTCGGATTCTATCCTATTATGTTTGTACTACGAGGCTGGGACGCTCTCATGCTTCTGCATCTCTCTTTGTGGGATATTCTCTTCACTTTCTTGTTTTGGATTCCAGATCAATGTTTGACTCCTTGTTTCAAAGAGCAGAGTTTGTAAATATTTTTAGTTTTATGCAGTAATAAAAGGACCCTTTCTTACTTAAAACAGGAAGAAAGTTAGACTAATTACAAAAATAAAACATTGTTTTTAATTAAATATATTTATTTAATTTTCATAATTATTATTATTATTGAATTCTATTAATTGTTATAATTCAATTACAAAAAAGTATTATCTAATCAAACTTTTCTTAAAACCATCTATTAATCAAATTTTAATTTTAAAATATTTAAAATATAAAAATTTAAATATTGAAATATTATTATTAAACAAAAATTAACTAGAATTCATATAAATATTTATATATATTAAAAACTAAAATTTAATTAAAATAACAATATTCAACTAAATATAATATTGAAATTTGATATTATAATCTTATTTATTATATCTTAACCTTATTGTAACAAACTCGATGTCCACTTTATTACTTTGAGAACTAAATATTAAAATTTTATACCTGATATATCTTAACTCTATTGTACCAAACTTGCTGTCTATTTTATTACTTTGAGATATAGAATATTTTTTTTTAATCCAAATCAATCAAATCATAAAATATTTTTCTATACTTTTTTATGTGTAAACATATAATTAAAATTTTAATAAACTTTTATCATAAAATGTTTTGAATATAAACATAGTCACAATTGAATATGGACGCAACACAACTTCAACTTACATCTACCTTGTATACCTTTTATTTAGCATTCTTTACACATAATATGCCCAACCAAATGGCTTGGATCATCATGCTAAAATTATCTCTCTACATTCATGTGAACATAATTAAATTAAAAAGACTAATCAATAAGCAACCCTTCTACACGTGTGAAAGACATTTTGCTATCTTTTAAGAGAACTATGAATATTAATTTATATTACAATCCTACCAAATATTTATCATGGTCTTCTTGGAAGAACTCTTATATACTCGAAGTGATTTTATCCGACTCTTGACAAATCTTTAAATTACATAATGGACAATTTCCACCAACCATTTCTGTCTCCCCAATGGAGGTCACCTTCCTCTTTTCTTTCGTTGAGAGATTCTTCTAAAACTTAACGGTCGTAACTAAAGGCAAAAAATATTTTACATGCAGCAAAGTAATAAATGCTGTGACAGCTACACCTTGGACCGTTGGATCTCAATCTATTTGAGATCCAATAACTCACACTGCAACCACCACAATATTTATTAACTAAATGGTTAAACAAAGAAATCCTAACCTAAAGGTCTTTCCTTAACTATTCATTATTCGACTTTTAAGGAAGACGACCCCTTTTGGATCAAAGGACATGCATATCATTTAGTAATAGTATTTATACTTCTTAATATATCCATAAAATTTATGATATATGCAACCAAATTTTTGTTATGCTGTTTTAGTTTTTGATAACATTTAACTCCTTATTCCATGGCATCGTTTCAATTAATTGTTTATAATATTTTGTAATCTATGAAATTGAGTAATGTAATTAATAGTGTAATCAATTATAATAACAATTTGTTAAAAGGCTTTATATCTTTGTTATGCTGGTTTAGTTTTTATAACATTTAACTCTTATTCCATGGCATCGTTTCAATTAATTGTTTATAATACTTTGTAATCTATGAAATTGAGTAATGTAATTAATAGTGTAATCAATTATAATAACAATTTGTTAAAAGGCTTTATATATTTTTCTCATAGGATTACGACTTTTTTTTCAGAGCAAAATGAAAGAAATTAGTTTATTTATATTACGGAATTTTTAACTTAGTTTATTTATATTACGGAATTTTTATTTAATTGACAACCTTTTGGATGTAAGATAATAAGAATATTATTTAGAAAATCTTTAAATTTAATGTAAGATTACTTAATATTTAGTTTTATGTTAAAAGATAGGTTATAGTGGTTCACTAAAAGCATACATCAAAAACTATTAATCTTATTTTATGAAAACCATTTAAAACTTTAAGTGACTAACAAATCAATTCTTATTTAGGTGTTTATAAAACCAAGATGACATTAGTTATCTAAAACATAGATCCTTATGGCTTCTTAGCCATTCTCCCTCTCCCTAGTGGATTCATGCCCCAATTTCTAGGCTCTATCAAGCGCTGAGAGGGATCAAATCTTTGGAGGTGCAAACCTCTTCTGAAGTATTGCACTCAACTATCAGCTTTGGTGCGATTGACACCAAAAGACACATCCTTTTATTTAAGGTGGACATATAAATTTTTTATTATTAATATATAATACTATTTATGACTGACATATAAAACCATTTACAATAAAACAATGGATTGTTTAGGAGGCCTTGCATATCCTTTTAAAACCATGTGCATGACTAGCATTTTTTTGCAGATAATTCAATTTTTTATTTTTATTATTATTTTGTTAAGTATGAACATTACAACATCTCCCTGATATTGTGTTAATTTTCTGACCGACATTTTTTTTGGCTAATTATTAATTTTTTTTTAATTGTTTTGTTAGGTAGGAACATTATAACATTTCCTCCATATTAGGTTGTTTTTATTTTTAAATGTTTTGTTAGGTAGGAACATTACAAAATCTCCTCTATATTAGGTAGGAACATTACAACATCTCCCCCTTCCCGAGAAGCCATGAAGAAATTCAAGCTTTTGGTATGAATGATTTATTAACAAATTTTGCAGAAAAAAATCAACTACCAATTTCATATGTAAAAAAACTTAGCCATAAAATTCTTTAAAATTAATGAATCTGAAGATTGTGCAAGGGCAAGTTCACAAGGAGGATGAAATAGCAGTGCTTCAGATTCGATTCATGAATCTGGAAAGACAAGAATGGTTTTACCTTTTCAACCTTTGACGATGGCCTTTGACAATGTCAATTACTATGCAGACATGCCCCGATATGTTAATTGTCCCATCTCTTTGAATTAATTACTGTAAGCAAATATTGTAAATCCTTTTTGTCTTTCATTGTAATGGCTGTAAAGTTGGGACAATGGGTTATTACCACAGTATGCACATAAAAGAATCCAGGATTATAATGATTTAGTAGAAGGTGAACAATTTTTCTTTTGAGGAGCTTTTAGGAAGACATGAGACTTCAGTATGACATTGACATTCATGTCAAAAAGCTATCGGGAAGACCTTTAAGGTGTCTCAAACTGTGTATGTGTGTGAGATCTGTGATGCGACACTTTGTCCCAATGCCATGGGTATGCACTGTCATGATATCATGTGCAAGGGAAAAAAATAGAGGGATTGATTGGTGAGTTGGGTATAGGTTTTGACGTTATGTTGGATTTGATCATTTATTCCATTATGTTGTTTAGTGACTTTTTCCTTATTGGCATTGATAATTAATTAAACACATGCAATTTATAATTTTATATAATTGTATTGTGCCTGAATGCTGTAAATTACCATACCAGTAGTCTAAGGTGGCTGTAAAGTTGAGAGGTTTTAGAAGGTCTTGATTGGTTATAATAGCTTTGTCTGCCAGCCGAGGTCGATACAGAGTTAAGAAAGGTTATACATTTTCCTTGATATTGTCAAATCCCTGCTTTAAATAACAGACGTTTGTGGAGGAAGTTATGGATCTTGTGGAGCTGAATAACCCGGGACAAACTCTGGTCGGTCTTCCTGGAGTGAATGGTCTGTTGAATTGGTTGCAAATCCTTCAATAATCTTCATGGACGAGCCAACATCAGGACTGATGCGAGAGCTGCTGCTATTGTGATGAGGACTGTCCGAAACACTGTGGATACAGGCCGAACTGTTGTGTGCAATATTCATCAACCCAACATTGATATCTTCGAGGCTTTTGACGAGGTATGTATTAAGAATAGATTCGATTTTTCTTTTTCTTCATCTCTAAAATCTACAAAATCCTTATAAATATACAAACTGCTTAGGATGCCTATGAAACTCAATTGTTGAAGTAGTAATAACAAGAATACAATTGCAGAATTTGCAGCTTGTGTTGATGAAGAGAGGAGGCCGGATGATATACGTTGGTCCTCTTGGCTGCCATTCACAATCGCTGATCGACTACTTTAAGGCCATTCTAGGCGTTCCCAAAATCAGGCAGGGATACAACCCTGCAACTTCGACGCTTGAAGCGTCTTCTGTCGGCGCAGAATTGCGTCTTGGCGTTGATTAGTAACTTAAAGATAAATATGAACTTATTTCTTTAATTTTAATAGTTTTAAAATTAAAATTAAAATGAATCTGTAATATTCTTGTTTCACTTACTTAAAACGCCATAGAGACAGAGAAAATTCATCTTCACATCTAAAGATTAACATCTAAAGCTTATAATTTTAGAAGCTAAAGATGGAAGATATTCTTGTAGACATAGAATAATGGATTGATGTGGAGATCCTCTATTTACTCTGTAAGATATATGATATTTTTGATAAGTTTACACAGTTTAATGCTCTTATAGAAAATTAGCCATGGAAGAAATTAAAGACGTCAAGGATATATAATGATGGAGTGTTCTATGAAAATGAGTTTGAGGAATTATGTTAGAGGAGTGGAACAACCAGGAAACATACTACTCCATACAAACCTCAACAAAATGGAGTTGAAAGAAAATGAATAGGATGTTGATAGAAAAGGAATAAGTATCCTCTGTGGTGTAGGGTTATCCTATGAATTGTGGGAAAAGACAATGGACATGACATGTTATTTGGTAATTCTATCACCTACATCAACATTGGTTGACAATGTTAGTGATTGAGAAAAATACGAAGAAACTTGAACTTTAAAACTCTAATCCATAATAACATTGCATATAAATCTCATCAATAATCCAAAGACATAAATAAAACCATAAAACACATGATATACCCTAGGAAAACCCTCTACTGATTCAGAGGATAAAAAATCCAGCAAACGATCTTACAGTATGATAGATTAGTAGCAGATAATGATTACAACACAATAGCAGATTGCTTTCACAGAGAGCACGAGAGAGTGGAGATCGAATGGAACACCGTATCTAACTTGCCAAGTGCATAACACTTTAATAACAAGTCAAATTATGTTTTACACAAATAGAATGGTTGCATGTAGCAACAACTTGTTAACACTTAGAACACTGATCCATCTTTTATCATGCACCCCATACTGATCTGGTCTCAAGCTGGCACTCCATAATTATCTTCCACATGAAGATATGCGCCTTCATTTAATTAACTAACTCTAACTGAGTTGAACTGAATGTAACTGAGTTGAATTGAATGTAACTGAAAAGAACCGAATGTAATTGAAGAAAACTTGAATGTAACTGAATAGAACTGAATGTAACTGAACAAATCTGAATGTAGCTGAACAGAACTAGTGCATCTCCATTAGTGTTTATTTCCAATAACCATTTGCATAAAAAAGGAGTTGAACCCTTCATTAACTGAATTTGTTTACCATAACTGCAATTCAAATTCTCTCTCTCTATCTTTGTGATTATATTAAATATCTCTGCATGGTCCATGTGTGTTTTCATTAATTAATTATATCATACTCATAAGATCGTTTCCGAACCTATGATCATATGTATTGCCCCAGGTCATATAGTCATATGCTAAAGTAAATCACTCTAGGGGTAGCTAATCCCTAAAGGATACTTGTAGCACATGTTGACCATGACTAGCCATACATCACATAGTATATCTACTTTACATAGTAAAGTACACCACCTCACAACATCAGGATATTCGTAGGACTACACAAGCCTACTTTTCGCCTCAATCATATGAGGATATTCGTAGGACTACACAAGCCTATTGTCCACCTCATTCATATGAGGATATTCATGGGACTACACAAGCCTACTGTCCACCTCAATCATATGAGGATATTCGTAGGACTACACAATCCTACTGTCTTGATATTACTCACAAGACTTTACAACATCACCACCTCAATCATATGAGGATATTTGTAGGACTATACAAGTCTACTGTCTTGATATTACTCACAAGACTTGAGAATGACTTTTGATGTTGTAATCTCAACAGAAAAAACTCCATATGAGGCATGGATTGGTTAAAAAATATCTCTTAAACATATTAGATTTTTGTTGTTGTGATTCCGCATGTTCCAAAAAAATAGGAGTAAGATTGATACAAAAGATAAAAATGTAAGTCGATCACCTACATCAACATTGGTTGACAAAACACCCTTTCTAAGGAGGAAAAGAGTTTAAATATTTCAAAGGAGGATCTCAAATTGACAACGATGTTTTGGTTATTCTTACCATACGGAAGAGGCTGAGCGCCCATGGAGGGTGAAGAAAAGGGTTGGGTCTTCCCCCAACCCATGGATTTGTCTACTGAGGTACAAATAAAAGTATTCTGATCTCGCTAAATGAAATGGGAGGAGAGGGAATGAGAGAGCCACAAGATCGAAAAAAAGGGAATAAATATGGGAAATGTATTTCTAGGGAGATTGAGGTTCCCAGTTTGCAGATCCAATCGTTAAGCCTTAGGGATAAAATCCAGAACATGAAGGACCATGTTTGATTGAGAAATTTGTCAAAATGTCACCCTCCAAAAAATCCCTAATCTGGTGGATAAATTCTACTTGGAAAGCTAGAGGACATTATTATATGCATAGAGGATCGAAAGGGGTTTTCATAATAAGCTTCATTAGTTTAGAAGATTGAAATAGGGTTTTGGATGGAGGACTATATTTCTTTTATTCAGCTTGTCTCTTCCTTCGACCTTGGAAATAACACTTCAATCCATAAATGGAAGACATGAGGATGATGACAGTATGGATAAGGTTATATTCTCTACCTGAGGAATACTAGGATTTGGAGATCTTGGAGTATATCAGTAACACCCTAGGCATGTTCATCAAATTATCGAAGCATTAGAAGTCCAAGAGGTACACGACCTATGCACAGTTCTACGTGTCTATGAACTTGAAAAAAGACTTGCCATAAGCTATATATCTATCTTAGGAATATGAAGGATGCAGGAAAACCCTAGATTATGAGAAAATTCCCTTTCGATGTAGGAGGTGTCATGATTATAGTCACCTCTTTAGGGATCACCCTCAGAATCCCCCACCACCCCAGGCAAAGCAAAGCAGAGATGTGGATGAATAAGGTTTCTCTCGAGTAAAGGGGAAGAAAAGAGGAGGGTGGCGACAGGAAGGTACGAAACCCTCCAAACAACTCAGTACAACCAATACGTTTGTGATCTTAAAAGAAATCAAGGAGGAATAACAAATGACAGAGAAGCTAGAGGCTCAGTTGGAAAACCCTAACTTAAAAGAGGAAGAATGGAGGCAGGTTGAAGAAGTCCAAGCGGGGAGTAGGACACATGAGATGGACACTAAAGAAGACAATGAAGACATGGACCTAGGTGACTTGGATCTAGAAGGGATTGAATGGGCTTATGATGGGCAAGGTAAGGGATACATCCCTCAGGGGCAAGTTTCTTTACTACAAAATTCAATAAAAAAGTCAAGGCGAAAAATCCCTTAGGAATTATTACAAGATATTTGAAGGAAAACAAGCAGAAATTGGGTGATTTAGGCAAGAAATATGGGCGTAAATCCAATAGAGTCTGTATAGCGGAAGTAGGAGTTAAACTAGTAGAATTTGGCTAGTACCCTACCATCAGGGAAGCCTTGGGGATTTGACCTATTTTTCATCTTGTTTCCAATGAATATCATAACATGGAATATATGAGGGATATATAACCCCTATATGATAAGAATTATGAAGAGGAAGATTCACAAGGAGAAACTAGTAGTGAAATTTCTTCAAGAGACCAAGTGATCTAAACAATGCTTGTTAGAGTTAGTTAGAAAGGTTTGGAGGCACAATGAAAGTATCAGGGTAGATGCGACTGGAATTGCAGGGGGTTTATGGATTTTTTGGGATCCTATTCAAATTTCCCTTAAAGGCTTTGCGACTTCCCATCATTCTATTTTGACCGTTTTTCATTTAATCGGCTAATCGATCCGAGGAATTCTAACTAATGTGTATGACCCTCACAACTTGAATCTGAAAGAGGGTTTCATTTATTCTCTTCAAAAAACCTACCAACCGGTGGAAGGAAGGCATTGGATATTGGGAGGGGATTTTAACTTAATCACCTCTCTGGAGGAAAACAAAGGAGGAAGGAGAAGGATGGAAGGGGAGTGTGTGCTCTTCTGGGATGCCATCGAAGAAATGGGGCTGGTAGATATCTCCAGAGGGGAAAATATTTATACTTGGAGAAATAGAAGGAGAGGAGAGCAATATATTTCCTTTCTCTTGGACAGATTCCTATTTTATGAATCCCTTATGTACCTTGGAAGCAAATTATTCTCCCTAGTTCTCCCTGGGGTAGGATATGACCATTGGTCGGTATGTCTGTGGTGGACACAAGGTATTCATTCAGTGAAACTGTCATAACACCTTCATTCATGGGATATTAAAGAATACCCCTAATTTTGATATATATTAATAAATACATACCAAAATCATTTTGTTGAGTCCCCCTACCAATACATATTATTAATTAGAAAAACCTTATTTTTCATACCCTCCCCCCCTTCCCCCAATACCTACAATATATTGACCTTATTTTTCACAATTAAAAAACCCCCCTTTATGAATGAACGTTATAATTTTTTTTTCCACAAGGTGAATCCCCCGTGGTGGTGGAGTGGCCTCAAATCCTATTTCAAAAAACCCTTAAGGTTTGAGCAATTTTGGCTGAGTCACCCAAAGTTCAAGGACAAATTCCGTCAGTGGTGGGAAGAGGTCGTACAGGTAGAAGGGAGAATCATGTACACATTCCAAAACAAGCCTAAATCTATCAAAGGTAAGATAAAGAAATGGAACAAAGAAGAATTTGGAAACATATTCAAAGAAAATTCCCTCTTGGAAGGAAATTTGGAACGCCTTCAAAAATAGGGGATGACAGAAGGATTCTCGCCGGAACTCCATGAGGAGGAAAAGAGGCTCATGACTTAGTTGGAGGAAAGGGAAAAAATGGAGGAGATTCCATGGAAAAAAAAGTCGAGTATTAAATGGATTCAAAAGGGGCAAAGGAACACAAAAAATTTCCACCGATCTGCCATCCAACATCGAACTTGCAACCACATCCTTAGATTGAAAAAGGAGAATGATGAGTGGGAGGAAAGAAGGGAAGACATTAAGGAGGAACTAACCCAATTATTCCAGAAGATCTTGGAGGAACCTCTCTCAGATGGAAGTGAGGAAATCAACTGGATAACTAGGACCATCCCCCACTTAATGACGAAAGCCAAAAATCATTTACTAATGCGTCTGATCCTTATGACTGGTCATTGAAGTTAAAGAATTTGTGGGAAAAATTGATATAGGTACAACCCTTGGTCCTGATTGTTTCATAGTAAATTTATTCCATGCCTTTTGGGAGTTAGTCAAGGATGACGTTTGGAAAATTGTGGAAGAATCTAGGAAGACTCAACAATCCTCCCGACTCTTAACACAACCTTTTTATCTCTCATCCCTAAATCGAGGGAGGTTTTTTTTGTTTTTGGTTGGAAAAGTGGTGGAACCCCCCTGACTAGCAGGGTTTCCATTGGCTGAGTAGCCACGAACCAGGGGCATCTAAGCCGTCAAAATCACCCAGGGATCGCACCTGGCCTGGACCGCACCAACCCTTAACATGGTTGGATTTTTGGTATCCAACGAGATTAGAACTGATGACCTTCTAGCTTAGGGGGCGTCTTAACCATACCCCGCCACCAACTGTTCTACATCTCGCGGATTAAATCGAGGGAGGTTATCTTTTCTGACCAGTACCAATTTCCTTATGCAATATCATCTATAAGATAATAACAAAATTCATTTCAAATTGCCTTAGTCAATCCTTCCCTGCATTGTCTCCCCATAACAATCAGGTTTTTTGGAAGGTCATCAAATTATGGATGGAATTATCCTAACCCATGAAATTATTCATTCCCTTAAAACTACATGGACCCCTAGAATGATGCTAAAGATGGATATAGGCAAATCATGTGACAAATTGAATTGGTAGTACACGCAAGAGGTTCTCAAAGAATTTGGTTTTTCAGGATGGCTGGATTGAGTGGATAATGAAACTTGTCTCCTTGACTTTTTTCTCAATCCTTATCAATGGGGTCCCGACGAGCCTTATTCGTCCCACTAGGGGAATCCGACAAGGAGATCCTCTATCCCATTTCCTCTTCATTTTCATGGCAGATGGATTGGGTAGGATCATCAAAGACAAGCACGTTGAGCAAAGAATCTGGGGAATCAAAGTGCATCCTAGAGAAGAATATCAAACTCACCAACAATTTGTGGATGAAACGATGGTGATGGGACATCCTTCAGTGCAACAAGCTAGGACCATTAAAATTTTCTTGAAGGAATTTGGGGCGGCCTCTAAACTAGATGTCAATGAGAGAAAATCTCAGGTTTTTTTCTTTAACACCCCTCGAATTACAAGCTTCAACATCTGCAAAATTCTAGTCTTTCGAGAGAGCTCCCTTCCATCCAAATATTTGGGCACCCCCTTAGTGGATTCGGTGGTTCAGAAGGGATCGTGGTTTGAGCTTCTTGAAAAAATAAGAAAGTGATTGTCTAGGCTAACTTATCGACCTTTAAATATGGCTAGTGATATGAACCTGGTTAAGTTTGTCCTTTAGGCTATGGCCATTTACCTATTTCAAGCATGGTGGATCCAAAATCTATTTTAAAGGAAATACGGAACATCTAGCGTCATTTCCTTTGGAGTGGAGGTAAGGATAGAGGAAATGGGCCTTGTTTGAATGGGACACGATTTGAAAACCAGAAACTCATGGGGGCTTGGCTTATAGGACCCTCTTAGGATGAACCTGGTTAGTAGGGATAAAATTCGATGGAGGTAGGTCACGCATGAGGTAGAGCCATGGGAAAAATTATGGAATTGAAAGTATGCTGAAGGTTGGGAGAAACACGAGCTTATTCGTTTTGATGAAGACAAGTGGGGTTCACACATTTGGAACTTGGCTCATAAGGGTCGAAGCTTAATGCATGTAAATATTTTTTGGGAGGTTAGGAACATAGACTCGATGCTTTTTGGGGAGGATGAGTGGAAACAACTTCCAAAGCTAGCTGACACCTTGGACACCCGCATCTCATTCAGACTTGTAAAGAGAATTAGTTAGCTAGAGTTGGGGAATTTTGGGAGGAAGAGGAGGATTCCATGGGCTTCAGGGGATGGCTTCCAAGCATTGTTTGGGAATCGTATGGGAATGAGGACGAGGTCCCAAGGATTTTGGAAGCTCTTCAGGACTGACACATCCACATACAAAACCGACAAGAAACATTAATATGGGGAGTGACCCCGAGGGGCACCTTTTCCATCCAGAAGCTTATAGAATTGATATTAAAAAAATAAAGTTAATATTATAATTTTTTACATTAAATATATTTATCTAAAATTTGATATTATAATTCTATGTATTGTATATGTATGTTTAATAATATATAAGATATATGTTTTTTTTTAATGCGAGTATCTATGTTTTTATAATTCAATTATAAAATTTATTATTATTTATTATCAATTTTTTTTAAAAAGTAAGTATTAAGCAATTTTGTTATTTACTTAAGCAACTATTATTAAGCAAATATAGTTGATAATAATAACTAATTTCACTTATTACTTTATAGTTTTAAGACATGTCTCATTACATGTAAAAGTGATATGATTTTGTAAGGTCACAAAGTCTTTAATCATGATGTCTACCATTAGGCTTCAATTAGGAAATGTCTGCCATTAAAAAATGGTTTGAAATGAGTGATTGACTTTATAATTTTAGATTTTACAAACATTATATGTAAAATGATTTGATTTTTTTTCGATACTAAAATTCAAGTATATAATTTTTGATCACAAAATATTTTTTCATTTTGAAATTGCATTTTTGAATGTATAAATGGATTCAACATCCTCAAATACTTTTATTGTTTCTAAATTATATAATCTCAATAATTTATTTGCAACTTCTTTGATATTTTAACTATATCTTATGCAAAAATGATTGGAAAATGCAATTGAAAAATGTTCAAATCGTTTAGCATTTAGTCTTTAAAAATAAAAATATCTGTCAAAGATATCAAGCCAATAACTCAAGGTTATCTAAACTATTTTTTAAACACTCAAAAAGTTATTACATATGATCGGGCATCCAAATCTATTGTTTTTAGTCAACCAATATAATTTAAACACTGATAAAGTTATTACATAGGATATGGCATCCCAATCTATTGTTTGTAGTCAATCAATAATATGATCTTATTTGAGATTATTTGAAATGTGTTTTTGAATGCCTCGAGTGAAATGCATTGATTTGGTTTGAAATCTTGATCTCAATTTTGAAAATGCCCCATAACAAAATGAATTAGAAATTATAAATTGAAATGCGTAACCACGAAATTGATATATTAAAACCTAACATCTTTGAATTTCATTAAATTTGATATTTGGTTATAAGAGAAGGGGTCATGTAGACCATGTAGTTCTTAAATGATGTTGAAAGAAAACAAGTCCAACTACACATTTTAACTCTAGGCATGCTCATTAAAAGTCACAAATTTTTTACTTAGGCTAACATGGTCAATTGATTTTTGCGTAGTTAGCGATAATTCTATTTTGCTATTGGTTGAGTTACACAAGTGAGCATGCCATAAGATAAATATTGACCCTAGGATAATGGAGTGTACACGAAAAAACATTGTTGGACAAGTGTTGAACACTTTATAGGTTCCTAAGGCAAAGTAGTTCCATCACAGTTCCATGGGCCAGAGCCTCCCTAAAAAAAATTAGATCTATTGTATTTTATCTGTTTTGTGTTTTTTCAACACATGGTTAATTAATTATGGTTTCTGAATTTTTGTTGTAATCTAGTCCAGTTTAATAATTCAGGATTTTGGATGCTATAATAATTCTTGTAAATGGTGAAGATAATATAATGAGATAGAGATATGAGAAATCTCAATTAGGTTGTTTTCTTGGGTAAGTATTTATAGGGTAAGTCTCTGTGTACATTATGTGAGCCATCGTTATTTCGTGTGTTTTAGATTGTGTTTTGTATTTTGTTTTCAAACACATGTTTATCAAAATCTTCACATGGTATCACAGTGAGGTTATTAGCCTTAGGGGGATGTCTTCATTGCTAGGGTTTACCTCATTCTGTAAAGATAAAAGGTATCTTATGACTATAATAAACATGTGTTTGAGAGGGATATTTTGTAGTGAATCTTGTGTAAAGAAAACAATGAGTGGTTCAAGACTAAGTCACATGGTTCGAATTCGAATTCGAGTTCAAGCACCATTTGATTCGATTCGAATTCGAACTTCTTGATGAGGTTCGTTTGAGATTCGTCTTTAGATTTGAGTATATATATATATATATAT
>LPNX010475675.1:0-80026 GCA_001517045.1 Pseudotsuga menziesii
ATTCCCCTTTCATCCTCCACTCTTTCCTCCATGCAAAAGCATGTATGAGCTGCCATTTGACCACTCTTTAGCTTGCCCATGCGCCCTTGCTAATTCGTGAGTTCCTTGATAGACTTGGGATCAGCTTTTTACACCTATGGGGGATTTGCCTATTTTGGGTAAGCCTGCTTTATGCTAGATTTGGATGCTTCCTTATGCATTCGATTTGCTCATGTATTCTATATATTCAGAAGCCTATGTTATTACAAGGTTGGCTATTGTACACTCAGTTAATATAATTTTGTGTTACAGCTCCATATTCAGTCTCCATTGTTGATAATTTGCATGATCAATTGTTAATTGCTGTGAGTGAAATTAATCTACTGCAGGCCTGAATTTCTACAGTTTTGAGATCTGGGTCTAGAAGTTAGTTATATAGTCAAGTAACTATTTTTTCCAGTTCGAGGACTTGACCTAAAGTTGGTTAGGAAATTAAGCAAATTTTTTTGAGATGTAACAAGTATAAAATAAATGAATTAGATGGTAGGAGGGTTCAAGTATAACTCTCATGTAATTTTCATGACTGATTATGATATATATCACTGGTAATCCCATATTATTTTCATTTACTGGTTTCATTTATGATTTATTAAGTCACTCAATGTGCAATTTCATTTCTTGACTAATGTCTTATTCATGAAGTGCTTGTAGGGTGTGCATGAAACTCAGTTAGCTTTCTTGTTTTTTCTAGTTTATTTGTTATGTATGGTTCATCTCAGTCTCTGATTTTTATATGATTTAGTACCTGTTTTAACGTGTTTTATGTTACCCTCTTGTTTATGAATGTTTTAGACCAAAAAGAATACAAAAAGACAAGTTTTACTTTGTTTCATTTTAGAGATTGTGTTGGCTTGTTCATCTTGTAGTCTAGACCAATTTCTAGCATTAACAGTTGTGATTACTCAAAGGGTAAATGGTCTTGCAACTAATGAAGTTATGACTTAGCAGTGAAGTAAATATTCATACCTAACAAGCAATGCCAAGTGCAATGTGTGGAATGAAGAATAGGGTATGCAACTACCTAAGGTGCAATATTTTTCCTTCAAATGTAAGTGCAATCATCCCTATATGAAAATATAACTATAATAACAGTAACCAAACCTAGTGCAAGTATGATGCCAATGAAAAATGAAAGAGATGCATAACTATGCAAAAGATGAAATGTTTTTGTATTTTTTGAAATAAATGAGATATGAAAGAAAATAAATGACTCTACAACCCCTAGACCTCGCAACCACTCACAAAAAATAGGCAAGCAAGGCACCAAGGTAAAAGAGACCTAATGCACTAATCTCAAAAACAAAAAATGGATAAATGGATGATAAGAAAAAATATTAAAAAATAAACTAAAAGAAGTCTATCGCCAGAAACAGAGAGTGTATACAGACACCAGAAGCATCCAAGACGACTCAACAATCATTAGAACTCACCCAGCAACACTTAATCCTCCAACTAAGGATCAAAAGGAAAGAATACGTGGCTATTCTTAGTAAAAGTGCATACATATGTGACTGTTCAAGGAAAACCCAGGTGTATATACGGATGTGAATGCAAAAATCACGTACAGGAAGAAAAAGGCGTAAAAATAAGGAAAACAAAAAATCTAAGACAAAATTTACTTCTTCAGGTCCCTACTGGGAAAAAATGCCCCCAGACCCGACACAGAAATAGATAAATCAAGAGCAATTCAAGTAGATTGAATACTGACAACCTGAAATAAAAAACAACTAGGAACTCTCCCCAATGGAGTCACCAATTCTGTTATAGAGAGAAACTTACTATGTCTTTGGGTGTACCACAACAGACAGGTAGACACCAAAAATTAATCTTTCCCAATATGCAAAACAAACCAAATATCTAACACTAAGGGATATCGAATCGTACCTTATTTCGGATGGTTGAAGCAGATCCCTGTTGAGCTTTTCCAATCCACGCTTGCTTTAGCAATTCCTTCTCAACAACAACAAATAAGAGAAGCATGCTATACAATGATGTGTTAGACCCACTCTATCATATATATTCATCAATGTATAAGCAATTAAAGATATCCACGGATTCATTGTTCATTCAATTGCACATTAATTGGACAGGAAAATATATTTCTATTGATAAAATCAAAGATTACAAAAGTGACAAACTCTGTCAGCACATCTACAAACCGAAAAAACCAAGTCCTCCACCTGGGCCTCCACCACCTCAATCCTCCATCTCTTAATAGCAAGCTCACAAGAAAAAGGAAAGCTTGGGAAGAATACAAAGTGCTCCAAAGGGATGCAAACTCAAGTACAAGAAAACTGAGGTAACAATAGACTATAGTTTCTTTTCTCTTCAATTCCTCCTCTTCAATGTATCCAAGGGGTTCTTTATATAGCACTCCAAAAGGGTAATGAAAGATCAAATCTGAGTGTTCTCAAGGCATTTGGAAGGCCAAGAGTCCAGTGGTTTAGACTCATATAAGGAAAAATCCAAAAATATTTGGATTTATGCACACATCTCGATGTACGTGGGTTTGAGGTCAAAAGTCGCGTGTACACACGAGTATGCGGTTAAATGTTGCATACAACAATAAAAAAAGGGTTTTTTAGGGATGATATTGGAACATTAAAGGATAATATAAGTCCATGGGGTATAAATAGTCTGCATAGGGATAGGGGAGGCCATAAATATGTGATCTACCATGTGTGGTAAATTCAGCCATAACAAATACTCATTTCTGAGAACTTTTGGTTGTGAAGAATTTATCGATATTCATAAAGATGATAGAACAAAGATTGAAGCTAAATCCAAGAAATGTACCTTTGGTGGATACGGTGTTGATTATTTTAGTCATTTCTTATGGGATTTTGAAAATCACAAAATCATTAGGAGTAGAGATGTAGTATTCAATGAAAAGGTTATGTACAAAGATCAGTTGCAGGGAAAGAAAGAGAAAAGGGAAAACAAAGAGTACATATTACTTGATGAAATCAAAGAAAATGAAGTTCCAAAGGCACCGAAAAATAAAGAGTAGCAACAGGTACCAGAAACTCCTACAAATGTAAGAAAATCTACCAGGTTAAGTACACCCCCTGAATGATTGTCTCCTTCACTGTATTATTTATTGATAACTGATTTTGGTGAACCAGAATGTTATGAAGAAGCAGTGCAGGTAGGAACTAGAAATAAGTGGGAGCAAGGCATGGATGAGGAGATGGACTCATTGGTAAGAAACCAAACTTGGGATTTGGTTAATCTGCTTAAAGGAGAAAGGGCATTGAATAATAAATGGGTTTACAGGTTGAAGGAAGAATATGGAGGAAAGAAGCAATACAATGCTAGACTTGTTGTAAAGGGATTTGCAGAAAATAAAGGTATATACTTTGAATACATATTTTATCCTATTGTTAAAATGACTTCAATTAGAACTATTTTAAGTCTAGTGGTGGTAGAAGATTTGGATCTTGAACAATTAAATGTAAAAATAGACTAAATCTATGGGGATTTGAAGGAAGAAATTTATATGCAGAATTCATAGGGGTATGACGTCAAATGGAAGGAGAATTTGGTTTGTAGGTTGAAGAAGAGCTTGTATGGCCTAAAGCTAGCTCCAAGGAAGTGGTATTTAAAATTTGATAAGTTTATGATAGAACAAGGTTGTGATAGATGTCATTCTGACCACTGTGTTTTTTTCAAGAGGATAGATAAAGGAAGATATATTATCTTGTTATTGTATGTGGATGACATGCTTGTTGCAGGGTCTAACATGTAGGTTATAAATGTGCTCAAAAGAAAACTAGCTAAATCATTTGTGATGAAGGAATTGGCTATTGCAAAGCAAATCCTTGGTATGAGAATGACAAGAGACAGGAAAAATCACAATTTGACGTTGTCTCAAGGTGAGTACATAGAAAATTTGTTGCATAGGTTTAGAATGTATAATACAAAACCAATTAGTACACCTTTAGACAACTATTTCACACTAAGTAAGGAGATGTTCCGAGAGACATAGGAAGAGAGATTACAATTCTAGGATTCCCTATTCATCAGCGGTTGGAAGCTTGATGTATGATATGGTGTGCACAAGAAATGGGATTTGTGAGCACGTACATGAATAATCCAAGTAAAGAGCATCGAAAGTAGTACAATGGAATCTCAGGTATTTTGAGAGGTACCACTTCTCATGCATTATGTTTTGGATGTTCAGACAATGTTCTATAGTGATATGTTGATGCAGATATGGTTGGTGATAAAGCTAGCAGGAGGAACACCACAGGGTATGTGTTTGTTGTGGGTGGAACAACAATATGTTGGATTTTAAAACTACAAAATGTTGTTGAAATTTCAACAATAGAAGCAAGGCATGTTGCTACTATAGAGGCTGATAAGGAGATGAATTGGTTGCAGAGGCTCATGGAGGAATTGGGTGAGAATCAGGAGAATAACAGGATGTACACTGACAACCAAAGTTCCATTAATATTGAAAAAAAATTAGCCTTTAATTATAATACTAAACATATACATCTCAAGTACCACTTCATAATATTTGTTCTAGATTAAGAACTCTTAAAACTGTAAACGATACATACTAGCTAGAATCCTGCAGACATGTTGACAAAGGGAGTAACCAGAGAGAAACCAAGTTCTTGCTCGTTTTTTGTTGTCCTTCAGGCATGAAGGTAAAAAAAATAAATTATCCAAGTCCAAGGTCTAGAGCATAGTCTAGCAAGTGCAGCAATGGCAGAGTTTTTGTGATCAGTATTCAAGTGGGATATTGTTGGTTGTGGAGTGTGATATTCCAGATTAGAGATGTTATTTAGTCATTTTTGAATGCAAGGTTTACTGTACACTCATTCCCCAACTTTGGGGTTTGGGGAATCACCCCAAAAAAGGGGGTTTTGGGGAAACTCCCCTGATATGCAGGGTTTCAGGGCCAATGCCCCCGACAAATGGGGGTTTAGGGGTGAATCCCCCTAGATTTTTCTTTGGGATGCTTGTTGGAAAACAATTTTGCAGACCCATGGTATTGGGATAACCGTAGTATTTTCCAATGGTATTTCCCCTATAAAAGAAAAAAAATGTAATACGGTTGGGTATGGTATGGTATTTTATTGTATTGTATTGTAAACAATCTCTACGATTATGTGAGATAGATTGTGAGAGTGTGAAAAGAAAGTGCAATAGTATTACTGCAGGTTGTATCCCTTCATCTTTCTGGACAGTACTAAAAGGACTTGAAATTTTTGTGTGGATGTAGCCCATCGTTTGGGTGAACCACATTATATATGTGTCTCTCTGTAATGTATTTAATGTGTTTTGCATATTGTTTAATGATTTAACTATATAACTATTATTGCTCTGTGGTCCTTTTTTCTAACACCTTTGAGTAATCAACAGCCTTGAAATAATGTTTAATATCTAAATTAGTCACAGTTTCTTTCTAGTGACGACACACACTAGTCTAGGATACTATTTTGGGTTAGGGACATTTTAACTACCCAAAAATTTAAACTCAAACATAGTGTCCTATCTTTCCAAAAATACAACTTCAGAAAGAAAGACGTCAGAAATCTTCTCTAACACAAGATTCAAGAATGATGTCATGTGATACTGAACTATGAAGATACCCCCCAAATACTTAGTAGAGAATAGACCAGAGCTACTGCACATTTGCAGACTTACTCAGTACCTCCTTCCTGCCCCGTGTGGTTTCTGGTATTGTTTATGTTTCAGGGTGAACTACCCTGCCCATGCGCATCAGTTGGAATGACAACTATTTCGTCAGACTTTATTTATGATTTTGGTAGCCTTAGTATATATACTTCTAGAAATTTACATAGGTTATGGTGGAAGCCTATTTCCACTATACCTAGGGTAGGATCGGGAGGAAATCCATTACATACAATTTGGGAAAGCGGTTTGGTGATTCAATTGCTTGGACCCAAGGTGGTATATTGTGGATCCCAAGTAATTTTTCATTGCCCTCATCATCCCAGACTTTTTGTTGAAAGGTACCTCTATTTTCATGGTTTGGATACTTATCTTTTTCTACTATTTTTGTTCTCGTTGTACTATTGGTTAAAAATTGACCTCATTTTTTTGTTAAGTTAGAAACTATGGCCAATACCCCTACGTATAATAACTAGGATACCCTCATGCAAGGGGCTTCTTGTTATTTTCCTTCCACTGGGAATGTTGGTGTTCCATTGATGTCCACTTTGAATCTTCCTGGAGTCACCCTTGGCCTACCGCTTTGGTATTTTTCCACTCTGACTATCCTGAATGCTCTTGATGCTTCTCAAGAAAGAACCTTATATCAAGGGCATAAAAAAATTTATCCCATTCACTTGTAGCATCCTTTCCTCATCCTTCCACCTCATGTGGTGAAAGTTTCGATGCCAGTAACCTGCAGTATAAAAGGAGTAAAAGAAGGAAGAATATAAAGAAGATACAAAAGAAAGGGTGCACCCATCCAATCTCTACATGTCATGTTGGATCTAATCACCCAACCTTTTCAGGTCATGCTGGGGTCACCCTTTCAACCTCTGCAAGTTAAGTTGATTCTAACCACGCAACCTTTAAAGGTCATGCTAGTGGAACCCATCCAACCTATGCAAGTCATGTTGGAATCAACTACTCATCCTCTACAGTTCATGATGTTGGAACCTATCCAACCTCTAAAATTCATGTTGGAATCAGTCACTCATCCTTTGTAGTTCATGCTAAGGGACCAGTATCAACCTCTATATGTCAAGTTGACCCTATATCCTAATCCCATGCAGTTCATGCTAGGGGCACCCATCCAACTTCTGCAAGTCATGTTGGATCCATCCACCAAGCCTTTGGAAGTAATGCTGGGGGGACACACTCAACCTATGAAATTCAAGTTGATATTCACCACCTAGCCTCTAGAATTCATGCTGGGAGAAAAAAACCAGCCTCACCAAGTCATGTTGGACCTAACCACCCATCCTCTAGAGGTCATGGTGGGAGCAAGAAGTCAACCAAATCAATTCATGTCGACATAGTTGAGAAAATCAACCATTCAAAATGAAAGATGAAGTTACCTTGTAGCCTTTGTGAGGCAGACCACCTTACCCACTAGTGCCCTGCCATTATAGAGGTATAAAGAGTATGGTTCCAAAAACAAAATGTCCCTAAAAAACCTGAAGTTTCTCAACAACCTATTCAACCTTCAGTTGATCAAGTGGTTGAACCAATTCAGTCTTTGGTTCACCCCACTCTTCCTTCGGAGAGTGACCTTTACCAAGTGATTGAACCATTGTTATCTTTTCTCGATCCCACTCTTCCTTCGGAGAGTTACATTCACCAAGTGGTTGAATTGATGCCTTCTTCGATCAATCCCACTCTTTCTTTAGAGACTGAAGTGTCTACTAGTAATATTTTATTCACTTCTAGTTCTAAAATTTCTAAACAAGGTGGCACTGACTTCATTTCAAATCAACCCCCACCAAGTTCTCAGATTGCTTCATTTTTCTGGGATTGCCTAGGTGAGCCACCCCTTCCATTGGTTGCACCTTTCTAGATAAAGGTTCAAGTTAACACTACATAACTAGTCATTGTATTATAGATGAAGGATCCTACATTAGTATTTTATCCTCATGTGCTTGGAGAGGCATGGGATCTCCCAAATTTATGTCAACTAATGATCAGTTGCTAGCTTTTGATAGAAGAACTAGTCAATCTATGGGAATTGTTACTCAAGTACATGTTACGTTGAGTGGGAATACTATTTTAGTTGATTGCATGGTTATTGAGGGCCCCTTGGACTTCAATATGCTTCTTGGGTGTGACTATGTATATCCTATGAAAGTTGTGGTGTGTACACCCTTTCGTGTGATGTATTTCCCTCATAACTAAAGCATTGTCAATGTTAATCAGATTTGATTTCTTGATCCTCCTCCTCACTCAACTATAGAGAAATTATTTCCTTTGTTACTTCCCAGTGTTTCAGTGGAAATTTCCCCACCATGGGTGAATTATGTGGCATCATAGACTTCATGTTTGATTGTTAATGAGAAGTTCGATTGTTAATGAGAAGAAGTCTATGGATTCATGCTTACCTTCTTGGGACTTGGTCGCACTAGTTGAACCATTTTTTTACTCAATGTGGACTTTGGAGCCTGCTCTACACCCTATTGATCCAACTAAAAGTTTAGACATGTGTCCTATTTGGGATAGTCTACTTCCTTCAAATGAAGTATTCCTAGAGTATTTGATACAATCTAACCTTATTTTCGATGTTGACTTAGTTGTGGTTAATTCCAACCCTGACTTGTTTGTTGAGATGATATTACTGATGATGAAATATCCTAT
Source organism: Pseudotsuga menziesii (assembly GCA_001517045.1). Classification (NCBI taxonomy): domain Eukaryota; kingdom Viridiplantae; phylum Streptophyta; class Pinopsida; order Pinales; family Pinaceae; genus Pseudotsuga; species Pseudotsuga menziesii. The sequence goes on from LPNX010475675.1 coordinate 8,353, forward strand.
GCTTGTATTGTTGAGTCCTTGGATTTTCCAACCAAACAATAAGTCGGTAATATTGATGAGTTTGACCTTTCTAGTATAATTTTTGACTACTTTTATACTGAGTTTGTTCCTAGAAACTCTATCACCCCTATGAAATTTAACATTCTTTTTGATGTTGATCTTATTGATTATAAATCCTCAAAAGTTGGCACTATAGAGTCTTCTTCTATTGATTCCTCCTTGACTACACATTTTATAGAAGATAGTAAAGTTGCAAGTGAATCATAATTTTTCTTTTGAATATGATCTTGATATTGTTGTTTCTTGGAGACATAATTCTTAGTTGGATTCACAATTGCTTACTAGTCTCACCTTGTTGTTCAATTTGTAACTGCATTCCCATGTACCCTTCTTATGCTTATGAGCGTGATGTTGGTTTCCATCCTTTTAGCACATTATATAATCCCTCATCTTGCCTCTAATCACTGCTTATCTTTGTATCATTTTTCCAGTACAACTTGACAAACTTTACCTTGGGGAGACATTCCTTGAATGTCCTTATCTCACTCATGTTCCTCGCAATGTGCATAGGTGTGTTCCCCACACTTGGAACTAGTTTCTCCTTCCTCCAACACTTGTATCCTTACATTTATAGCATCATTCCTTCTCTCCTTTGAGCTCATTAAAAAAAGTAAGGAGGTCACGACTTGAATTTTCCAGGATCATTAAAACTTTATTGGATGGATTTATCTTCAAGCTTTGTTCCAACTCCTTAAATGTGACTAGATCATCAAGTTCTATTGCCTCTTCAAACTTGTTAAAGGATGTCCACATCGATATAATTTTACCACTTTTTTCGGCCATGTGGATTACTTAAGAAAAAGGAATACTCTATTTTCTTTGGAATATAGAAGAGTATCTTCAGGTATAGATTTATCTCTTTTCCGAGCATGGATGACTAACCTTACAAAAAAGGAACATGTTTGAGCTTAGTTTTCTCTTCTTCATTCTCTAGACCTAAACATGAAAAAAAAATTGAGCGTACTTTATGCCATTCTCATGCTCGCTTAAACCCTAGTACAAAAATATCAAGTTTCTTGTTTTCTGTACCATTCTAATAAATAAATGGAACTCTCTGAGTGATATTACGTTCCTTCACACTTGTTAAACTAAGGCTAGCTTCTTGCTTCTGAAGGAGCATTGGTTTGGTGATATTTTACTCCTTTTTCATACCTTGATGACTAACTAGGAAAACTGCATACCTTAGTTCTACTGGGCTAAGAGTGTTCTCCTTTGTATTTTTTTACACTTTTTTGAACTCAAGAAACTAAATTTACAAAAAAAACCTTGCTAGAGTCTTCTTTGGAATTTTCAGACTCTTAAAACTATTAAAGCACTGATGAGCATTCTCTAATTCAAGATTGTAAAATCCATAGATCAATGATTTATCAAGCATTCTTCAATATTGTCAACAATGAAGAAGGTCCCAAGTTTTCTTTCCTTGACTCATTAAACCTTTACCAGAAAGAGGGAAATGGAACTTCATTCAAATATATTTTACATCATGGAAACAAGTCTTATTTCCTTGAACAAAGCACCGGTTTTGAGTCTATTCAATAGTTGGGTTCTAGTATTTTGACCTCATCTTGATTCATAGTTTCTTACTCCTCTAGTTGGCATATTTTCAAATTATATAGGGAATATGGTAATGTATCCTACATTGAATATTTGTATAGTTGGTCCTTTCGTGTCAAAGATTCCTAAGTCATGATTGTGTCATACTCACTGTTCAAGGATAAAACCTTTGTTTTCCATTATGTAGTTGTATTGACCTTTTCTATCTGCCATTCCTTGGTATTAGTTCATTACATCATGTCTTTGATGTTCTGTTTTGAAAAAAATTGTACAAATTCCATATGTGGTCAGTATTTGACTTACCTCATGTTGGATTATGGAGAATACCTTAAATCCTTCCTTCCAACCCATATCTTCCTATCAAATTCAACACATCTTTCTTTAGGAACGAGATTTGGATTTTATGATAGTACCTTGGGGATTGTAGTCATCAGTGGAAATTTCCCTCATTATTGGGTAGTGGGAATTCCTTAATGTGTCCTACTCGATGGATTCTTCAGGTGTTCTACTTCAAGAACATTTATTCAAACTAGTTAGAATGTACTAGGTACCTTGGGGACCATTTCCATTAATGGTGGATTCCCTCACATTTGTTAATGACTCATCAATGATTGTTAATCAAACAGTTTGCTCCATGTTCAACTTCAACTTCTTTATTCACATGGTTAGGATTCATACCTTTGGTAAGTTTGGATTGAGGACCTTGTGTTGTGTTAGAATAATCAACCCATAGTTACCTACATTGGAGATTAATTTAATTATTTTTGTCTTATTACCTAGTTTCCTAGATTCCATTCTATGCTAGTTGCCTTCTACATGTTCTAGAAGTCAACACATGATAAAGCTGAGTCATGGAGCACTTGGAAAACATCGTTGGAACCTAATTTATCATGCCTACTTTATTACAGATTCTCTAAAGTGCAAATTTGCTTTGTCTAAAAAGATGCCTTGTTTTATTTCTGAATAAAGGAAAAAGGAAAAGCTAGACTAGGTGTAGTTGCCTTGTTTCTTTCCCACATCATCCTCCCTCCTTTTCTCCAAATAAAAGCATGTATGAGTTTTATTTCCATCCCTCTTTAGCTTTACCACTTGACTTATCCATTTTGTGAGAATTTACCTAGATTTGGAAACTGCTTTATGCACCTATGGGGGATTTGAATAGTTTTGGTAATCCTGCTTTTGACTATTTCGAATGGAATATTTATGAATTCGATTATATCATGTAATTATATATTATAGTAGCCTATTACTTCATCGGGTTGGCTATTGTACACTTAGTCAATACAGATTCATGTTATGCTCTAATTTTAGTCTCCTTAGGTGTTAATTTTGCAGGTTTGATTAGCAATTTTGTGAGTGTAATTGTTCTATCTCTTGGGTTCAATTTCCAAATGGTATTAGAGCCTTTGTATATTGATTTATATCCTCCCAAATTGTTATTTTTGGTTCGAAATCATTGACTGGGAGCGCATTTTGTTGACTGGAGGGCACAATTTCTGAGCTATGGACCAATCTCAGAAGATCATCTTGACTTCATTCAGTTTCTTTGAGTGGAAAGATGATATGTAATGTACCCATGCATCTGAATGGAAAGGAGGACGCGACTACAAGCTTCAAACACATGGGCTAAGAGCCCCATGAACATGTGCATTCACAAAATTGCTAAAACATAATGCTTAAACATACACACATGAACATTTATCATGCACAGATGCAAACATTTATCAGGCACAGTGGAAACATCATACATTTAAGAAAGCATTCATTTAACATGTTCATCATGTTCATTAACAGAATTTACAGTTGCAGAAGTAAAATAGGCAAGATCACTTATCTTATGAAAACTCCATCCGCAACTAGCTACGTCGCTGCAACGTTCCACCCAACCATAGGCCAGCATGCGCCTTAATCTCTCAGCAACGATGCCACCCCCGAGTTTGGCATGATTCTCCAAGGAATAAGGGAACTAGTAGGATTACACATAGCCAAGGATACACAAAACACATAGCCAATCCAACAGATTTGGGTTTATCAAGCCATTAAGGAGCTGGAGAAGGCCAATTGCTAAACTCGTGAGCTCATTACAAAGCCAAGAAAACCTACACCAGAAATAGCCTGACCTCTAAGACACCCAAACACACCCAACACAAGGAAACAGTCCCTTCTATGCTACACAGTCCCTCAGGCCCTGCATTCCCTTCCAGTGCTATTCAGGGGTGATGGAGAAGAAGGCCATCCCTCTAGCTCTGTCTGTGTGGTTTCCAGCCATCAGGTTTATCAAGAAAATCTAAGCCAACATCCCTGCTCCTCTCATAGTCCAGAGACCAACCATTTCACTCAAGCAATTAAGTCAGCTATCACAGCTTAAACAGAGAAAATGAATTTTGAGTCATTCTTGGCCCTATCGTGGCCAAAATGACTCTCAGGTGAATTTACAACAGTCCCCAATATGTAAGAAAGACCACAACAGCCACAACCAACAATGTGGGAAAACACAGCCCGTCCTGGGCAACGAGATCACTAATAAAACATATACATACCCTGCTGGGGAAGAAATTACAGTCTCCCGGCGTGTGGATGAGCGTGAGCAACAATGCCAAACCAACAATCAGTCGATGGGGAGTGGATACAACCACATCATCTGCAAATCTGTGTGGAAAGAAACTACGTGGGTAAAACCCAGAAAGTTCTCTGCGTGAAGACAAAAAAAGGGAAAGAATCCCTCTATGTGAGAGTGCACAGCAATGGAGAGGATGTGAAATTGAAGTGCCTGGGTGTTTAGCAACTCATGGGGAGAAAGAAGTGTCTGCGTGAGGGGATGAACAACAAAATCTTGGGTAGAGTGTGCATGTGGGTGAGGACTGACAGTCCTACCACCCCCACTTCCAAGACCATAACTGCCTCAACCACCAGTAGCTTTTCTTAATGAAAGTGGTTGGAATAAAACAAAGGAAGAATACATATGGGTTTTTCTCTCATTGGCCAAGCTTGACAATTTTCCCCCACATCCTTATCCTTGTGAAAATCATGCCCCTTTCGATTTAGTTGCCGCAATCATAGCTGGTTGGGTTCATTTAATTAATTATAGATGCATATTTACATGATGACAACTTAAAGTATGCTGCATGCCCCGATATACCATCAGTGACAATTTTAAATCCCAAAACATAGCATAACCTATCAATGGTGGGGCCTTGGCCTTTAGCTCCACACCATGATCATTTACTATATATACATCATATACATCTAATGTAACGGGGTCAAAACTGGGACATTACATGAGATGGTTATATTTTTGAGAGAGAAAGGTCTATATAGGGTGACTATGGAAACTAAGGTAGAGCCCAACGCAACTGCAGAGAAAATTAAATGGCACAACAGGAGGGATCAGGCCTATGGTCTTTTATGTCTGATCATTTCAAGATACCTCCTCTTCCATCTTGATGGATTGACATCACCTAATTAAGTGTGGGAGAATATAGAATAAATTTTTGGAAACATAGATGAGATGAGAGGACATCAAATCGAGAATGAGTTGATATCCTTGAGTCCCAGTAGCTTCAAATAATTGCAACTCTACTTTTCCAAGTTTAAGGCCCTTGTTTTGCAGTTGAAGCAATGTGGGATCGAAAAGAAGGAAGAGAAACTACTCTTGGCCATACTCTTTAAGATTGGTCCTGAATATTCATTGTTTTTTTCAACTTTCCATGCCACCAAGTTGACAGGTCGATCCTGTAATATGCCTAAGCTTGCAGAGTTCATGGAATGCCTCACAAAGGAGTAAGATAAGTTGGTGATGATGGGCACCATCAAACCTTCCAAAGACCAAGATTTGGTTGCTAGAGATTCAAGGGTGGATTCAAAAAGAAAGAAAAAATCTAAAAATACACCTAAGAAAAAGAGAGACAAGAACAAGTCTCAAGAGGAGCCCCAAGGTTCCAAGAAGAACTCCCAGAAGAAGAAGAAAAAAGGAGAAATGAGCACTCATATACTGTAGTATGGGATATCATCCTAAGAGCTCTTCTATGAAGAATAAAATTGACATGTTGACCCAACTCCTAGAGAAAAATAACATCTCCCTTCATGATTTCTCAAAGAAGAGGGAAGGAGGATCAAATTCAGAGGATAGAGAGAGAGTACATTCCCTAGTTGCTAGCACATCAAGCTCACCTAGCTTCATCATAGACTCTAGAGCTTCTAGACATATGGTTTCGACAAAATAGACATTCTCCTCTCTTGACATGTTTAAAGGTCCACCAATAGTTTTGGGAGATGAATCTCTCACTGACAGTTTAGGGAAGGGAAGGATTGATCTTGACCATGGTAAGTTCAATAATGTGTTGTGTGTTCTAGGTATTTCCTCTAATCTATTGTCAGTGTATCAGATGAATCATACTAAGTCTCCAAAGGAGGTCATATTATCCCCTAATGATGTTGAAATAACTAAGATTTTGAACAGTAAAGTCATAGCAAAAGGTGTTGTTGATCACACTTAGAAGGTATACAAGTTTTCCCATTTTCTACCCTACTCAAACTCCTCTACTTTTCTAATTCATGCTAATGAAGAAAGCAAGCTTTGGCATGAAATATTTGGCCATCTTAACTACAAGTATCTATCTTATTTGAGTGAAAAATATATGGTCATAGGATTACCAAGGATCAAGTTTTCTAAGTGAGTCTGTCAAGGTTGTATCCTAGGAAAACACCCAGAGCACAAGTATGAGAAAGCTAGTCATGAGAGAACCTCTACACCTCTTGAGCTGATCCACAGTGACATTTCTGGTCCATTTCCTCATATACCCATGATTCAATCCAAATATGCACTGACCTTCATAGATGAATTTTCTAGGTATTGTTGGGTTTACTTCCTAAAGCATAATTCTGAAGTTTTTGACCTCTTCAAAGTCTTTAGAACCTTGGTTGAAAACCAGTCTGGGAGGAAACTCAAGATCCTCAGATCTGACAATGGTGGTGAGTATCTCAAGTCTAAGTTCATTTAATATTGTAAATATCCAGGTATTCATATGAATAATTCAATCCCTTACACACCACAACAAAATGGTGTTGTTGAGAGAAAGAATAGATCACTCAAGGAGATGGCAACCTGCATGATGGAGGCTCAGACGTTTCCACCAAAGTTTTGGGAAAATGCTATAAAATGTGCATCCTACATATAGAATAGGGTGCCTCATAAGCAACTTGATGGTATGACTCCTTTCAAATCTTGGAGTGGGCACAAGCCAGATGTGACCCATTTCAGGATTTTTGGCTCAAAGGCTTGGGCTAGAATTCCAACTGAAAAGAGGAAGGCTTTGCAACCCCAAAGCTAAGAGTGCCTATTTCTTGGATATTCTAAAGATTCAAAATGGCACAAGCTGATCAACTTGAGCACTAGCAAAGCTTTCATTGAAAGAATTGTTCAGTTCCAAGAAGAGCCATTAGTAGCAGTTAATGTTGGAGAGTCTTCTTCACAACCAGAACCATTGATTCTAAGTGGAAAGACTAATGAGTTTGCTGATTCTCATATGTATGATAATGATGATTTTATTGCAGATCCTAACATCCCTACAAGACCAAAATGGGCAGCATAGACCATTCATGCAGCTGGGGAACTAGCTAGAAATCATAGTGACACTAGGAGGACTAGATCTCAATTTGAGAGTGTCCTTTGCATGAAAGATCCTATTAACCCAAAAATTCCCTCGCTCATCTATACATGGCATACACCACCCATGGACACCCATACACAACCCTCATTTGACCCCATTTGACCCCCATACCCCCAAGAAGGCTTAAAACAGGAAAAAGGGCTTAAAAACCCCTAAAAAGAGCCTAAATAGCTCTTCTAGGGGCTAAAACCTCCAAAAAGGGGATAAAACCCCTAAAAGGAGCCTAAACCCTAAAAGGAGCTAAATGTTAAGTGAAAGGGGCTAAAATCCCAAAAAACGGGCAAAATCATTGACCAGGGGCTTAGAACCCTAAAAAAGCTATAAATAGAGGGGTGGGGGTCACTCTCAAAACACTTCTCCCTTACATATTATTATGCTACTTGAGTGGATTCCTTGAGACCCTTTGTCTCTTAAGTCACCCATAGTCCCTCTCCTCCATCTTCCATTGAGCCATAGCTCCCCCATCCAAGAGAGGTGCTACTCCAAGCTAGGGCATGGTGGCCCATTCCATCAAAGAGAAGGTATAGCTTGTTGTTTATGTATTTGCTTTGGTAGGTTGCTCAGTTTTGCCTAACCCATATTTGTTTGTAGGTTTATTTCTTAACATGTTTTTGCAGGTATTTTGGTTCTAACAGTTGTATGCAGATTGCTGGAGTTAAACCCTAACAGTGTTTGCAGAGGGTTTCCAACCATTTCTTTTATTTTTGTTCTATTTCATTTTATGTCTATTTTTCTTGCATTTCAGCACCAGGAACCTACCCTTCCATCCTATATATGGAAGGTAGTCATTCCTGCCCTGTATCAAGGGATAAATTCTTGCTACAGAACTGGCGACCATACCAGGTTGATCCCACAGGATCCTTGGGTCTGTTTTTCAAAATTTGAAGTTTTAGTTTAGTTTTTTTCCCTAGGCTAATTTTTCTATTAAATCTAGTTTAAAATCTTGTTTATTTAAATTTTATGTTACTGTTGAGCCCCCATAAGGAAAATTCGAGTCCATTTGGCCACAGTACAGGTTACTGTCGACCGGATCTGACTCGGGGTCAAAACATTTTTACTTTCTGGAGCAGGTAGCACTTATTGGGCCCAGAAAGGGGACCAGGTTGCTCATTTGGGCCTCACAGGTGTGACCAGGTCACCCTTTTACCCCCGAAAGGTGCAACCCCCTTTCAAAAGACAACCCGCTTCTGTCTCCAAAATCTAAGTGACCCCCTCACCTATTTCTAGAAAAATCTAGTGACCCCCTTGCCCCATTTGACTCGAAACATGTGATCTATCACTTAGAATAGGGTTCTTAATAATTAAGGATTGTCAGTGTGGCTCAGCTGCCTCTATCCATCCAAATTGTTTTATTTCTATTTTTGTATATGTTAATGTCAATTTCATTTACAAAACAAAGTGTAAATTAAATACTGAATGGGTTAACGAATATAGTTTGACTAAAACTCACTTAAAATAAACAATCTTGCTTAACCCTTCCTCCTCTACTCAGTAATCACACTTCAGGGTATTCTGGGATAAGACAAAGGGCATAGCTTGTATAGCAATAGGCACTTCACCCAATATTGTTCGGAACCACTAAAAACAGGTGAATTGGAAGGTAGAGGGGGTAGAGAAGGAGGGATTCTCATGGTGCTCAGCGTCCTCTTGTTGATCAACTTTGCATCCAGAAGGTGACCTATGGATCTACAGATGGGCTTAGTCCCATTGTGTTGAGAGCACAACACCTTCTCCTGCTTGATGAAGAATAGAGGTGTAAGGTAGTCACCTAGTCACGCTATCACAATTCAGGATAAAAAATGGTATATGTCTAAAACATTTCTGATTTTGATTTAGTGGTTTCATCCACAATGATATGAACTCTATGGAATATTCATAAACCATTTGCAGCCACTAGATAATATAAAAACAAAAAGACATACACACCATACTGTGTAAATTAACCCAACTCAGTTCATGATGCTGAGATAGCCACTAAAATTTACAAATTTACACTAACTAAAAAATCTACAATCTTTGAGGACATAAGTCCCTGACTACCTTAACCATGGCAAGTACTTGGGCTCAGCCTAGAAAATCATCTTGAGGAGTACCATGGGAACCCCAAAGTAGCTGGCCGCTGAGATGAATTTCCAAGTGAAATGGGCAACGACCCCTACCGATTGAGTAGAACTTTTGTGAGGAAAAATCCAAGCACTATCTTCTGGTAGTCTTGGTCTTCGAGTGATCACCTACAGCCAATAGGAATCCATTGAAACCACAGTCCAAAAAATCATTTCCACCAGTTTGATACACAAATTTAACACAATTGATCCCTCACGCTCTTCCTCACGCCTCAGAGGTGAACCACCACAATTCGGGTCATTGAACTGACATCGTTGAGACCATTCTCAATGACCTCCCACACCATCAAAAGGCCACACAGCCTCTGATTTAGATTCAGACCCATATCAGTCTAAACCACACCTACACACTGCACCATCAAGCCCCATGGCTGGTGCAAACTTGAAGCCATTTTTTGGCATAGCAATTGCTAGTGGACCCATGTCCACACCACAAACTATTGACCAGTTAAGCTGTCCCACTTGCAGCACATGGGGGCAGTGGCCCTTCCACATACACTTCCCCTCTTATCACACATGGGGGAAGTGGCCCCTACACGTACACTTCCCCCCTTGTCATACATGGGGGCAATGGCCCTTCCAGCCACATTGTCCCTGCCACGACACTTGAGGGCACTCGCCCATCCATAATGGTTCCACAAGTACCCACAGCAATGCATATGCATTATGCACCTGCAAATCCCAACACCACAACTGCCCCATCTCACATCAACCTGGGGTCAAACCTTCCTTTCATGGCATGTCTCAACTTTTTTGATTTGGATCGATTAACAAATGACCCCATCCACCATCAAACTTTTTGGCCTCCCATGCCAACCAAATTGCCCTCAGATATTCCCAAGTTTGAAGGGAAGGCAGGGGAGTGCCCCCAAAACCACATCATAACATTTCATCTATGGTGCTCATCAAACATCATCATAGATGATTCGATCAGGCTAATACTATTCCAATGCACCCTCATAGGTGATGGATCCAAATGGCATATTGAGCTACCATAAGCTAAGTACCCATATTTCAACTCCTTGGATTTCATGTTCCTGCAATATTTCCAACTCCCTGTTAGATACGATGAAGGGGTGGAGATCTTGTTATCTTACTACGAGAACACTGCGACCCACATAACCGACCACATCCATGAGTGGAATTGTAGTGTGTGTAAGATCCAACTTGATGACAGGATCTTCCCATATTGGTTCCACAAAACCTTTCTCCCACCTATAGCAAAGGACGTCACATCCGAATGTACCCAATCCAAAGAGGAGGCCATCTTGAAAACCCAACAGTTTGATCTAATTTATGCACAGTCTGGGTGCCTTTACACTGTCATTCCAGAGGCTCCCCGGGCAGGTACCTCCTACCAGGATGCACTAGGGGTATCCCATGCTGTAGATGGAATCATAGGCTCAGTCTCCCACCAACCACAACATTGTTCGACACCACCTACAATACCACCACAACCAAGCAACATTGCTAGTGTTGCCTACCAAAACCAAACTCTGGACTATGCAAGAATGGTGTCCCAGTCTAGAGCCATAACCTCTTATGCACAACTTGCACCACTGTAGTAGGCTCAAACCTTGGCTTGGCTAACACAGCAATACGCGGGGAAAATTCCCACATTTGTTGCACCGCCAACCACCCAAATCTACTATGCACCACCAGTGCAAGCAGTTCAAGCCCGCGTCCCTACTCCACCCGCTCCATTGGGATAGGTGTTTGCACAACAAAATTGTCCCAACCAACCAGCCCCAAATAATCAACAAGGACATGCTAGGAATAATCGACCCTGAAACCAAGGAAACAATCAACTGCAGGGAGGTGATCAACAACCAAACCCCCCCAAAAATGTCGTGGAAAACTAGCCAGCCCAAAATCCTCCACGAACAAATGCACCAAGACACAACACCCCATTGTGTACAAATCAAGCATGCACAATATGTGAGGTTTGCAGGCACTACATGTTTGAGTGTCCCTTCATGAGTCATGCTAAGCAGGCCATTTGGAATGAGGTTCAACATGCCACCAACACAACGGACCAAGCCCAACCCAACCTGACGCCACAAGGACCTCCTCCTATGGTGCTTCAAAACCCATTACCAGTCCAAGGATTGGTGGCAATTGCACCCCCTCCCCAACCCAATCCCAATGGTTTGGGGGTACCTCCCACAGCAGAAACAAGTGTCCACCACTTGCTAGGTATGGAAACTAAAGAGGTCAATCTACAAACTAGATGAAATTAGTATGAAACCAACATTGAACCCATTGACACATCAGTGACATCAACATCTAAAAAATTCAATGCACCTCTTCAGTTATCCCTATTCTCACCCCTCCCCCATATGTCGGGTTTCCAATAACACCATGGCTAGAGCTACTATTAGCTACAACATCATGGATGATTTGGCCTAGACACCAACTGCCATGTCCACTCTTGAGTTACTCAAAACATGCACAACATAGCAAAAAGCCTTACTAGCTTCCCTTGGGGTTGTAGACCCCTCTGACTCTAAGCTGATCACATTCGAAGTGGATAATGGAGAACCATGAATGCCATCAACCATTTCCTTTCAAATCCCAGTGTCTATCCAAAATTTGGTTGTGCACTGATGCATAGTGGATGAGGGGGCATCTAGCGTTATGTCTACTATAGTTTGGCAGAAAATTAGATCCCCAATTCTGCAACCATCCTCCACAACTCTGCCGTCTTATGATGGCCATCCCACTAAATCCCAAGGAATCCTCCCCTATGTCCCCATCACATTAGCTGGGAAGATAGTTCTGATTGACATAGAGGTTGTCAACGCTCAATTAGACAATATCCTTCTCCTCTAAAGAAGTTATATGTATGCCATGAGAGATTTCACATCAACTATCTTCTATCTCATGATGTTCCCCCATGAAGGGAAAATCATTATGGTTGACCAACTGAATTATCACAATCCACAAGGGCTAACGAAACCTGCCAATGTTATCCCTATGATTAACAACATTGATCCACAAGGGAATGACCACACACTCCAATGTTATCCTTGCGGTCAACACCATGTTTAACAACATACAAGCCTCCCCATTGTTGAATGTGGGCCCTGGGTTGTTTTTCGATACCACCATGATGACTCCTTTCCCCTTAGGGTCACCACCACTAACACCAAATAAGACTACGGACTTGTGCATGTTCTCATCTAGCACCGCTGCACCCAAACAACAACCGTAGCCGCAGCCCCAACCGCAACCACAAGACCGTCTGCAGCCACAACATCATCCACAGCTACAGCATTATGTGCAGCCAAAACCATAACCTCACCCCCACATACAACCATTAGGGATTTATATAGGCTCCTCTCCAATCCATACAATTCCCTTCCTCTTTCTCCTGCATGGTGTCATGAGCAAGCCAATAATGGCCACCCTAAACCTACCCAACTTTACATTGGGAATTCCTGTATGGTATCTTGATCCAGCAGCTCAACCATCAATGCCCTAGGTAGTCTTAACCCCCGTGCAACCCATTGTGGTCGAGTCTCATCCTCCACATGACTTGAAAAAACCAACCACCACACCCACACCTGCACCACCCCACTCAAAAAGGGCCAGGGGAAAAAATGCGAAAGATACTGCCGAACATTGACTGATATTGCCTTCCACCATCTGTGAAGAATAGGGCCATCCAACTCAAAAATTCCCTAAGATTCTGATAATCAATGTAGATTTGGATGCCATGGATACAACAAAAAACCTCCCCATGATTGAACTTCCAACCGCACCAATAGTGAGAAACAAGTCATTCAGAACAAACCATGCTTGTGCTCTTTGTGGATTGTATGGACACTATTCTCACCATTGCCAAGAATTTTCTGAGTTCTGAATGGCCTTAGCCAACCTTCGTCAACATTCCCTTGAATCTGAGATCACTTTTATCGAATAATTCCATCCCGCACCTCCTTCTTCAGACACCATGTCGATTTACATGATGTCTAGTTCTATAGACCCTCTTGTCTCCACCATCACCGATGGTGCATCAGACCTATCTCTTCCATTGTTTCCCCAGCCACAGTCGCAACCTCAGTTGCAACCTCAACCTCAGTTACTAGAGAAACAGTGGGGTTCATTCCCACTCAACATGATCCTTTTCCTTTTTCTTTTCCTTTTCCTTTTCCTACCATCCAAGATCGTGACAAGTCTGTCTTCACAACCTGGAATTTACAAGATTTCACACTGGGAGTTCCTATGTGGTACCTTGAACCACCTACGGTACCTCTAAGGCCCCAATATGTGTTGAATCCTATATAGCCAATAAATATGATGTTGCATGTACATCCAAGTCCATCAAAGACTCCTCTTGTCTCAAGGCCTGCCCCTCTTCCTCCAACAGAGACTGGGGGCAAGGTCACAAAAACCACAGCCAATACCATTTACATGATATCTAGCATTAGTTTCCCTTTCTCCTTGTCAGCTATGGAAGATCCACCTAATCTATCCCAGCACCACTTACATGATGAGAGATATATGTAAGACCGCCTTCAGTTTTACCCCATACCCTTTAAACCATAGTGTGGAATCGGTTCTTCCCATAAAAGACGAGATTTCGTCACCCCGCCTTGCCAATGACCTTCATCTCGCCAAGGGGGCATACCTCTTAGCTGACTTAGATGGTTGCCTCTTGAAAAAGCCACATAACGGGCTCTACCTCAAGATAGTTTATTCCTGATAACACCGCTATGAGTCCCTTATAACGTAGTTTTCTCCCTTTTTGTTTTTCAACATTTTTTACAACAAAATCCCTCATTGATCTTTACATGGCCTACACCACCCAAGGACACCCATACATGACCCTCATTTGACCCCATTTGACCCCCACACCCTCAAGAAGGCTTAAAAACAAGAAAAAAGGGCTTAAAACCCCCTAAAAAGAGCCTAAATAGCTCTCCTAGGAGCTAAAACCTCCAAAAAGGGGCTAAAACCCCTCAAAGGAGTCTAAAATCCTAAAAGGAGCTAAAGTTTAAGTGAAAGGGGCTAAAAGCCCAAAAAAAGGGGCTAAAGCCTTCACCAAGGGCTTAGAACCCTAAAAAATCTATAAATAGAGGGGTGGGGTTCACTCTCAAAACACTTCTCCCTTGCATACTATTAAGCTGCCCGAGTGGATGCCTTGAGACCATTGTCTCATGTTTAACAAACAAATTTTGGGACTGCTTTCCAAAAATTACCTCGATTTATGAGCCACATCATGGTGATACATGTGTATTCGGACCTGTACTTGCATCACACTTGCCTACCGCGACTCATGCGGGTTCTCGGGCCACCGCCCATTAAGGAACATCATTTTTATTTTATTTTAACATATAGCCATTTACTTCACCCACCGCACCTTATGTGGATCTCCGGACCATTGTCCGGAAGACAAATTATTTCCTTTCCATGCATCTGGCATATAACTGCCTCCAGACTTGCACTCACATCACATGTAGTCAAGTCCATCCACCACAATTCACACATGACTCCTGACCTCTATCCAAGAGCCACCTCGATTTGCATGCCTCTGTTGCACCGACTCACATGCCTCTGCCGCAATCTATCCTGTGCATGTATTGGTATGTTTGAGAGCCACCTGCTCCATCCATACTACGCGGATGACCTTTGGACCACTGTCCACTGGCTTGACATGGGGCACCACCTGTGCCACTGCAATCGGTTGACCATACTAGAAGTTTCGTTTAAGTTCTTTTCTGACTCCTAAAATAATGAAAAGATTACTGATTGCAACTGTTTCCTTTCCTGCTCGTGAAAGTATAGGAAACGGCATCTACATCATCTCATTTAAATCCTTTTGCAGACTATGTAGACCATCAAATGAAAAGGACCACCTTTGGCATATTCAAGCCAAGACCATTCTCCTCTGCATACTTTTATGCTTTCTCAAGCAGAGGGGCCACACTTTACGAAAAATCTCACCATGGGTTGTTTTTAAGCTCCTTTCCAGCCTTCTCATCAAGAAAATATTGGCGAGCAAACTTGGTTTTATTCATGCTCGTAAAAGTATCTGAATGAACATCTAGTCAGTATAGTTTTAACCTTTTTGGCCTGATTGGACTACCAATGGTAAATAATTCTCTCATCCCCTACAAGATGGGCAAGCTCTCCTATGTGTACTTTTATCCTTTTTCAGGAACAGAAGACTACCAATGAAAAAGAGCCCCCACTGGAGTCTTCTTTGTGCTTTTAGATTCTCTAAAATTGAAAGCACCATCGATCATTTACTTTCTCGGGCTTGCTAAAACTCCATGAGATCGTATCACAACGGTGTCTCTAGACACCACCCCACAGAAAATAGTTTGGTAGCATTCCCACTTCAGGTTTCCTTTGTTCAGAGTACTCTACAATGTGTCTTCCTTGAATCCCATTAGTACCAAAAGTATCTATCTCCCCCAAGTATTTCCCAATTGCAGTGACATTATCGGTATTATAGCTATGGTCCCTTTCCCATGAGTTAGTTTCATTTTCTACTTGGTCCACCCTTCCATCATACTCTGAACAAAGGAAGTTTGAGTCTACTACACTCCCGCCTACCCCTATTCAACTCTTTCCCTTTCCTCCCACCCCCATTCAGTGGGTCAGTCTGTAGATTGTCTCACATCTTTCGGTTATCTCCCTCATGCTCCTGGTCAAGGAAAAACCATTTCCTTGACCTGGGGAAGGTCTCCCTCTGTTGACAACAACACACATATTCTAGAGGATAGACCCAAAGGTCCCTATGTCTTGGTTTCATTAACCTCATTCATGAGTTCCTTGGACCACTTGAGAGGAGTCCTTAGTGCCTCTCGGGATGGTTGTTTCTCATGTGCTCGACTCCAGCTACATCATCGCACCGTTGAGACTCGTATAGGGTATTGGTCCATGTAGTATTTGATCAAATACCCTAGATGTCACCTGACTGTAGCACATTGATGAGTCCATTCGAGGGACCTAAATAGGTTTATGTCCCTTGTGATTTCTGGGTTGCGTTGGAGACAGTGTTCAAAAACCCCAACAACACTTCTATATGGATTTATGATTGATGTAGCATACTTGTACCATAGAGACTCTGACTCTCCATCAATGAGTCCATACATCTATGTACCGTTCCAGATCCAGCAGGACATTAGTCATGAAGATATAGCATTCCATGAGAATTCCATTGGTCCAATGTAGCAGTTCTTTAGATCAGTATTGTATTTAGCCTCTCAGTGAGGAAACCACTATGTATCATTAGTTGTATATGATCGACCCTTGTATTATAGAGCATAGATAACATTATTCTTTTGACATCTTTATGAGCATGGGAATTCTCACCTCGTCCATATACATGTCACATTATTTGTATCCCACCCATTTATGGGAACCATATTAATACAAAAACCAAAAGCCACCATGCCCCAACCTAGGAAGCACCACCTCTCTGCAGAAAATCCTATGATGTCTGTCGGCCATATGATGAGCTCCTGCCCTCACACATCAGGGAGCAATCTATTAACCCAAAAAATCCCTCACTCAGCTTTGCATGGCCTACACCACCCAAGGACACCCATACACGATCCTCATTTGACCCCATTTGACCCCCACACCCTCAAGAAGGCTTAAAAATAGGAAAAAGGGCTTAATAACCCCTAAAAAGAGCCTAAATAGCTCTCCTAGGAACTAAAACCTCCAAAAAGGGGATGAAACCCTTCAAAGGAGCCTAAAACCCTAAAAGAAGATAAAGTTTAAGTAAGAGGGGATAAAATCCCAAAAAGGGGCTAAAGCCTTGACCAGGGGCTTAGAACCCTAAAAATGCTATAAGCAGAGGGGTGAGGGTCACTCTCAAAACAATTCTCCCTTGCATACTATTATGATGCCCGAGTGGATTCCTTAAGACCCTTTTTCTCTCAAGCCACCCACACTCCCTCTCCTCCATATTCCATTGAGCCATAGCTCCCCCATCCAAGAGAGGTGCTTCTCCAAGCTAGAGCATGGTGACCCATTCCATTAAAGAGAAGGTATAGCTTGTTGTTTATGTCTTTGCTTTGGTAGTTTTCTTAGTTTTTCCTAACCCATGTTTGTTTGCAGGTTTGTTTCTTAACATGTTTTTGTAGGTATTTTGGTTCTAACAATTGTATGCAGGTTGCTGGAGATAAACCCTAACAATTTTTGCAGAGGGGTTTCCAGCCATTTCTTTTATTTCTGTTCTATTTCATTGTTTGTTCATTTTTCTTTCATTTCACTACTAGAAACCTACCCTTCCGTCCTATAGACAGAAGGTATCCATTCCTGCCCTGTAGCAAGGGAGAAATCCCTACTACAGATCCTATATTTTCTAAGAAGTGCTATCTGATGATTGAATCAGATCCATAGACATATGAATATATAGCACATTATCCAAGATGGACAACATCCATGAAATAAGAATTAAGCTCACTCCAAGAAAAACACTTCGGAACTGGTTGAGCTTCCCCCAAGGAGGAAACTAGTTCAATGTAAGTGGGTTTTCAAGACTATGTTTTCTGCTGATGGTTCACCTTTGAAATATAAGGCAATATTGGTAGCCAAGGGCTACTCACAAGTACATGGTATTGACTACAATGAAACCTTTGCACCAGTGGCAAACATGGACTCCATAAGGCTAGCTATAGCCATTGTAGCTTTGAAGTAATGGGAAGTGCATCACATGGATGTGAAGTGTGATTTCCTAAATGGAGATCTCATTGAGGAGATTTACATGTAGCAAACTGAAGGGCTTGTTTCGAATCCATATTTAGTGTGTAGGTTCAAGAAATCATTATATGGGCTCAAGCAAGCCCCAAGGGCTTGGTATGCCAAGATTGATGGCTTGTTGCTATCACTACGTTGTGTTTGATGCAAGTCTGATCCTAATGTCTATTTGAAGCTGATTCATGGTTCTTTAATGATTATTGTCTTGTATGTGGATGACCTAATGATTACAGGAAGTTCAAAGAAAGAGATTGCCTCCTTGAAGGATGCAATTAACCATGGATTTTCTAGGAGAGATTTGGGATTGTCCAGCCAATTATTGGGTCTAGAAATTACCCAATCCCAAAGTGAAATCGAATTACATCAGTCCAAGATGCCTTGGATTTTTTGAACAAGTTCAGCATGACATATTGCAAGCCAAGCAAGCTGCAAGACTCCCTTCCTTTTAGGAGTTAAGCTTCAAGAAGTAGGTTCTTCTCCTATGGTAAATAATACACTGTATAGGCAACTGATTCGGTGTTTTATTTATCTTACATAGACTCTACCTGATCTATCTTATGAAGTTAGTGTGGATTCGATATACATGGATCAGCCTCATGAGATCCACTGGAGAGAATCCAAAAGGATCCTAAACTTTTTTCAAGGAACAAGAACTCACAGGATATTCTACAAAGCAAAATATGATCTTGATTTGATTGGGTTTACTGACAGTAATTGGGAAGGTGACGACACAGATCAAAAGTATACATCAGGATATGTGTTCATTCTTGTAGAAGGACCAATCAGCCAGTCAAGCAAGAAGCAGAGTGCCATAGAACTCTCATCTACAAAAGCAAAGTATAGAGGAGTTGTAAATGCAACAACTCAATGTTTGTGGTTGCAGGGGATACATGAAGAATGTGGCTTCGAATCAAAGTTTTAAAATATTATTTATTGTGATAATATGAGAACCATTTGAATCTGCCATGATCCAGTTCAGAGACATCAAACTAAGCACATTGAGATCCATATGCACTACATCAAACAACTTGTGCATGATGGTACCATCGATCTTCTCTTCTATGCATCTTCAGAACAAGTAGAAGAAATCTTTACCAAAGTTTTTTGTGAGAAGACATTCAAGAATATCAAATAACTATTGGATATTGTTGATCATGCTATGAAGGATGATTGATGACAAGATTTTCAAAATTTCATTTTTGTTGTCTATGTTTAAGGGAGGATTTTCCCATTGGGTTTTGGCCTCTTTCCTTGGTTGTATGGACAAGCAATATATAAAGGGTGACAAAGCCTTGTTTCTAGGCCCTATATTTTTCTGATATTTACTCATAAATTCAAGCTTAAGGGTGGGTGTTAGAATAATCAACCTATAGTTACCTGCATTAGACATTAATTTAATCAATTTTGTCTTATTACCTAGTTTCTTAGATTCCTTTCTATGCTAGTTTCCTTCTACATGTACTAGAAGTCAACACATGCTAAAATTGAGTCATGGAGCGCTTGGGAAAAATAATGGGAACCCAATTTAGGATGTCTATTGTATTCCAGATTCTCTAAAGTGCATATCTTCCTTTTTTGAAAAGCTATCTTGTTTTATTTCTGAATTAAGGAAAAAGGAAAACCTAGGCTGGGTGTAGTTGCCTTGTTTTTTTCCCACATCATCCTCCCTCCTTTTCTCCAAATAAAAGAATGTATGAGTTGTCTTTCCATCCCTCTTTATATTTCCCACTTGAGTTAGCCAATTTGTGAGCATCTACCTAGATTTGGAAACTGCTTTATGCACTTATGGGTAATTTGACTAGTTTTGGTAAGCCTGCTTTTGACTATTTCGAATGGTATATTTATGCATTCAATTATCTCATGTAATTATATATTGCAGAAGCCTATTACTTCATAAGGTTGTCTATTGTACACTTACTCAATGTAGATTAGTGTTATTCTCCAATTTCAGTCTCCTTTGGTGTTAATTTTGCATGTTTGATTAGAAATTTTCTGAGTGTAATTGTTCCATCTCTTGGGTTCAATTTCCATAGGTTGACAGTAGCATCATCATATTTTTCTATTTCCCAAGTTGCACAAGACTATTGGGCCTCAAAATTGTCTTTTATGATGCTCTTATTTACATTAATTTCCGACCTATTTACCATAATTCAATACATTTATGTTCAATAAGGTTGTCTTTTACTCTGTTTTATTAATTAAAATATCGTTAATGTAAAATAAGACAAATGTGTTATTTTTATGTATTAAATGTAGTATTTTACAAATAATAGGCATTCTGCACTCCATTCAGCGCCTTGTTTCGGTCCTAAGTTCTGAATTAGATTTGATTGGATGTTAGTTTACTGGTTTGGCTTACCTGTTATCTTCCATTTCTTGCTAGTCTTGTTGATCCTACATGAACAAATCAAAACCATGACTCTATGATGAAATTGAGAATGTTTGAAATGTTAAAAATAGAATAATCATCATTTTCAAACTATTAATAAATTTATTTACATTAATACATCGTTTTCAAACTATTAATACATTGTAAATGTTCTAATACTATTAATAAATTTGTTGACATAAAAAAAGTGGATTTGAAACATAGTCATGTTCTCTTTAAAACTTTGAATATAGTATTAAACCATATATATTATGCATGCGTTGACCATAAAACAAGCCACTTCACATTATTTTAAACATATGATACTTTTTTATTTGCTATAGATTAATATATGGTAAATGTTTTATGCATCCCGCACAGGGGATTCACTAGTTGACCAATATCCTAGCATGTTAGTTCATATTGCGGGTTTTTAATTTCTTAAAAATAAGCCCAATATATTGCAGGTATTGGGGGATGTGAGGGGTTTACAGTGGGGGAGTAGGGGGTTTTATAAGGATTAGGGTATAAAAAGGGGTGGTGGGGAGGTTTCAAGTATTGGGAGGGGGTTTCAACAAAAGGAGTTTTCACCAATATCTAAATAAATTAAGGGTATTATTTAATATTCTATAATTGCACTTGCTATGTGAGCGGTTCGCTGGGTGAATCCCCTGTGGCAGCCTATGAGTTAACTCATGCA
Source organism: Pseudotsuga menziesii (assembly GCA_001517045.1). NCBI lineage: Eukaryota > Viridiplantae > Streptophyta > Pinopsida > Pinales > Pinaceae > Pseudotsuga > Pseudotsuga menziesii. Next base: position 29,548 of record LPNX010475675.1, read on the forward strand.
AAAGAAATGGACTCATGCACCGTGAATTGAATGCAAGAGAGAATGACGCACCCAATCAATGCAACTTAGCCACAGTTCAACAAAATACAACCCAACCATCAATTTGACCAACAAACTAGAATAAAATATGCTTAGAATCAATATTTAAGAATAAATCTTGGTTACAGGTCATCTGGACATTCATCCAAAGTTTTCATCCAAACACCCATGCAAACCATGTGTTTTTAACAGAAATTTGATTTTCAGGCTTGATTTTCGGGCAAACAGAAGTGAAATTGAAAATTCTGGCACATGGGATTTGTGCATAATAGGCCCATTTTAGTTACTTGGAGGGATTTTTGCCAAATTCATAGACAATCAGGAGAAAATTATGGTTCTCTAAAAGCAATTTTTTCAGAAATTATGGTTGGCCATTTTCTGAATTCATGGGTAGTTGTTAGAATAGTAATGAACCTCTATTTTTAGCAAGAGGTGGTCAAACTGATCTCCATTGTAATCATATTATAAATACCTCTTTGGTTTTGAAGAGGAAAAAGGAAAAAAATTCTTTGTAAAACTTTGCTTGAGTTTAATAAACAAATCTTTGTTTCAGCTATGGATATATGTTTTCGTCTTCTGTGGGTGAATGATTGACTTGAATTCACATCTCTGATTGTTGGGAGGGCCCCTCAATAACCAGAGGTTCTTTTATGTATCTTTTGTATTTCTTTTTTGGAAGTAAATAGTTTATTTTCCAGTATATGTATTTAACTTGGTTTCCTGTATATGTTGTTTTTTTTCTACAATTTGTTTTCTATTGTTTATATGTAATTTACATTTCCAGAATTTAAATGACTAGTCATGCATACCTCCTTTCATCTTGTCTTTTATTTTTCCATTTCCAATTATCTAGATTTTGTATTGTTCCAGTTCTGTTAATTTTCCTGTGGATATAGATTAAATTAGTGTAACTTTAAGCTCTATTTCATTATGCAATAGAAATAGTTTCTTTCCTTGGATATAAATTAGTGTAGGTGCTTCCTATTATTTTCATTTGAAAGAGTCTATTTACTACTTTTCTTGCACCGTATGGTCATATGCATTAACCAGGTGGTGTCAAGATAATTTAGTCTGCTCGTTTCCTTAGTTTATATTGTTTTCTATCATTTAGACTATCTATCTAGACTGTCATTCAGCCCTATTTTTCAAACTATCATCCAGACTTTTGTTCAGCCTTTAATATTTTCTATTTTGTTTCTATGCTTAATTATAGTTCAATTTCTCAGGTTTTTGAATTGTATTGTTTCGTGTAATTAACCAGCATTCGTATATGTAGTTAGAAGCTTGTTTTGAATGGCATAATGTTTTACTTAAGCTTCATATTCATTTTTTATCATTTTCTTATCTTTTCCTTAGATTTTGTTTCTGATTGTACCTTGATCTGTAGCTAATACTTTATGTTTTATTTCTTAACTTGTTGTTGTTCTAAAACTCGTCAATTTCATTCTTAGCTTAGTTTACTCCATTTTTATTAAGGTTGATTTTGGATTAAAACTTGGTACTTTCATTTTTTAAAGTGCATTAGTTTTCATGTTTTGATCATCCTTCTTAGTTCAAGAATATGATTTATTTTTTCTCATTTACATAGTTAATGAAGATGTTCATGGATAGGATTTAATTTAGAAATAGAATAAAATTTATTAAGTTTCCTACTTGCTTCTAGAATTTAATTTATTTCTAGCCATTTGAATATGCTTAGGTTTACTTAGGTATGCTTGAACTGTTGACGTAATTGTAACTTCAGAATGTATTCATCCGGATTTCTTATGTATTGTAACCCGATGTTCATTCCGGGATGTATTGTAATGTATTTGAGACATGTCATACCCTGATGTTTATTACAGGAAGTTTCTATAATGAGAAATTCATGTCAAGTCATTGTGGGAAACCCTCCTATTGGTCAAGGGTTAAAGTCCCCACAATTGTGGGGCCCTTGGGTTATTAGACTATCCTAGTGAATTCAACCCTAGGTGAGTCATTATAAGTCGGGGCAATAGTCTCCACCATTGTGTTACCCTCCTATTGGTCGGAGGAGGCAAAGTCCCCACAAGTGGTGGGGCACTACGGTTATTAGACACCCCTAGAGATGTCGGCTCTAGTAAGTAATTGTTAAGTAAGGCCGACATGTTGGAGTGCACTTCAAGTGAACGAAAGAATATAAATAGAGAGTGAGCCTATCTATTTATCTTACTTTCAACACTCAAACTCACTCATTGGGGAACATGAGTGAGAGAGGAGAAGTTTTCTCAGTGTGAGAGAGAGAGACTGCTGCTGTCAGGAGATAATCTTACTGTTTTCTGGTTTTACTATTTTGGTGCTGATTCTATCTCTGAGAAAGTTGTAGGGTTTTATCCTTTATGGTTTCCCTGAGTAAAAATCTTTGTGTCTCTTGTCTCTTGTGATGTGCTTATGTTTTATTGTTGTGCTTGTTATTCTCTCAGTTAAAAGATCCTAAGATCATAATGCTAGCTTGAATGATGAAAAACTAACATGGTATCAAAGCTAACCTGAGAAGAAGACATTATGCAGCTATAGAAGCTAGGAATTATTAATTTTTGAGTCTCTCTCTACAATCCATCAGCAAAATTATGCTAGGCTGACTCTCCATTGAAGGGCGCATCTTTCTGTTGAAGCGGAATTCAATTCCAAGCATTTTCAGTTTTCGATGTAGAAATTAGGGCTTTCTACAGAAGAGAAATTTTTGAGTGAGCCCAGCATAGGATTTTTCTCCTCATCAAAACTGAAGTTTAGATACCTAGACCAATAAATTTGGTTGGGTGAAACTCTAGGAAAGTCAAACCCTAGTTTGACCCTGAGCTAGAAAAACCCTAAATACTAAAACTACTAAGTTTTGGTACATTCACTATATCCCGATATTGACGAAGTCCCATGAGATAAAAATTTTAGGGGCTGAATATAAAATTTGGATGAACACTATGTCCAAAATGTAGCCTCATATTCGCTATATTGTGAGACATATGACCCCTCCAAGTTAGGGTTCCAGCCTCTTCCAGAATTCATCCCTAAACATGACAGTTGGGGAGAACTGCAATATCTTGGTCTATAGAGGTGAAAATGGAATTCCTAAAGATGTTACAGAAAGGGGACAGACCATAATTTTGGTGGGACAAATATAAGGCTCAGAAGATGAACCAGTGACATGTGGAAGTCCGTACAACTACACTGTTCTGAACAGTCCTGTAATAGGTCACCTTGGGAAAAAACTCCTAAATCCCAATTGGTGAAGCCAATGCTGATGAAACCTAAGGTGTTGGATCAAGAACATTGAGGTTACCTTAGTGCAAAATTTCAGACACAGAGGATCAGTAATTTTGTATATATCAAAGAAACAGTGACAGGCATTTATGCAGAAGAAATTGGAAAACTAGGGCTTCCTGTTCCAGAGGCTTCCCTCCACTGTTTTCAGAAAAGGAGTACATTGGACAACTCCATTTGAAGAGATCTATTTTTATATCCAATCAGATTTGAAAGATTCCAAGTTTTTAAAATTAGGGTTTCTGTGAAAAACTTTAGATCAGCTAGCTCCAGAACCAGGACGGACACCTCAAAATGGTAAGATCTAATCTTTTGTTATTTCCATTCGAGGTTCTCATTTCAAAGTGATTTATCACATCAGCTTGATGATAAGCTTGGTGAAGTTGACAAATTCCAAGTATGGAAGTATATGATCTCTCTGAAGAAAATGAATTGGACACCTACATGAGTAGAGAGGTTCCAGTTACAGAGGGAGATGAGGCTAGAAGCCTTTCACAAGAAGAACTTGGTCAAGGCCTAGAAGATCATTGCTAATTCAGTCACGAATCAACTTGCACTACAAGTGTCTTCCTTAAAGAAACCAAATATGTTTAATTCCTTGACCAAGTTATTTGAAGGGAAGAACAGAAATCGGAATATGACCTTAAGAAACCAGTTGAAGAATGTGAAGATCCAGAATGCAGAGACCATGCGGTCATAAGAGTCTCTCAAATCAAGAACAACTTGAAGTGGTAAAATAAGAAGTGAAGAATGCAGAAGTGGTGATGGCCACCTTGAATGGCCTCCCAAGATCATGGGATTCATTCATTCAAGGAATGTGTGCTAGAAGGAAGTGATTACGTTCAGTAGAATCTAGGAAGAAGAAGAAGCTCGACTCTTAAGAAGAGAAGAGACGATGGGAGCAATTGAAGATCAAGCTCTCACCATCCAAAGAAGATCCCTCAAGCAATGAGGAATATGAAGAACTAAACTCTTGAAGCACCTCTTATTCTCCTTAGCATTTGGATAAGAAATGATACTATCATGAATGAAGAAGACGATGAAGCTGAAGGCTCAAGCTGCAGTCTACCCATGAAACAAATAAAGATAAGTATTCAATTGTCATTTCATTGTTTTCTTATGCATTTGTTTATATTTAGTTATTGTATTATGCATGATAGGATGTCTTCATTAATGACATAATACTACTAATATTCATGTGATGGGTAAGTAGCTCATGGTGCTATACAAATTCTCCATTGCTACTTATCTAGAATGAAACCTCTTTGCTGACATATTGGATTAGTACACAATCTCAATGTTGTTCTGGTAGAGATGGAAGGCATCTAGAAATTTTTAGTAAGATATGGATGAATGTTGTATTGGCTAAAGTAGTTGCATGATCATATATTTATGCATAATAACTTGCCAGTATAAATATTCCTTATGAAATGTTTCTAACCATACAAATGCATTTTACTTGTAGGAAAGACCACATACATAATCGCCTACAAGCAAAGAAGAATGAGACTTGTTCCGAAGAACAAGTGATGACATTTCAAAATGAAGAATAATATGACGAATACAGCGACATCATTAATACAAAACATTCCAGCCATGAAGAAGTAACCAAGAAGAAATGGAAGACCAGTTCAAGAAGAGTGATGTCTAGGATGCAGTATCAATACGTGAAGAGAAGTTCATAGTTCCATCATGCAGTAGATGGAAGCATCGTGGGATACAAAGCAATATTCGTAGCATGAGGCTTCTCAGGAAAAGAAGGCCTAGAATACAAAGAGACATTTGAAGCCAGTAAGAGTTTAAACACCTATATGATGACCCTCATGAACATCTTAACCTTTGGTTCAAGGTTGAAGATGCAAATCTATACACTAGATGGTCACATAGAATATTAGTAGAATAGGAAGCTACTTGTCACTCCGGTACAGAATGTTTCAGTGCATAGAGTATGAAAGACAGAGGGAGTATGACGCTCCGCTTCAGAGGGAGTGACTGTAGAAGATCCTATGTTTTGACATCATACGGCAGGATGGACAGATTACTGATGACTCTAGGATTTACTAAGAGTAAAGTAGATTCCAACCTTTACTACAAGGTTGAAGATGGAAACCCAGTGATGCTTCTACTATATGTAGATGATCTATTTGTGATAGGTACGGATGGGTTAACTATTGATACGATGAGAAAGCTTGATGCTAAGTTTGAGATGAAGGACTTGGGGATGATGCATTACTTTCTAGGTATGGAGGCGTGGCAGAGTACATATGGAATATTCCTTGGATAAGGGAAGTATGCAATAGAGATCCTAAAGAGGTTTGGGATGATGGACTGCAAGGCTATAGCCACACCTATGGCATCAAACCTAAAGCTACTGAGTGATGCTTCATCAAAGTCATTTGATGCTATGATGTATTGTCATATGATTGGGTCATTGATGTACCTGACGAACACGAGACGAGAGATTTGCATTGCTATGAACACCTTCAGCCAGTTCATGATAGATTCAAGACATGTTCACTTGACTAGTGCAAAGCATATTCTGAGGTAGCTGAAGGGTACGGTCGATTATGGGCTCACGTACGATGCGAATCAAAAGATTAACCTGGAGGGTTATGTTGATTCAGATTGGGTAGGCAGTGCCATCGATAGGAAGAGAACTTCAGTGTGTTGCTTCAGTATGGGATCATGTGTGATCTCTTGGTTTAGCAGGAAGCAATCTTGTATGGCACTGAGTACAACTGAAGTAGAGTATGTCGCAGCTTGTCCAGCTAGTTGTGAGGAAGTATGGATATAGAAGCTATTGTCTGATTTATTTGATCTCTAGTTAGATGCTACTTGTATACATTGTGACAACCAGAGTTGCATGAAGTTGTCAAAGAATCCATTGTTTCATGAAAAGTCAAAGCATATTGAGATCAAGTACCATTATATCAGGGATATGGTACAGAGAGGAGCAATGAATCTCCAATATGTTGTGATGGAGGAACAAATAGCTGATGTATTGATGAATCCATTGGCTAGGGTGAAGTTCAAGTACTTCAGGGAGAAACTTTGTGTTCTCCAGATCGAGATTTCCTCCAAGGGAAAGTGATGAGTCCCATAGCCATTCTAACATGGTGAGAGGATTGGTTCCTTCCATGGTGAGATGTAAGGGCTGAGCCATTCTATCATGGTGAGAGGATTGCTTCCTTCCATGTCAGATATGAGTGTTGGCCATTCTGTCGAGCAAGACAGATGTAAGGGCAATTGCCATTCTTTGAATGGAGTTGCCTAGTGAGGTACCAGGAACACTCGGTCTAGGATTGAGTAGCCATTCTGATATGATAGAGGGATATGTTCCCGCTTGATCAGATGTAAGGGCTAAACCATTCTGTCATGGCTAAAGGATTAAGTTCCTTCCATGTCAGATGTGAGTGTTTTCCATTTCGATGAGCAGGTCAGATGTAAGGGCAACTGCCATTCTCTAGGAGAATGGAGGTACTTGGTCAGTTACCAGGTACCTCGAGGAGGACTCGGGGCCATTCTGATATGATTGTAGGATTGGTTCCTACAAGATCATATGTGAGTGCAAGCCTTTTCATCATTGTGAGCAAGATGTGTTCCCGCATGGATGAATGTAAGTGTAGAAATCTTTCATCATTGTGAGCAGGATGTGTTCCCTCCTGGATGAGATTCTTTCATCATTGTGTGTAGGATGTGGTTCTGGCCTGGGTGGAAGAACAGATTTCTTTCATCATTGTGAGCAGAATGTGGTTCTCTCCTTGATGAAAGTGAGGAAATCTTTCATCATTGTGAGCAAGATGTGGTTCCAGCCTGGGTGAAAAAATAGAGTTCTTTCGTCATTGTGAGCAGGATGTGGTTCTGGCCTAGATGGAAGTGCAGAAATCTTCCATCATTGTGAGCAGGATGTGTTCTAGCTTGGATGGATGTGAGTACTATGCCTTTCTGACAAGTAGGTCAGATTTAAGTGCTGAATCCTTTTCACAGATAATAGTAGTTGTGTCCTATCATGCTGGTGAATGTGAGTGTTGGGCCTTTCTAATATGATTATAGGATTGGTTCCTATATGATCAGATGTGAGTGCTGGGCATTCCTTTCTGACGAGTAGGTCAGATGTAAGTGCTATATGGGCCTTTCTGATGAGTAGGTCAGATATAAGTACTGAAGAAGACCTACATGGAGGCTAGGCCTACAACCAACATGAAAAAGGGTTGGCTCTGTAGAACTTTCTGTGATGAGAAGAATCATGAGATAGCACCCGTGATGATCCAAATCAAGTGATGATCTAGATCCAGTGAATATGATCCAGCCATGATGACCTATATCGAGTGATGATCCAGATCCAGTGAAGATGATCCAGCAGTGATGATCCAGATCGAATGATGATCTAGATACAGTGATGATGATCCAAATTGGGTAATGATCCAGATCCAGTGATGATGATCCAGATCGAGTAATGATCTAGATCTAGTGATGATGATCCAGATCGATTAATGATCTAGATCCAATGATGATGATCCAGATTGAGTGATGATCTAGATTCAGTGATGATGATACAGATCAAGGGATGATCCAAATCCAAATAAAGATGACTTACAGATGAAGATTACTTGAAGATGAAGATGACCTGAAGATGACGAAGACCTGACAATGACCCAGATGATAGAGAGAAGAAGACTTGTGCTGATAAATTGTGTCGAGAGAATACCTTCCTAGTTAAGAGGGAGTGTTGATGTAATTGTAGCTTCGGAATGTATTCATCTAAATTTCTTATGTATTGTAACCCGATGTTTATTTTGGGATGTATTGTAATGTATTTGATTCATGTCATACCCTGATTTTTATTACGAGAATTTTCTATAATAAGAAATTCATGTCAAGTCATTGTGGGTAACCCTCCTATTGGTCAAGGGTTAAAGTCCCCATAGTTGTGGGGCCCTTGGGTTATTAGACTATCCTAGTCAATTCAACCCTAGGTGAGTCATTGTAAGTCAGGGAAATAGTCCCCACCATTGTGTTATCCTCCTATTGGTTGGAGGAGGCAAAGTCCCCACTAGTGTTGGGGCACTAGGTTTATTAGACACTCCTAGAGATGTCGGCTCTAGTAAGTAATTGTTAAGTAAGGCCGACATGTTGGAGTGCACTTCAAGTGAATGAAAGAATAAAAATAGAGAGTGTGCCTCTCTATTTATCTCACTTGCAAGACTCACACTCACTCATTGGGGTGCATGAGTGAGAGAGGAGAAGTTCTCTCAATGTGAGAGAGAGAGAGACTGCTACTATCAGGAGATTGTCTTACTGTTTTTCGGTTTTACTATTTTGGTGCTGATTCTATCGCTGAGGAAGTTGCGGGTTTTTCTCCTTTATGGTTTCCCCAAGGAAAACTCTTTGTGTCTCTTGTCTCTTGTGATGTGCATATGTTTTATTGCTGTGCTTGTTATTCTCTCAGTTAAAGGATCCTAAAATCATAATGCTAGGTTGAATGATGAAAAACTAACATGAATCCCAAGTTTAGTTTTCTTTGATTAGTTTACTGTTTTTCAATGCATTTATGTATGCTTGGTATTTAGAATAATATTTTCTTTGCTTTCTACGAATACACAGTTACTTGCATTGCTTTATACGAATTTGCAATTAAATAGTTCATTGCTTTCCATAAACCAATTTCACTTGCATTCTTAGATAGGCATTTACTCATCCATACATGGACTAGTCTCCAATTTATAACATAGATCAGATAATTTGCTGCAAGTAGTTCATTTTTATTTCATTAGTTACATCGCTTTCTAGATTAGTATCTACAATTCCCCTCCTTAGAATAGATTAGTATAATAGTAGATTAGATTTGAATTCCATTTGTTAAATAGTTTCCATGCTTTCATAAGAATAGATTGGATTCCTGCATTTAACTCGTGATATTCATGCTTGTAGTTTAACATCATGTAGTTGCATGATTAGTGCATTTTCATATCTAGTTAGCTTAGATTTGAATAAAATTTAATCCTGCACATATAGTGTTTGCATCTCACAAGCTCCCTTACTGGGTTGATAATTAAGTGTTGAATTAGATATTGCATATTTTATCCACCAAAGACCTTGTCACACTTCATATGGAATTTTCTCAGACATATATCCACCTTCCATTCTTGCATCTATGATAGAGTTTTAAGCATATATCCACCTTGTTCATTTGTGTCCATGACTTCTTCATATTTTATATGGCGCATTTTTTCATATTATGCGACCATGGAAGTTACATTAGTTATATGCACGTTGGATACACCTGTTAAAATATTGTAACTTCAGAAGATATTCTATTGTATTTTTGGTGTGTTCTCCTTTGGAGATGTTATCCATCCATTCAGAGATGTCCTTGATGTAATTGGTCATGTAAAAGTCATGAGGTAAACCCTTTGTTGTAAGTTCCCTCTATTGTAAGTCGAGGCAATAGTACCCACAGAAGTAATATATAAAATGTATTTTGAGTATCCCAAGGTAAGTCATCACTAATTAGGGAACCTAGCTGACATAGTTAGTTATTTGATGCACTCACCTAATGAATATAAATAGGTGAGGCACCTCTCTCATTTGGATACATCTTACACTCAAGTATTGCGTTAGAGAGAGAGAAAGAGAAATATTCTACTATGGAAGATGAGAAACTATTATTGTTGCTGGGGTTTTGCACTATATTGGTCGAGAGTATATACTAAGGAAGTTTTGTGGGGTTTCCTTCCTTGTGTTTTCCTTGAGGAAAATATTTGTGTTCTCTTATGTTCTCTTGTATTGCTACATTTTTCTTTCTTTAAGTGATCCTTTTTCTTATGATTATGATGCTATTGTGTTATTTTTTTTTACATCTACTATAACCATTAAAAGTCTAACACCACCTCTATCTCTATGATGATCATTTGTATATGAAAATGTATGTCCCAGAGATCATTTTTGTCTTACTTTTATCTCTCTTTTAGGTACCTTCCTTCGAGTCTATGATATTGGATTCTTCTTCTCTTCAACTCCATGAATTAGTTGTTTCCTTTGTATAATGTATTTTGACTATCGTCTTCCCCTCTAAACTCAGAAATTAGGGGGCATATGTAATATACTAAAATGACACATCTCTTCTCATGACCACTTTCCCATGTTTATGTCACATGTCAACATTTCCATGACGACACTTCATGAAAGTCATTATCAGTCACTAATAAAATAGCTTAATTGCATGAGACATATCTAGAGTTATGTAACTCCATTTAACCTCTTTTCTATACCATTGGAAAGGTATATGAGTAGGAAAATACTTTTCATAAGTCACCAAACCATGTAAATTAATGGAAGTGCCCTAATATAGATATTTTTTTGACCTATTCCTGAATTCTCTTAAGCAAACCCATGACTTTTCCTTGGCATTCATGAATAAGCTTCATAAAACCCACGAATTTCTCTTGAAGTGGCCAAAAAATATCAAAATGTAAAAAATTGTGAATTAGGGGTGGTTTGGGTGGTTTTGGAACTAATCCTACAATTGTATTTGATCACTATGCGATCCTATGTCTTCAGAAAAAAAATATATAAGAGAGGGAGAGAGGTCCATGAAAGGTATGTGGACTTTGCATTGTTATGGTGGAGAAATTGGGACTCTCATCCCCCCTACATTTTCCCTATATTCTATATCCTTGTGTTGTAGATATTGGAGGATGAGATTCTTGGAGAAGAGAAGAAGGAGATCTAGATCAAGGTTTTGTGAGGTGCCAAGCAAAACAAGAACGTGAACTTTGTACTCCTTTCACTTGATAATAAAGATGTGATGTTCTTCCCATTCCCAAATCATTGTCTAATGTATGTCATGTCTCTATTTATGATCAGATAGTAATGTTAATCAAATTAGGGTTTCATATTGCTTTGATTATCATTTATTTATGTTTATTCATATTTGTTTGAGTTTTATCAACCCAAATGGCACTTCTCCATCCGAGTGCCGACATTCCTTATGTTGGTACACAAAAAGATATATTAGGATTGAAGTTTTCCAAAACACTATAGATGGGCATGACTTGGGATGCATTTACCCTTGAACCAGCTTGCTATATAATTTTTATAAGTGTTGAGTTGCATACGCAACTATCTCCATTGCAAATCACATACTGTATGTGACTATCTACATTGCAACCCGCGTACATTAGCATACGCAGGTTTCCTTTAAGCAACTCACATGTCATACGTGGGATTCCTATATCAATAGTCACGTATATCTTGATTTGACCTTAAAAAATATAAAACACAATTAATGGGGAGTATTTGGGCCCTAATTATTAACTATCCTAATTGTTTCAATCACCCCAACCTTCGAAATCACTCTAGTTCCCAAAGTATAAATAGACGCCTTGCAGAGGGCATTAATCAATCAATATTGGAGAGAAAATTATGCTGGTGGTATATCTTCAGAAGCCTTGGAGCAGTAGAAATCAAAGTCCTTTGGTTTCACAAGAGTCCTTGTCTCAGAAGTTGGGTTGTATTCTTATCTCATTCAGTGATTGTTAATAAAGAGAATTCTTCTTCCAACATTGTGTTGATTCTCTTTCATGTATCATGTTTAATGAATATATTTGATTATGTGTTGGAAATATTGTTTAGCTAACCTCTTATATATACATGCATGATATAGAACTTGGAGAATTTTCTCTTTATAGATGAAAGAGGTGCATCCTTGGAAGCTTTGGAGAGAAGAGGAGTAGGAGAAGATCAATCTTGGATCAACCATTGATAAACGGGTAAGTCAATAATTTCTTCCTATTCCCTTTCTATTCTCTAGTAAAGCTGATTGACTGCAAGGTTAGCAGTAAGTTGGTAACCCCAGACCCTATGTTACAAGGGTTCTTAATCCTAAACAACATTGAGCAAGGGTGAAATTGTTCTGCAGGAATATTGGATCTAGGTGAAAGAAGAAGGGATAGGGAAATATTAGACTAGCCTTCAGTGAATGAAGTGTTGGAGCGATACCGACCAAAAAACCTAGTTGATAGGGGTTCGACTCTATCGATGCTAAACATGCCATGATCTCCCTGAGCATCGACCCATACAGGTTTTACCCTATCCAGCAACACCCATAGAGTGGATGAGGTATCACCCCAGATATTCAAGGGAGAGATGTCAGAACCAAGTTTCCGTAGTGTAGAGGAGAATTTGTGGCATCAAAGACTCATCAGCTTAGTTTCCATATATAATCTACTTTCTTACTCAGAAACATAACAATTCACTATGTCCCATTATTCATTCATCATTACAACAGATCTACTAGTGGGAAAAATAGATATAAAAGATGATAGTATCCATAAGAAGAAAGCATCACATTATCCCTTCATATGCAGATATATCCATCATTCATATTCAAAATCACAACAATGTAAAGAAAGAAAATATAAATGGAAATAGGAGTTCTGATCAATGCATATCACATCATATTAAATCGCCAGAACAAATCACAGAATAAAAAAAAACAATGATCATATCACATTGTTTGGTATCACATCGGGTATTCATTCTCCATCCCTTTTATTAGATGCACAATTATTTGATTTATAGGCTTTCAACTTTACATTCAAGGTCCACTTCTAACTAACTTAACCACTAAGGACCAATATTCCGAATAAATGGTCTGTAAGTACAAAAAGTGACATGAAAATAAAAAAAAGTGGACTATTTTGTTCCTATCGCACTATCTTTTCCTGGCGTGGTGTCTTCAATGCTTGTGCAACATCCATGATGCTCTGTAATTTACCCCACCCCCTTTCCAATAGGCTCACAACACATTCTTGTGTCTCATCCCCGAGCCATGTTAGGTGGACCTGGTGCAGGCAACAACCTAAAGTGCGAAAAACTGTCCAAATCTATTGAACTGTGCAATTTGTTGGAACTACCTCCTCTATGGTCAATCTGTGCTAAACTCAGCATGCCTCCACTCACAAATACTGGGCATTGAACCTCCTCGGGCTCACTTTTACTATCTGGGTGGCTCCCTTCTCAATGAGTGTTGAGCTTTCATGCCACCTTGGAAGCCATTCTAGCATCCGTGCCCTTATCTTTCCTTACATTCAGAGTCATCCCGGGCCTCCTGAAGTCAACCCCATTCCCTATTCCTACATACTTAGTCAAGTGGGGCAAGAACAATGGCCCCATCTAAATTCCTTGTGAGTTTCTTGGTCTGCACCTCAACCTAACTGGGATAAATATAACCAAGGATGACCTTTCTAGACACTTTCATCTTGGATGAGCTATGCCACATAATTGGAAATTCTTCTTCAATTTCTATTGATAAGGAATTCTCACCCATATTCTTCTCTGTATCAAGGGTATCCTATAGCTCCCCTTAGATGGTTTCTTCCTTACACAACGAATTTTCCTTCAACTACCCAACCCAACCCCTAAGCAACTTTGCACAGTGGAACCCCACCTATAGGTGGTAACTTAGCTATTGACCCTTTTCCCATAATACCATCTTCATTTCATATTCCATCATGAATCTATCGGGTACATCATTATTACTAAATCATTCATTTATGTGCCAAATATGTCATTGATTTTTCCACCCCACCTCTTGGATCTGTTATCACTAAACGTGATGTTGAAATGTTTCATCATTTACCTGAATTGACAATTGTCATTGATTACTAATGTGACGTCTGGTCACCATCATGGTTTCTTCTGTAGAGTGCGAGCCACTCACTCTTGCACAATAACCACCAGTTGCACAACCCTTTCCATTTTCAGATGCAACAACTTTTGCTTTATGAATCCCCATCCCCTTGGTATAGCCCCATCTTGGCAAGAAACCTTTTCCATTCTCAGGTGCAACCCCTTTCTCTTGGAGCAACACCATCCCCTTGGAGTAGCTCCATCCTAGTGTGCCCCATCCCCTTGGCACAACCCCATCACCTTGGCGCAGCCCCATCCTGGCGCGCAACCTTTTCCATTCTTGGGCACAACCCCTTTCTCTTGGCACAACCCCATCCTAACTAATTAGCTACTTATTTCTGAGTCTACTATCCACTATTCTTGCATGACCCCTTCCATCGGGAACACCCTTTCTTTTTCTATCTATCCTCTCTCTCTCTCTTTCTCTTTTTTTTTTGGGTGCGCAGTGCTTCATGCATTGGACGGTCCTTCCCCCATTCAATAGGGATTCAAGCGACTGTCATTAATGAGATTTGGAAGTGCCACTCCATCTAGCTATTTTAATTCAACTGCACCCATAGAGGTAATTGAATTAAAAATATATGGACCAAGCTAATGCGTTTGTAGCTTACATAGATGCTTCAAGAACTTGTTGTCGTATAGAACCACCAAATCTCCTTACTGAAATTATTTGTTCTTTATGTGGTGATCATGCCACATATTTTGTTGGTCTTTCTCGACACACTGGTGGAAACCCACAATGAAATGGTCTTCTTCAATCTGTATTAGTTGTGCTACATTCTCCTCTAGAAAATCATCATCATCCATTCTGGTTGCAGTAGCAATGCGTAGGATGGTAACGATGTATTCCATAGGAATAAGGACCTCTTTCCCATATACCAATTTGAATGGTGTCTTCCTCATCAATCTCTTGCATGTGGTGCAATAGGCCCATAGCACTGTAGGAGTCTTCATATCCCAGTCATCTCGGTTAGTGCTACATACCTTGGTAAGTGCATGCTCCAATATGTTTTTGAATGATTCCATAGTTCCATTCACCTATGGATGGTATGGTGTAATTGTATTATGTTGAACCTGCAATTATTCTATCAATGCTCTTACTATGTGGTTGATAAAATGACTATGTTGATCACTCATCAATATTCTCAAGAACCCAAACCACATCACAATATTCTCAAATAGAAATCTAGCAGCCATCGCAATAGTACATTCCACAACTAGTGCAACCTCTTCCCATTGTGTTAGATAGTCCATCGCAGTGATTATGTAGAAGGAACCAATTATTTTCCTAGGTGGTTAGATCGGACCCACAAATTCTACCTCCCATTTATCAAAAGGTTGCAAAGTTACCTGGGGTACAGGCAACATCTCATCCCTCTGCGATGGTTTCCTAATGCACTGAAAGACATTGCATCTCCATGCATAAGCTTCCACATCATTATGAATAGTGGGCCACTGAATCCCTGCATAAAGTACCTTCCATGTAGTATCCCATCTGCCTCAGTGTCCCCTATTTATGTCATCATGCGCTTCTTCCAAAATATTCTCCTGTTCATGCGGGAGGACACATTGCCTCAAAATTTCATCAGGTCCCATATTATACAAGTGTCCAACAATCAACTGAAATTCATAAGCTTTAACCACCAAGTGCTTCTTTTGACTCATGGAAATCTCTTCTAGTGCGACTCCTATTGCCAAGAACTGGATTATTGGAGCATAATGGTCACTTTCCATTTCAACTCAAAAAAACTGCACATCAGGAAGTCCATCCTAAATGTTATTAGGTTTCACACCCGTCTCAATTCTAGAAAAATGATTGGGGACAACATTCAAGTGACCCTACTTCATGATGATCTCAAAATCAAATTCATAAAAGAGGAGTAACCATATGCATATCTTCCCCCCCAACACAGGATTATTGACCATATACTTCAAAGCCAAATGGTCAGTAAACATCTTGAAGTGACCTCCTAGAAGATAATGCCTAAATTTTTGCAGCGGATAAATCATCAATAACCCCTCATGCTCCGTGGTTGTATAATTCCTCTTTTTGAATGATAACTTATGACTCGTAAAGGCAATAGGGTGATCCAAGTCATCATCACCTGGTTGGATGAGAACTACTCTTAATGCAACAGAAGATGCATCAACATGAACATGGAACTCCTTGTTCCAATATGGGAATACAGGTATTGGTGCGGAAGCCATCTTGGCCTTCAACATGTCGAAGCTACTCTGACACTCGAGACTCCATTCAAAGACTGGATCTTTCTTCAATAACTTCCCCATAAGGGCAGTGATAGTAGCGTATCCTTTGATAAATTTGTGGTAATACCTCATGTTCCCCAATGTTTCCCAAAGAATATTCACATTGGTCAGTGGGGAAAGCTCAAGATGAGAGCTATCTTCACAGGTTCGAACAGTAACCCTTGCTTGCACACAATATGCCCTAATAGTATGCCAAATGGGGGTATAAAATGGAATTTCTAGAGTTCAGCACGATCTAATATTGTCGACACCTTTCCAACATCATTCATAGGTTGTCCAAATGATCTTTGATTAGACCATACACTGTCCAATCATCCATGTACACATCTAATAATTTTTGAATGAAATCCTTGAAGGCAGCAATGACGAGCTGAGAGAAAACTGTAGGGGAATTCTTCAACCCAAAAGGAATCAATGTATATTGAAAACATCCCCATTCAGTGACAAATGTTGTTTTATGTCGATTTTCCTTGGTGATTCTGATCTGGTGATATCCCAAAAACCCATTTGTAAGAGAGTACACCTCTTGGATGCCTACTCCTTCAAGTACCTCATTAGTGAATGGTGTTGGAAATAGGTCATGCATAAAGGAATCATTTAGTTTCTTGAGGTGGATGCAGATCCAAATTTTTCTAGTTTTCTTGTCTTGGACCACCATAGGACTAATCCATTCTGACTCTTCGACATGTTTGAAGATTCCAGCATCCAACATATGGTCAAGCTCAGCTTTTCCCCTATCTTTGTAATGCAGATTCAAGAGATATGGTCTCTGTCACACTGTTTTGGCATCTGGCTTCAATGGGATTTTCATTTCCCCTAGGTCGCCTAATATCCCTTTCATTTCTGAGAATTTTGTCGGAAATAGATCTTGAAACTCATGCAGGAGATTAGTGATCTTTTCCATGGCCTTCTCATCCCAGTAGTCCCCAATGTTTGAGAAGTTAAAATTGTCTTCCATCCCAATGTTAACTTTCTTAATCTTCAGCAGTCGAGTCATGGGATCAATCGACACATCCGATGCTATGACATTTAGACTCTCTTAAGTCTTCAGAATATTAATATTTCTCAACTCATCATCATCTTCTGGCTCACTAGACATGTTATAGCATTCCATCATTGATTGCATGTGGAAATACGGATGTGGATCTACATGATATGTGACTAGCACAACTTTCAAGACTACATCATGAATTATATGAAGTGGATTGTGGACATCAGGATGGGTGTCTGCAAAACTAAAAGTGTGGGTGAAACAAATCATAAATTCCTCCCAAGTAGTTATTTCTCTGTGTAACTCTGTGGATACATACCATGAACTCAACTTTTCATCCAAGGTATGAATGAAGGGATGGACCCATTCATCCTTTGGTCGTGTTTCCCACAGTGTTTGACACTCCTCCAAATGGTCGTTAGGTTCATTATTCCCATTATACATCCCAGTGTGGTACACATTTGCAGTACAAAAATGACCTGTCATCAGGCTGCAACACTATGCCCATCAAGTAATCGAGTTCTTATGAGCTTACCACCAGCGGTCGGGAGTATCCTTCAGTCCTTACTCTAGTGCTAACAGTCTCTATGGCTCTAAGACTCTCTCTTCAAATAGTGTTAAGAATGCATAAATCTCTAGTACCCCTTCATATACTGGAAATTCAACAATTTCAGTCGCAACATGATGAAGAGATTGTGTAACCAGACCACACTTTTTGAAGGATACCTCATGCATGCAGTTTTTCCAATTTTTGAGTGCATCCTCAAAATCAAAGGTCGCAGAGATAGCACTACGCCAACCAAGTTCCCCTTTGACAATCAGGTGAATATAGTCTTCAAAGATGTTTTACACATGATCCCACCCCTTGACAACTTCACCTTTCACTGGTTCAATGTATCTCTGGGCCTCAGTTGGATCCATGGGTGTGATGACTCGAATGTCATCATTCTCTTCTTAAAATTAATCATGACCATACTGTCATTAGGCCATATGATCGATAGTAGTGTGGGATATGATCCTTCCCCATTAACGACTTCAATCACTCCAAAGTTATCTTGTTTTCTCATACCTTGAACATATACAACCAAGTTCATTATCCATACAATTGGTTGCACCTTAGCTTGGTTCACGAATCGGAGCTACATAGGGGACCAACCCAATGTTGGGCTCCCCATTTTATGCTAGGTCTGGTTAGTCAAGATGTTCACATCCAATCCAATGTCTAGGATGACTGATTCCACCTCATAGTGACCTATCTAGATATTCATACACATCTATTTATTTGTCTTCTTCTTCTGCAAGGAATTAACCACGGAGTCCTTCAGCTCCTTTCCCGGATAGTACAACAACCTCTCAAGATCAACAAGATCCTTGGGATCTTGTGCTAGTGCTAAGTATTTCTCAAATAAATCCTATAAGGTACCATGCTGCCGTGGTGGTCTTGCTTCCAAGGATAAATCAGAGGAAGATGGAATTTCATAGACAGGTGACTTACCAATCCTTCGTCCGATCACACCCCTAGTTTCAAAAAATGTCTCTTTTTCAGTTGCAATATCAAATAATGCTTTCTTCTTCCTAGATAATTGAACTTGTGGTCTTGGTCCATCATCTCCCCATATTGTACCTCCATGAGTGACAATGGCGACGTCGACATCCTACGGTCTGGGCTATGCTGAAATTGTCGCTTCTGTTGGACCTTGAATCTAGTTCATCGGTGGACTATGATCCAATGGTGGATTCTAGTTTACTAGTGGGTTCATTGACTAATTCACAGTTTGGTTTTGGAGTGGAACTTGATTCTACCTTGGCTCTGTAACTGGTTCTAGGCTAGTAGATGATTCTGAGTTTGTAACTGGACATGATTTTGCAACTACAGAACGTTCCCAGTTTTCCATCTTGTGATTAACTCCCAAAATCTCTCCACAATATGATCAATCGCTACATAGTACATACATAAGAACTGCAAGTGTTGGAAGTCTCTTTGATAATTCCTAAATACTCCATAATTATAACATTGGATGGATGCACGACCTCATCCCCCTCCTCATCCAAAGAATCCACCTCTACCTCAAAATCCTCCATGGAATCCTCCTTAATGCAAGTACTGTGGTGGAGCTACCTGCTGTGGTGGGGGATTTGGTTGTTGCTGAAAAAAGTGAGCTGCTTAAACGTATTTTGGTTGCACTTGAACCACTGGCATTTGATTATATGGTTGTTATGGTGTGAACTATAGCTGCGAATGTGGTGGCATAAACTGTATCGGTGGCAGTGGTGTGTACTGTGATTGTGTTTGAGAAATTACCATCTAAAGCTGAAAATGCGGTTGCTAACTGCATGGTGAACTTATCCCTTCCCAAAATATGAATCATATGTTATGTTTTGAAGCAGATCATATTCCCGACAGTCTCTATCCTCATGCTTGACTGAGCAATAGAATGAACAATCTAAATTGGAAAGTTTCAACACCATCTTTTGGATATAGCTACATTCATGATGTCGATGTCCATAGAATTGGAATATGCGACACCATGGAACACCACCACTACTCAATGGGTTTGGAGTTCCAGATAATAGATAGTTCCTAAAGTTGGGGCAAGTATCTTTGGTGTGACCATCTTTGAGATACCAAGTACACCAAATATTTGTCTGTTCCTCCTTACCTTTATTGATATCTTGTAGCTAGAGTGTGAGTTTTTCTAGCTACACCTTAATTTTATTCATCTCAAATGCAATCTCCCCGATAAGTGAATCTTTGAGCTTCATCACAATATCCAGGGCTTCTCTCTACATCGCTATATTTTGTTGTGTCAATGGTTATCGAATATGAGAAACCAATGCTGCGATAAACCATTCTTTATGTTGGACATCACTCATAGAAAAAATTACTCTCACCATTAGTGTCTTGAACCTCTGATCGAAGTCCCAAACAGTCTCATTAGGAAATTGCTTGATTTCCTTCAGCTTCATAATATATTGTGCTTCTGACTTCAGCTTTCTGAATTCCTTGATTAGTACTATCCAGATCTCACCCAATTTCTTTGCCCAAGTTCTTGAGGAACTAGGATAAACTTCATAAACCAGTTGAGCATGCGACCCCTCATAGTAGTCACTAAATGTCCTTTCTTTACATCATTATGAGTGGCTTGTCTAATAGTTTGCATTGCTTCACATAAAAACCAATATTGCTTGGGATCATTGGTCCCGTTTCCATGGAATAAGGTTAGCTTCATTTCATCACCTTCTATCTTGGGTCACCTTCCTATAGATGTTGATCTACTACTAGATTGTTTTTGGCACATCAAACAAGTTTATGTGGGACTTGGAGTGGTTCTTGATTTTAGACTAGTGTACAGAGGCGTGGGTACATTGCTACTAGGGTTTGATCTTACCATCATTTTGGGCATAGCGTAGGCCTAGTCATCCTCATCGTCACTATAGGTTCATTTCATATTGTGTGTTTTTCCTTCACGGTATTACATTTTGGTCGCAGTAGGACCTTCCCCTATCCTCTACCTCTTCTCTAGTTGGAACCTTTCTCCTCCCCTTGTACAACCACTTCCTTCCTTGGGTTCCCTCACAATATCATTGAAACTGGCACCCATCTATCCCTTATATTCTCATTTGTATCCCTCCTTTTTCATGGTATCCATAGCCTCGACACATCGGGGTGCCACTACTCTAGATGCATCTTAAGTATACCATTTTTGCAAACCAGCATTTTAATTGACAATTGAAGTGATAATAAGAACCTACCTCTGGGGCCTATGAAGAAATCCTTCTCTACTTCACTGTAAGATTTATTGGTGTTGATAGATAACTCGATGATATATCCCTCTAGAATACTATTCAACCCAACCTCAGTAGCATGCAATTCTCTATTTTCAGTTTCCTACAGCTCCTGGATTAGTTTAGGGGTCCAGGACATCGGTTCTCATCCTTTAATGTTTGTCTCCTTTTATGTGAATCACGCCATCTACTCATACAATATGATGGGAAATTCACTGAAGAAGTATTCATGTAGATCATCGTGTATGTATCTCACTAACCACTTATTTGTTATCATCCCAGGGTTCTAATTTTCTGCTTCAGCAAATTCTCTCGGCTTCTGATCAAACCAGTCTTGAAGTTCTGATCGCGTTGGATTCCACATCCATTGTTGGGTAACCATTTTTTGAATGCTGCATACACTCCTTTAAGTCACAACAAGGTTCTAGCAATGGAACCATTTTTTAGCGCGATCCCAACCAACAAAACCTAGTCTACAGGGGTTCCACTCTATCAACACTCAACACGCTATGATCTCCCTAAGCATCGACCTAGACATGTTTTACCCTGTCCATAAATACCCATAGAGTAGATGATATCTCACCCAAGATGTTCAAGGGAGAGCTGTCGAAACCAAGTTTCTATAGTGTAGAGGGAGATTTCCGGCATCAAAGATTCATCATCTTAGTTTCCATATCTAATCTACTTGCTTGCTCAGAAATAGAACCATTCATCATGTCACATTATTCATTCATCATTACAATAGTTCTACCAGTGGGGAAAATAGATCTAAAAGATGACAATATCCATAAGCAGAAAGCATCACATTATCCATTCATATGTAGATATATCCATCATTCATATTCTGAATCAAAGCAATCTAAACCAAGAAAAGATAAAGGGAAACAAGAGTTCTCATCAATTCACATGACGTCACATTAAATCCACAGAACAAATCAATGCACCTTTACATTCAATGTCCACTTCTAGATAACTTATAACAAACTTCTAACTAACTTAACCACTAAGGACCAAGATTCTGAATAAGTTGTCAATAAGTACAAAAGGTGACATGAGAATATCAAAAAGTGGACTATTTTCCACCTATCATGCAATATTTTACTTGTACGGTGTATTCGATGCTTGCGCAACATCCACGATGCTATGCAACATACCCCACCCCCTTGCCAACATCAGGTATGGACCTTACGTATATCTGAATCTTGCTTACATTTTCTTGAAAAAAATATACATTATTCTTTAAACCTTATTATGTTGGTGGCCTCTTCAACCCTAGCTATAAGAATATTTTCCTCTACAACACTCTGACACAACTACTTTCTCTTGCTATGCCTTAGCTCTTCTCCATAATCAAGAATAATTCTATGTGAATTATCGTTTCCTTTCCCTGGGCCCAACAAGCCATTAAAGAGTGATATGTACCAGAAACATACATACAATTATCTAGATGAAAGTTATGGATTCCAAATAAATATATAAAGGGATGGTAATATGAGCTACTTCATCAAGCATATTTTCAACAACTATTTTAGGGGCATCATCTTGCGGGTTAATTTGTTAGGATTGCAAGAGGAGTCCATCACTAAAACCCATTACATTAGAAGAACATAAGATAATCTATTTGGGGAAAGAAGAGCTTTGTTATCCATATGTGCATTGGTGTTTTTAATGCCTAGATAAGAGGATGTTTTCTTTTTATGAGAAAGGAACCTGAAGGCTTTGAATAAAAGCATTGATATTTTAATATTATTCAATTCATACTTAATATCAAAAGTAGGAGTAAGGAAAAGACCTGTATCTAGTACCTTTACTACTGTAGGTTGCTTTATTTGCATTTTCACTAGGCTTATTTGTTCCTTGTTGACTTCTATGGCTTTGACATATGCTGTATTAATCGATGCAACTATTTTCCTTGCATATACAACCTTCATGACTGTATATATTTTTGGTTGTGTATCCTTACCATTATAGTTTTGATTATCATTATAGGACTTGAAAGGTTCATCACGCCTGAATTTATGAGCATTATATCATGAACTTAGGTCATATGTCCTTCTTACTTATTCCATATAATTATTAGTGAACATTTCCAATTTGATAGAGGACATATTTGATATCCTTTATTTTCGAGGCATAACCTCTTGCGTGAGGATATATTCCTCATATTCAATCATACACATAACTTTTGACCTTATCAAATATCCTTTTTCTTCCATCTCATCTAGACAAAAATGCATATTAAGGATCGAGGAAGGGTTTGATAAATCTTCCTCATCAAGCTCATAATATTCTTTGTATCCTTCATCTAATGGAGGAAAAAAATTAGGATTCTTGGGATATTGTTGTGATTCCTTATTTATCATTTCCATGCCATTAGAGGGTATCTTTTGTACTACGGTTTCCCATGAATATAAGTATTTTATGTTTAGAGAGGATGCCCAACAAAGGCATTTGTAAATTGACTTTTATTTACCTTATATTTAAGGTCATTTTCCATATTCCTCGTGAGATTGGATACCTATTGTAGGATAGGAGAGTCTTGTAGTGCAAGGTATTTGAATCTTTCCCTCTTTTACTCTTGGGGTACATTTTATGGTCAGGATATTTTATTCTACTCTTCATGGCTAATCCAAAAACTTTCATATTTTCTTCCAAGTATTCGACATCACACAAGAAGGTCTCTAGGTCAACAAATTTCCTTTCTCTTAATAGAAGAGAAACCTCATAATCAAAATAACTAAAATAGGTGAGCATGGTGGATACATCTTAGGTTTTGATAGTATCTAGTATGTGATGATACAACTTGCAAAATCAAGTGGTAAAATCTCTTATGGTTTCACCATTATTTCTCTTTAAGGAATTAAACTAGGTTAAAATATTCCTATTATATTTTTTCACCCTCCATTTCCTAGTGAAATTCTCAACAACTTGCATCTAATGATTTATAGATTTGTTGGGTATATTTTATAACCATTCTCTAGCTTCTCCCTCCAATAATGTGAAATTTTTTTTGATAAAGCATCATCCTCTTCAACTACAAAGTTACTAGTATAATCTTGAAAATTGTTCAAGTGGAATTAAAATAAAATATTGTTGGTCTCTCTGTTGAATATAAGATGAATCATGATATATCCCTATAGGATATCCCCTAGTTAGTTTATGGGAGATAGAATCAATGATTTGAAACTTGTTTCTATCCAGAGTTTAGGAGGGTTGGTAGCTTCTATATTGGGGTTTTGAGCTAGTATGTTGGTATGATCCAATATAAACAAGTTTGGAGCAACAATATACTCGATAAGATATTGGGGAATTGGCTTGGTAAATGTGTAGGTAGAATCGTCATCTTTTGTGAATGTAAGGGACTCTTGAGAAATATATTTTATCTTGGGAGTGGTGGTATGAGTATTTCATTCATATTGTAGGGGTGATGTGACTTTATAATATTGATATGTATTTAAATGGAATTCAATACCTTTTATAACAAATGGGGGGTCACATATAGATTTGAGTATCTTTGTACAACTTGCAGAGATTCTTCTATTCTCTTCTTCTAGAGTTGACTAGGGTTTTTTATGTGGGAAAAGACATTTCCCTTAGATTTGTACATGTTTGTTATGAGTCTTGGTTCTAGTTTATTAACAAACAAACATGTCTCAACATTGGAGTTGATTAGGGAAGTAGAGTTAGTAGTTAGAGACTACTCGTTTGGATCCTATTGCGCATAAGCCTTTTTGATATCAAGCTATAAAAAAATAAAATTATTCCAAGGAAAACAATTATTACCTTGGATATAAATAAGAACATGATCCTTGATTATCAAAATTAAAGAGATATTTGTTTCTTACACTCCATTCTTCATTGAACTAGAAAGGGTATTGGTTGTGATTCTTTAGGACCAATATATTTCTCCTCGGTAATGGTTCCAGTTTTCCATGTTGCCACTTAGGTTATACATTGACTAGATTAGGTATTTATTTGATTATCCATTTTTTATATAGAGTCAAATAACACCATCAAGGAATTTAGTCAATATACAAATTCCAAGGAGGGTTGTGTAGCTAACACCATTCTTGTGCTACTTTAGGTCAGTAATCCAATCCTCTAAACATGGGAGGGAACACTTAAAATCGAAGGTATGAATCCTACATTGTCACCATAGGTACCTTGAAGATATAATTCTAAAAAAATGACTAAATTTATGGATAAATATGAGGTGCATGGGGAATATTTTAGTTTTTAAAACAATTGTGGGTGTTGAGTTTCATAGGGGAGCCACAAGTATTCCACAAGAAAATAAAAATGAAAATAAGAACAGTGAGGGTGATTTAAATCATAACCATATTATTTGAAAGAATAAATTTTCTTAATTGTAAATCCTTGATGGAAACATGAATTCCATAAACAAGCTAAGAATCTAAGCACACAATTAACCTCACTAGGAATTGTAGAGAATTAGCATAAGGAGAGAAGAACGGGAACTATTGAACACAAATTAATGAATGATCAATAAATGATAATTGATATTATTAAAATGGTAATGCATCCTTATAAAAGATATTTTAGTTGATGGAAGACAACTCATTTCTAACTAATAAATTAGAATTATGAAATATCATAAACCCCCATAGGTTGCTAAAGCACTTCCCAAATCTACCAAGGCCCTCATGAATTAGAAAAATCATTAGTGAGTTGTCAAGAGTGATGGAAAATGATGTTAATCCTAGAATATGGAGATAAGATAATGGAGTATGGGTTGGAAACAAAATATATCATTTCCCTAGTTAACTAGCTTTCCCTTATCAACATAAAAGATGGATAAAAGAAAAAAAAGGCTGAATCTATAGGAAAGCATAGTTACTAATTATGGGAGTCAATAAAGTGGTGAAGATCAACCCAAAATTAGAATTAAAGAATTCATGGGGTGTAAATGAAAAGTGTTGAATTTAAGGTGCATGTGGATGCCAACTCTCTAGGCTGGTGGATAGGAAATTGTTGAAATCAATCAGATTGTGAGGTTACCAATGATACATATACAAATTAATATAATAATGATATAGAAAAGAGACAAGGAATGGTAGAAAGAATAACAAATTATATTAATCAAGAACACATGTGGCTTCATACATAAAACTGAACCAAGTCTTTATCTGGATCTACAACCTATATATATGATTTTACAAACATTTACATAACTACATATTAGTTCAACCAACTGACATGAACTATGGGGTCGACATGTTTACACTTTAGTAGAGTGAAGGACCTAGTTAGATAATCAACTTAGGATCCTCCAACATTTCCCCCACCTCAAAAAATTTCTTCATCGCGAAGAAATGGGGATCTGGCCCTTTTTCTATCTTGAATAGTTATGATCTTGTTTGTCCCTTAATTCTTGATTATCTGGAGTAGTGGATGGATGTATTTGAACACAAGATTATACAATAGATTCTGTAGACATAGATAGTTGATGTTGAAACTATTCCTAGGCAAGAAGGGTGGTTTGTATGTCAATGGTTACAGTTCTGCGGCTCAACAAGTTTCCCATTTTCTTATGCATATTTGTCCAAAATATTTACCATGTCGGCTCCCAAGAGTCGTGTCTTTTCATCAGCACCATAAAGTAGACGTTGTAGCTATGGCCTGATCTTGTTGATACTGACTAGCCTAGACTGAGCTTGACTGATCCATTGATGTTCTTGTTGCTCCAATTTTTCAAGCTTCTAATTCTCCAGGACAAGTTCATTGTCAATGGTCAGTGCCATTTCTTCACTTGAACCTAATAGATGGTATTGAAGTGAATTGATGAGTTCACATGTATTTTTCATTTTCTCAAATACCTAATAGTAAGTGTACCAATTTCACAAGACATCAATTGTGACAAAAGACTATGCAACGTATTGGATTAACAGCTTGTGGGCTGCAATGAATTTTGTAAATTGATTTCGGAGTAACTCCATGGTTTCCTCTTCCTATTTCTCTCATTTTTATTTTAACTATTCTTGGAAACTCAACACGACACTTTTATGAATTTAACACACTTTGTCGAGGGGTCTGTCGAAGTTGGCCCCTACTGGAATTGTGACAAACTGTCGTGCTAAGTTTTCACATTTTGTTAAGAATTCCTTCTACTATGTTTCTAGTTTCTTAGTTTGTTCTTTTGTATTCATTATTCTATGCTTGTACTCCATATTAATAACATATGTCAACAAGTCCAATTCTTCATCTTTGTATTTTTGCATGTTGATTGTAATTGTCGAACCGAGTTGATCTAGATGTACTAGTGAAGATGTTTGTTGTTGAGACTGTTGTAGTTGTATTTGTTGTTATTTTTATATATTTTTTATTTTCTCTCCTCTGTTACTTTTTCTCCTTTATCTTTCTATTTTATTTCTGTTTGTTCCTTGGACTTGTTTTGTCAAGCCTTATACCGCGTCTTCCTGGATTTTTGGGGTTACTGGGGTGATAACAGGGGTAAGATGAGTAGCATGGAGAGTGTCATGAAACGCGATGAGATTGATGATTTTTGGTGATGGTGGTAGAGGTGAGATAGGTGAGGAATATAAGTATACAAGTATACTTAATTCTTCTTGTGACAGTGGTTGGTCGGAGTTCGATGGAATTATGGCCTTGACAGACTTTGTAGGTTCAGCAATCATGTTGATGATGGGTTTTTTAGTGTATGGGATTTGTTTTGGTACATTCGATGCTTTGAAAGGTCATGGGATGAATGAGGAAGTGTGCTCTACTACAATGTCACAATATAAGTCAATATTTTTCTGAATGGTGGCTTCTGTATACACAAATATTTGTGTTTGCATAGTGGATGAATGTTGGGGCTCAGTATTGATGGGAATAACTCAAATGGGTTGTGGATATTCCACACTTATAACCGATGTTTTGACTAACATATTTTTCAAATCAGGAAGAAGAGAAGGTAATTGGTTTATAAAATATTGAAGTTCATTGTCAGTTTGAAGTTGGTCTCGGAGCAGTGCAGATAATGTCAGCAGGTTTGTGAGGGAAAGTTGTGTAGTGGTTGTCCCTCCTTAATGATAAATTTGTGAAAATGTTCATAAACTAGGACTTTGTTCCTAGTGGCCTCTTCCAATATTAGGGCCACACTATCATATACTTTGGCATCATCATCTTCAGCTGGTTCAAAAGGAAGAGTTTAAATTTCCCCTTTCCTTTTATTGTGCTCCTCCATTTCTATCGAGCTTTAAATCAATCATCGGCTGTTCGATAGATACTTTGTTTAGTTAGTGATATTTTGGAAGACGAGTATTGGATTGGGTACTTTCATCGGTCGGATATGCTTCCTCCTGTGGTTGTATTGAGGTTGCTAATGTGACCCCCTATGGGTTGATGTCACCAGTTGTGTCATAGTTGAGAGTGAAGCTGCTTATATGTAGTCCAACTTCATAGTCCTCTTATTTTTTTCATTCACTAAGAGTTCAACCATTCACTGATCGGTTATTCATTCTATGGCTGGAATATCCAATTTACTATTGGATTTTTGACTGAGTTCATTGAATATTTCCTCAATCTATGGGTAAAAGTTGATTTCCCTTACGGTGTCCCCAATACCCTTTCAAATACTGGACCCACATGTGGTCTAAATCGATTTGTATATGTACTATCAATGGTAAGCTTTGTTGGACATTTTGAGGTACTCTCCTGTGCACAATTTTGAGTTTTGGTGCTTGGAACCATGTGTCAAGCCATAGTTTTGTTGTTTGTGCTCCTATTCGACAACCATTTGGAACAATTAACTTGAATTTCCACATGGTTGACCGATTGGGTGCAGTGATATCCTTGTCTCTAATAAGTCAAAGATGATGCATGGCTATTCATATTATCAACAAGGGGTACCTGATATGAGCGCCCTCCTCCTAGAATTTGACATAGATGTGCTTAGTTATATCGACTAAATGTTCATCCCAACAATAAAGTTTCACTTTTTTTGACACATTTTGAACTGCGTCAAGCATGTCGAGCTTTAGGTCAGACCATCTTCCTATGCTTTTCAAAGCCATAGAGATAATTTTGGCAGCTATATTTGGTGTTTCATAGATGATTTGACTTATTATCAGCCCTCTTGAGTTTTTTCCTACTTTTATACCTGTTATTTATTCAACAAGGCCCGAGTTTAATCTAATAGGAACTGGTTCTCCCCTGTTTTTTAATCGAGTAATATTATAGATTAGATCGTAGATAATTTCCACAGGTGTGTCAAAATAGAATTTTTCGTAATGGTACTTGCTAATAATAAATTGTGCAACTAGTTCTTTTGTTCTGAAAAAACTATCCATAAGTGGTGTATTCATGTAGCCAAGGATTGTGCTAGAGAATAATATTTGAGATTCCTCTCTCCATTTTCCATCTGTGTCGGTTCCCCATTCCTGAATTTCCTTCTAGATCCTCTTCCAATGTCATTCAACGACATTAGCATTGTGAATATTGTGTCATTGGGTCTCCAGTGGAGTACTAGCTTTCCCCAATTGTTTAATATTCTTTGTGATGGATTTGTTATTTTTGGTCAACTTTTTTGGGCCGATTATGTTGGTTGTATGCTCTAGTTCAAAAAAAGTTAGATTGTTCTCTTGTGTTTGGCTTCTCTGATGTTCAATATCTATACAGAATGAAGTCCAAGTTTCTTCTAGTGTGGTATTTATAGTGGAATTATATAGATAGGGATATTGCATAGTGTTGGGTGGTATTAATGGTGATATTAATGGTGGATTTGACCGTAAAGGATGAACTATCAAGGATTATATCAAGGCATTCCAACTTTTGTGCTCCAAGTGTCGTTGTTCATCATGACTTGATTGCACCATCGGCCCTTCTTTATGCCAGTGGATTTATGGATCATAATGGTTTCGATCATATCAAAGTGGTTGGAATTCCTCATTCCTATTATGTCAATGGTTATATCTCCCAAACGGTCTTTTATTGCTTCCTGCCTTAGAATTGATCCAAGTTCCTATCATACCGGTTCTTTGGTAGTATTTTGTTCTAGTTTCTATTTTAGGTTTTTATAGTTTTTATTTTTTTCACTTTTTTTATAGTTATACAACCATTTTATTTATTTATTTAGGCTTTGCATCACTTTAGTTGAGAACCATTAACTAACTTTCAAAATACACTCCCTTGTGATGTTTTGAGTCGGACTAATCCATTAGCATTGATTTCTTCAACAATGTACAGACCCATCCATTCAGTGTGTAGTTTATTAGTATTTACCTTTACTTAACTATTCTATAGTAACGCAAGGTCTCCAACCAAATGGTTTTTACTTTTGATACTTCAATCCTGCAATTTTTTTGTTGTTGCTTTTGTATTTCTTGGTGTTGTATTGTAATTAGTTAGTGTTCTTCTAGTTTAGATAGTTTTGTTAATATTTATTTTATAGAATTCATGACATTGATGTGAAATATGTCGGTGATTAGAGGAGTCCGTTGTTGAAATTGTAAAGGTACAACTCCTTCCTTTCCATAGACAAGTCATAATGGTCTCTCATATGTCGAACGTTTTTATGTTGTTTTGTATTCCTAGAAGACATCGAGTATTTTATCGTTCCAATCATCTTTGTCAGTGTTACATATTTTTTTTAATCCTCTAGTTAATTTTTTGTTAAAGGATTCAATTGCACCATTAGATTTGGGATGATATGTTGTACTCTTCTGACGTTCAATCATAAATTGTTTTGTCAAATCGGTGATTATTTTGTTTACAAAATGTGACCCCTAATCACCAATCAAGCTCAATGGGCATCCAAATCTAGTTATGATATTCTTGTATATGAATTTTGTGTCTATCTCACCTGAGAAACTTTCAACTGGTTCTTCTTCTTCCAACTTAGTGACATACTTGACTATTGTGATAATATATTGTGATCCTATTTGTCTAGCCGGTATTGGAAATCGTCCTATGAAATTGATTTCCCAAATTTCAAATGTTAAACTTGGGTTTACTGTTATTAAAGGAAATTTAGTGCTTGGTAGAGGCCAACCTATTCATTGGCTTCGACCACATTTGTTCACAAATTCTTGACAGTCCCGATGTACTGTCAGCCACAATAATATTGACTGTTATATTTTTCTGGATGTCGTGTCTGCCTGTAAATGTCCTCCAATTGGACCACAGTGTGATTCATGGATTATATTTCCTCTTTCATGTTAGAGAACACATCATCGTAATACATTTTCTAATCCTAGTTTATAGATGAATATGTTTATTGTAGTGTAGGGTGAAACTTTCACCTCTAGGATGTTTCTCTTTTTATTGCTCATCCCTTGTGGTGTTCATCCTTCCTCTAAAAATTGAGCAATTTATGCTAATTCAAAATATAAAACTTCAATTCGAAATTGATATCCATCCGGTAAATAATCTTCGATTCCAGTCAGTTCTTCCCCTTCGTCGATTCTCAACAGGTGGTCGGGTCCAACATTTGTTTTTCTGAGTTGAACTATGAATTCAAACTCAAATTCTTGAATTAATTATAACCATTGAGAAATTATTCCATGATGTAATGATTTACTCACTAAATATTCTAATTCCTGATGGTCAGTGTAAAACAAAAATGCATTAGCGAGTAAGTAATGACGGTATTTTTGGAGTGTGAATAACATTATGAGTGCTTCTCTTTCTATTTTCGAATAATTTCATTCATATTTATTTAATTTTGTACTACTATATGCATTTTGATGGT
Organism: Pseudotsuga menziesii; assembly: GCA_001517045.1. Lineage (NCBI taxonomy): Eukaryota > Viridiplantae > Streptophyta > Pinopsida > Pinales > Pinaceae > Pseudotsuga > Pseudotsuga menziesii. Next base: position 61,311 of record LPNX010475675.1, read on the forward strand.
CCATTCCATCATCACTAGGTTTTGTTAAGATCGCTTCGATTTCTATGCTGGATGCATCGATATGGACATGAAAATTTATCGACCAATTTGGGAATCGTAATATGGGTGCTTCGACTAATTTTTTCTTTAAAATGTCAAATGCTGTGGCACATTTGTCAGTCCATTCATATTCCATATTTTCTTTTAGTAATTCTTATAATGGATATTTCATGTCAGAATAATGTCAACTGAACTTTCTATAATACCCAATATCTCCAAGTAATAATCTCACTTGTTTAGGATTTCCTGGTGGTTTTAAGTCGAGAATAATTTTAATTTTTGTGAATTTGACTTCAATGCCTTCCTTACATACAACATGTCCCAGTAGGATTCATATTGGAGTTGTAAAGATACACTTTTTGATATTGATGGATAATTGGATCTGTTGGTATCTTTCTAGAATAATTCTTAGCCATCTACAATGTTTTTTCAGCATAGAATAGATTTTCCAATAATCTAAATATACCACCATTGTTTTATAGATATATTCCTGAAATTATGTAACGACTATTCTGCAGAAAATAGATGGGGCATTTTTTAGTCCAAATGGCATGACTTTATATGTGAATGATCTAAATTCACATACACATGTCATTTTCTTTTTGTCTTATTTAGTGATAGGTACTTGGTTATATGTTGAGAATTTGTTTGTAAAAGAATGACACTCATGGCCTACAACTTCTTTAAGAATTTCATCTAGAAAAGGAGTCTAAAATGGGTCTATGAGTGTTACTTTGTCAAGTTCTCAAAATTCAACACAAATTATTAGTCATTTTAGGTTGTGTTTCTTCGGTTCAACAACCATTGGAATTGTTGATTACCACTGATCTATTGTGTAGATGATTCTAGATGGAAACATGTTCTCGATGTATTTCTTTTCCATTTACTTATATTTATGTGCAAGTTTATATGGTCTTTTCTTTACATGTTTTTCCTTGGGTTTGATGTTGATTTTAATTTAACCCATTCCTTGAACTAGTCTTTTGAGATACTTATAGTCCCGAGCCAAAACATCCTAAAATTATTTTAATAATTTGGCGATTTCTATTCTTTTCTCTCTGTTCCAGTAGTCGCTAATCATTACAATGTTAGGCTTGTCATTATTAGATATGTTGACTTATTTTATCTTAACTTTTTCATCCATACATTCTGGTCTTTTACTTTCATCAATTTTTTGACTACCTTATTTGAACTATGTGTTAGAATAATCAAACCCATATTTACCCATATTTGACATTAATTAGTCATTTTTGTTTTATTCCTAGATTCCTAGATTCCTCACTATGCTAGTTTGCTTCCACTTGCACCTAGAAGTCAACACATGCTAAAAATAGGTCATGGATCACTTTTGAATCATCCTAGAAACATATTGAGATACTCTTCTTGAATTCTGAAATAGTAAAAGCGTGATTCTTCTTTTTCTGAGATATGCCTTGCTTTACAATAGTTTTAAGGCAAAAGGGAAAAGCTAGTCTAGGAGTTGCTGCCTTGTTTTTTTCCTTCACCATACTCCTTATTTTATCCATCCAAAAACATGGATATGATATATTTCCATCAATTATCAACTTACATATCTTATTCATTCAATTTTTGAGAATCTTCTCAGATTAGGAAAGTGTTTCATGCACCTATGGGGATTTTGACTAGTTTTAGTAAGCCTATTTTTTTACCAATTCGAATAGAATCATTATTATTTTGAATATATAATGTAATTATACATTTTTAAAACCTATAAATTGATGATTTTGTATGATTTACACTTCTTCAATACAGGCTTTTGTTATGCTCCAATTCCAGTCTCATTGTTTGTGAATTTTGTATGGCGCTTAGCAGTTTTGTGAGTGTAATTGTTCTACTGCCTGGGTTCAATTTCCACATGGTATCAAAGCCATTGCAGATCAATTTATATTCTTCCATATTGATATTTTAGGTTCAAAATCATTGATTAGGAGCGTATTCTACTGACTCGAGGGAACAATTGCTGAGATATGGACCAATCTCAAAGGATCATCTTGACTCCATTCAATTTCTTCGAATGGAAAGATGAGGTGGAGATATTTTTGAGAGAGAAAGGTCTCTACAAGGTTACCATGGAAAGTGAGGCTGATCCCAAGGTATTTTTAGAGAAAATTAAATGGAACAACAGGAGGGAGGAGGCCTGTGGTCTTTTGTGTCTAAGCATTTCAAGAGACCTCCTTTTTCATCTTGATGCATTCAAATCACCTAATGAGTTTTGGGAGAAGCTTGAAGATATTTTTGTAAATAAAAATGAAAAAAGAGGACATCAACTCAAGAATGAATTGATCTCCTTGAGTCCTAGCATCTTCGAATCATTACAACTCTACTTTTCAAAGTTTAAGGCCCTAGTTATGTAGTTAAAACAGTGTGGAATCGATAATAATGATGAGAAACAAGCGTTGACCATACTTTCGAATCTTGGTATTGACAACTTTGTGTTTGTGTCGACCTTTCATGCCACCAAATTTATAGCTTGAACCTGGAAGATTCCTAAGCTTCCTGAGTTCAGGGAATCGCTCACCTAGGAGAAAGACAAATTAGTAATGATGGGAACCATAAAACCTTCCAAAGACCAAGATTTGGTTTCTAGATATTTGAGGGTGGATTTAAAAGGAAAGAAGGAAGCCAAAAAATCACCTTAGCAAAAGAGAGACAAGGCAATTTCTCAAGAGGATCCCTCAGGCTCTAAGAAGAACTTCCAGAAGAACAAGAACAAAGGAGAAATGAGCAAGTGCACATAATTCAATAAGAAAAAGCATCCTGAAAGCTCTGGTCTGAAAAATAAAATTTACATGTTGACCCAAATCCTATAGAATAACAACATCTCCCTTCCTTATTGTGAAAGAAAGAAGGAAGGAGGATCAAATTCAGAAGACAAGGACAGAGTACATGATTTGGTTGCTAACACCTCAAGCTCACCTAGCTTCATGATTGATTCTGGAGCTTCCAAACATATGGTTTTGACAAGGGATACTTTATCCTCTCTTGACAATTAAAAAGGTCCAAACTTTGTTTTGGGAGATGACTTTGATACTGATAATATGGAGAAGGGTAGGATTTATATTGAGCATGGTTCCTTCAATTATGTTTTGTATGTCCTAGGTGTAGCTACTAACCTCTTATCAGTTTATCAAATTAACCATAGTGTGTCTCCAAATAAAGTCATATTCTCCCACAATGACATTGAAATATCAGATATTTTGAATGGTAAAGTCATAACAAAAGTTGTTGTGGATCACAGTTTGAAGGTACACAAGTTTTCCCTTTTTCTACCCTTTTCAAACCCCTTTTCTCTTCTCACTCATTCTAATGAAGCAAGCAAAATTTGGCATGAGAAATTTATCCATATTAAATAAAATTATATTTCATATTTGAGTGAAAAATATATGGTGATAGGGTTACCATAGATCAAGTTTTCTAAGGGACTCTACCAAGGTTGCATCCTAGGAAAACACCCAAAGCATAAGTATGAGAGAGCTAGTCATGAGAGAACCTCTGCACCCCTTGAATTAATACACAGTTACATTGCTGGTCCATTCCCTCATATGTCCATGAGTCAAGACAAATATTCACTTATCTTCATAGATGAATTTTCTAGGAATTGTTAGGTATAATTCCTAAAGCACAAGTTTGAATTTTCTGACCTCTTCAAGGTCTTTCGGGCCTTGGTTTAGAACCAGTCTGGGAGGAAAATCAAGATCCTCAGATCTGAAAATGGTTGTGAGTATCTCAAGTTTTATTTCATCCATTATTGTGAAGATGTTGTTATCTAGATGAAAAATTATATTCCTTACACACCACATCAAAATGATGTTGCTGAGAGAAAGAATAAATCACTCAAGAAGATGATAACTTGCATGATGTAGGCTAAAAATTTGCCACCAAAGTTTTGGGCTGAGGCTTTAAACTATGAATCCTATATGTAGAATAGGATTCCACATAAGAAACATGATGGAATCACTCCTTTCGAAGCTTGGAGTGGGAACAAGGCATATGTGACCTATTTCAATATTGTTTGGCTCAAGGGCTTGGGATAGAACTCCAACTGAAAAGAGGAAGCATTTGAAACCCTAAAGCCAAGAGTTCTTATTTGTTGGGTATTCTAAATATTCAAAAGGGTACAATCTGATCAACTTGAGAACTAACAAAGGTTTCATTGAAAGAAGTGTTCAATTTGAAGAAGAGCCTCTAGCATCATTTGAAGTTGGAGAGTCCTATTCATCACCGCAACCACTGATTGTAAGTGAAAAGAATAATGATTTTGTTGATTATAATATGTTTGATAATGATGATTTCATTGCATATCCTAACAACATGAAAAACTTTAGGGGCAAAACTTTGCCAATTCGATAATTTTTGGGTTTTTTTCAAGAAACAAATCGCCTATTTGGTCATTTTTAAACTCTAATATCACCTATATTCAACATAAAATATGTTTTTATCATAATATTCACCAAAATTTACAAGTTTTAGTAGTGTATTGTGGGTTTGATATTTAAAGCTCTCCTACCTATCTATACATATGTTTTTTTTTCAATCCAAAATAATCATCTAGAATATTATACTTAAGTATACTATTATAATCCTTAAAAAATAACTTCCCTAAAATCCCTACAAGACCAAAATGGGAAGTAAGTACTATTGATGCAGGTAGGGAACTAGTTGCAAATCCTAGTGACATGAGGAATGGATCTCAATTTGAGAGTTCCCTTTGTGTGAAAGATCCACTGTTTACTGAGAAGATTTATTTAATGGTTGAATATGATCCTTAGACATATGAATATTCATTATTTGATCCAATATGAAAAACAACCACGAAGGAAGAATACATCTCGCTCCAGAAGAACAACACTTGGGAACTAGTTGATCTCCCCCCAGGGAGAAAGCTTGTAAAATGTAAGCGGGTTTATAAAACTAATTTTTTTGCTAATGGTTAAACTTTGAAATATAAGGAAATATTGGTATCTAATTCATACTCACAAGTACAAGGTATTTATTACAATGAGACCTTTGTAACAATGGGAAAGATGGACTCCATAAGGTTAGATTTGGCCATTGCAACTTCAAGGAAATGGGAGGTACATCACATCGATGTGAAGTGTCCCTTCCTAAATGTATATCTAAATGAAGATATTTATATAAAAGAACTAAAATATTTTTTATCTAATCCATCTTTAGTGTGCAGTTTAAAGAAATCATTGTATGGGCTAAAGAAAGCCTCGAGGGCTTGGTATGCCAAGATTGATGGATTTTTTCTATCACGGAATTTTGTTTGATGAAAATATGATCCGAATGTATATTTGAAGTTGATAAATGGTTGTTTAATGATTATTTTTTTATATTTGGATTACCTATTGATAACAAGAAGTTCAAAGAAATATATTGCCTCCTTTGAGGATGCAATGAGCCATGCCTTTTCTATGACAGATTTGGGATTGTTGAACCAATTATTGGGTCTCGAAATTTCCCCATCCCAACATGGAATCAAAGTTCATAAGTAAAAATATTCTTGAGATCTTCTCAACAAGTTCAACATGAAATATTGCAATCCAAGAAAGACTCCATTCCTTTTAGGATTTAAGCTTGAGGAAGCAGGTTCTTCTCCTTTGGTAAATAATACACAGTATAGGTAGTTAATTGGGTGTTTTCTTTATCTTACACATAATAGACCTGAATTATATTATGCAGTTAGTGTGGATTCAAGATACATGGATCAGACTCATGAGATCCATTGGATAGAAACTAAGAGGATCCTGAACTTTGTTCAAGGAACAACAACTCATGGGATTTTCTATAAAGCAAACTCTGACTTAGAACAAGTTGGATTTACTAATAGTGATTGGGTAGGTGACAACACAGATCAAAAATATACTTTAATATATGTGTTCATACTTGAATATGGACCAATAATATGGTCAAGTAAGAAGCAGAGTGGCACATCACTCTCATTCATAGAGGAAGAGTATAGAGGAGATGTGAATGAAGCTACTCAAGGTTTGTGATTGTAGGGGATACTTGGAGAATGTGGGATTGAATCAGAGAATTCCAATGTCATCTATTGTGACAATAAAAGAAACATTTGAATCGCTACTGATCTATTTGAAGGACAGTGAACCAATCACATTGAGATCCATATGCACTATATCAAGGATCTTGTGCATGATAGTACCATTTCTCTATTCTATTGTGCATCTTCAAAATTGTGGTGAAGTATGATTGATAACAATATTTCCAAAAAAAAAAAATTGTGTCCATGTTTAAGGGAGTATTTTTCCACTGGGTTTTTACCTCTTTCCGTGGTTGTATGGAAAAGTAGTATGTAAAGGGAGACTAAGCCTTGTTCTTAGGAGATATATTTTTCTTGTATTTACTCATAAATTCATGCTTAAGGGGGGGTTTTAGAATAATCAAACCGACTATTACCAATATTTGACATCAATTAATCATTTGTGTCTTATTCCTAGATTCCTAGATTCCTCGCTATGCTAGCCAGATTCCACTTGCACCTAGAAGTAAACACATACTAGAAATGCATCATGGAGAACTTTTGAATAATATTGGAAACATTTTTAGAAACTCTTATTTAATTCTAGAATAGTAAAATCATAGTTCTTCTTTTCCTGAAAGCTTTCTTGCTTTACAACTGTTTTAAGGAAAAAGGGAACAACTAGTCTAGGAGTAACTTCCTTGTTTTTTTCCTTGACCATCCTCTTTATTTTTCTCCATCCAAAATTGTGAATCTAATATATTTCCATAACTTATCAGATGACATATCTGATTCATCCAATTCATGAGCATATTCTTATATTAGGAAAGTGTTTTATGCACCTATGGGGGTTTTGACTAGTTTTAGTAAGCCTTCTTTTTGAACAATTCAAATAGAATCCTTGTGCTTTAAAATATATGGACAGCCTATTACTTGATGAGGTTGGATGATTTATACTTATTCATTACAATATTGTGTTATGCTCGAAGTTCAGCTCCTTTTTCGTGAATTTTGCATGGTTGATTACCAATTTTGTGAGTGTAATTGTTCGACTGCTTGGGTTCAATTTTCACACTGTGAAAATGCTGGTGCAAAATATTGCATTATTAATCATTAAATATTGTATTTTTATATTGTTTCAATTTTGAATATTTCTTTAACTTCTTTTGAAGTTTCGGGATGATCAGTTTTCTGTTGGAAACTTTTCCCAATTGTGGTTTCCATCTCTAGTCAAAGTCTTGTGGAATGTTTTATTTAGGTTGACCAAATATTATGATAAGTAGTGTTCTATAGGTTATGTTTAGTTTGTGTCGATGTATTGTTGCTAGTCAGCTGTAAGAAGGTTTTTATTTCTTTAGATGCTTCGACCAATAGTTCATCCTGAGACAAGAATATGAAGTCTTTAAGGAAAATTTCTTTCATTTCATTCCATGTAGGATTTTGTCCTCTTGATTCTTCCATTTTATACCAATTATCTGGTAAATCATCTAATGTGTTTGAAAATGAGTGAGGCTAGACTCACTCATCCATATAACCTAGTTATATCCATTCTTTTTCACATGTATCAATGTGTCTCTCAGGGTCCTGCCATTGCGTATATACTGTATATTTGATTATGTTATTGATTTATTTCCTCCAAATATTTCAATAAAGTAATTCAAATGCATCGTCTATGTATGTAGTCTTGACTGGTGTGTTTCCCACCATTGAGCATCTTTCCGTATAAATGTGTCGACCATACATTGGATTCGGCCTTGTTCACCTATAGTTTTAGAGAATTGTTCAACATGAAGTGTTGGTTATTCACATTCATTGTATCTAAGTGGTGGCTTCCTTGATGTTACATTCTTTAATAGTGTCATAGATGGATACTCTCTAATCTTCCATTCAAATAATTTAGGGATTATAGTGACAAAAAAGCATTGTCAGCTTTTCTTTTTAGGAAGGGCCTAGATAGTCCAACATTCCCATGCTTGTAATTCGTAATTTTCTAGTTCCCAATCATATAATTTTGCATATGAGTTACAACTGATCGAATCAGGATTCTTCAGATGGAGTTATCCATATGTTTTAGTTTCGATATAATATTCATTATTCTATATTCAATATAACTTTCCAACGTCAACATATTTATCGATGGGTTCAGTCCAAGGTTCTCCTTGGGATGGAAGAATCAGAATAATGATTTTTTCCTATTACCCTTAAGTTTGATTCTTTCTTTATCTAATGAAATATATTCCTTCATTTTTCATCCCCATGGTCGACCCACTAGATATGGAAAGGAACCAAATCCTTCATTGGGGTTTATTATTTCAAAGTTGACTTTAGTTGAGATGCCTTTAATAGTAGTATCGACATTTTTTCTAGACACCAATGGGTTCGATTAATCCTTGATCCTCTAGTTTTAAATATATTCCAGATTCAGTTAATCAAGGTTCAAGTTGTTCCCATGTGTCTCTAGTCATTATTTTTACCTATGATCTGAAGTCGAGAATAACTTGTCGGACATGGTATGTAACGTCTGCGACCCTCCGACCAGTGAAGAGGATGCTACCATACATCAATCATCCGGGCTTCTAGCCCCATGAACAAAAACATTCATAGATATACTGCTGAAGCATGATACTTAAAAATATAAAACATATTACGATGCATTAATCATTCATATACATAGTGGAAGAAAACAACATGCATTCATATACGATTCAGCATTCAACATGTACATCATCATTCATCAATGGAAAATATAGTTGTAGACACAAGTTAGGCAAGATTACTTATCTTATAGTGAACTTGTCCCGCAACCAGCTACGTCGCTGCAATGTTCCACCCAACCATAGGCTTGCATGCTCTTTAATATCTCAACAATGCTGCCACCCCTGAGCTAGGCATGATTCCCCAAGGAATAAGAAACTAACAGGCTTACACATAGCCAAGGATAACAACACCACAAGGGTACATAGCTCATCCAAGCCAACACAGTTGGGTTTATTAGGTGAACAATAGATCAGTCAAGCCAACAAAGTTGGGTTTATCAGACCATCCAGGAGCTGGGAAAGGATAAATGCTAAACTGCTGAGATCATTGAAGAGCTAAAGAAACTGACACTAGAACCATCCTAGATTCTAGGACACCCACACACACCCAACACAAGGAAATCAACCCTTTCTCTGAAACATAATCCCTTAGACCCTAATCTCCTTTCCAGTGCTATTCAGGGATTGTGGAAAAGAAATCCATCCCATTAGCTCTGTCTGTGTGGTTCCCAACCCACAAGGTTTATCAAGCACAACTGGCCCTCATTCACCACTCTAATGTAATACGAAGACAAGCCACTGCGTGCATGCAGCAAAAAAGCTATTCAAGTTTTAACAGGGGAAAACAACTCCCTGAATTGTTCTTGGCCCTGTCATGGCCAAAATGATTTCACAACTATCTACAGCAACCAAGATCACAAAGGCAACTCAGCCAACAAAAGTGGGGAAATAATATCCAATGAACCATAGGAGAAAACCACCGTAATATACAGTAGATACTACTTTGTAAATGAAGAACATAGTCAATAATGCGTGGAGGAGACTATAGCCAACAATCAATGAGGAAACCATAGAAATCCATAGCACATGATTCACCATGAAGGACGAAACAATGCATAGTCCCATAATAGTCTAGGAAAATCAATTCTCTGCGTGAATGGAAGGAAAAACATATCCATAGATTAGCAATTGGTGTGAGAGAAGGAATTATAACCAACCCCCAAATAATGGATCGTCGATTCATTTAATTCAACCTACATGAGGAAACCAAATCATTGACATTGGAGAGAGTTTCGTCATGGAGAGAGTGGGCTTGTGGTGTAGTGGTTTTCCCTACCAACAAAATAGTGGCCCTAACTAACAATAGAATAATTAAAGTGGTGGTGACACATGGCTTTTCCTCGATGGCCCAAGGTTCAACATTCCCCCTACTTATCCTTAGGAACCATGCCCCTTCTCAATTTGGTTGCAGTGAACATAGATGGTTGGGGTTATTTAATTAAAATGCATAGCTACATGATGCCACAACTTTAATATATGACGTATGTCCCAATATAACATCGGTGATGATTTCTATCTAAAACATAACATAACCAAATCGATGGTGGGGCCTTTTCCTTTGGCTTCACACCATGATTATTTACAATATATGTATCATGTATATTTAATGCAAATAGGGTAAAATATGGGGTGTTACATTCCCCTCCCCCTTCAATAGCACTGTCCTCAGTGCTTTACAAAATTTGAACAAAATGCTACACTGGTACCGCCTCAGTGTTCCATAGACTTGAAGAAAAATGGATGTGCCAATCGCATGGAATCCTCCATCTCCCACATAGCCTCCTCAGGTCTATAGTGCTCCCATTGCACATTTACCTACCCTATGGCTCTGTTCTGGAGCATTGTGACCTTCCTGTCAAGGATGCACATTGGCTCTATTTGGAACTCTCCCTCGGGTTCCACCTAAATCACATCCCAATTTATCACATGGTTAGGATCATGTACATATTTCTTAAGGAAATAAACATGAAAAACATTATGAGCTCTGGTACTAGCAGGCAATGCAAGTCTATACGCAACAGGCCCTATTCTTTCAAGCACTTCAAATGACCCACAATATCTACGTGACAAATTGGCACAACTTCCAAGATTCAAGGAACTCTTCTTTTCTTTCACTCTGAGGTAAACATGATCCCCAACACTGAACTCTATGTTCATCCAATGCTTATCATCATAGATTTTCTGTCTATCCTGTGCTGCTTTCATATTCTGCCTAATCTTTACAACCTCTTCCTCCATTTCCTTGAGTAATTATGGTCCAAGCACAACCCTGTTCACTGGGTTATCCCAAGTCACTGGTGTCCTACACCTTCTTCCATACAAATCTTCATACGGACTCATCCCCAAGGATTCCTGCTATCCATTATTATAAGAAAACTCTACCAAGTGCAAGTAATATTCCCACTTGGTTGGTTTGTCCATCACATACATGTGAAGCATATCTTCAAGCACCTAATTAACTCTTTCTGTCTTCCCTTTTGTCTGAGGATGGTAGGAAGTGCTGAAGTTTAGCTTTGTACCCAAATCTGCAAACAATCCCTTGCAAAAATTGGAAGTGAACTTGACGTCTCTGTCAAAGACTATTTCCTTCGGTAATCCATGCAATTTGAAAATATCTTTCATGCAGATCTTTGCAATGTCATTAGTCTTATGTGTAGAATTCACCGGTATAAAATGTGCTACCTTTGTCAACTTGTCTACCATAACCATGATGGAATCATGTTGTCTCCAAGTCATTGGCAATCCTGTAATAAAATCCATGGAAATAACTTCCCATTTCCATTCTGGAACTAGCAAAGGCCACAACAAACCTGGGGGATGTTGATGCTCAACCTTTACTTGTTGACATTTCATGCACCTTGAAATGTATTCATCCATGTCCTTTTTCAATCCTAGCCAAAAGTACAGCTTTCTAGCTGTAGCAATTATCTTCTGATATATTGGGTGACCATAATACGAAGCTTGATGGATTTCATCCAAAACAACTCTCCTCAAATCTACTACATTCAAAATATAAATTTTGCCTTTATAAGTAAGAAGTCCCTCTTCTTCCAATTTATATCCCTCATACCTCTTCTCAAGACCTTGCAACTGCAATTTGTATTTTACTTGCTCATACAATTCATCTCCAGCAACATGATTAACAATCTGCTGCCTCAAATCTAATTGGAAAATACTAAGAGATGCCACATGCATTTCCTATACCTTCCTACGAAGCGCATCAGCTACCTTGTTTTATTTTCCCTTTATGTGCTTTATTTTGAAATCAAACTCACATAAAAATTCCAGCCATCTCGCTTGTCTAGCATTCAGAGTAGGCTGATCAAATAAATACTTCAGACCACAATGGTCTGTCTTGAGCTCAAATCTTCCATCCATCATGTAATGCCTCCACATCTTAAGAGCATGTACTATGGATAGAAACTCGATATCATGAGTGGAATAGTTCTTCTCATGCTCCTTTAGCTTTCTTGACTCATAACATATCACGTGGTTGTCCTGCATAAGGACTCCTCCAAGCCCTTGTGTGCATGCATTGGTACACACCACAAAATATTTCTATGGATCTACAACCTTCAATACTGGTGCACTGGTGAGAAGATTCTTCAACCACTGGAAGTTTTCTTCACATTTCGAAGTCCATTCAAATTTCATCCCCTTCTTTTGCAGAGACGTGATGGCATGTGCAACTTTGGAAAATCCCTCAATGAATCTCCTATAGTATCTTGCAAGTCCCATAAAAGATATTACAGCCGTCACATTTCTTGGAGTAGGCTAGTTCATAATGGCTTCAATCTTCTTAGGGTCTATTGATATACCCTCTTCTGAGATAATGTGACCCAAATACTGAATTCTATCTCTATAGAAGTCACACTTGCTCATTTTTTCATACAGCTGATGCTCCCTGAGCAATTGTAATGTCAACCTCAAATGCTCCGCATGCTTTTCCTCATTCATAGAATAAACAAGAATGTCATTAAGGAAAACAAGAACAAACTTGTCCAAATACTTACTGAAGACACTATTCATAAGGCACATAAATGTAGCCGGTGCATTTGTGAGACCAAATGGTACCACTACAAACTCATAATTCCCATACCTTGTCTTGAAGGCTATATTATGAATGTCTTCGTCCTTGATTCTCACTTGATGGTAACCAGACCTCAAGTCAATATTGGAAAATACCTTTTCTCCTCTCATTTGATCAAAGAGGTCATCAATCCTAGGAAAAGGATATTTATTCTTCACAGTAACCTTGTTCAACTATCTGTAATCAATACATAACTTGAGTGTACCATATTTCTTCTTTACAAATAGAATTGGTGCTCCCCAAGGAGACACACTCAGTCGGATATACTTCTTTTCCAACAACTCTTCCAGTTGCATCTTCAACTCTAGCATTTCCGGTGTACTCATCATGTAGGGTGTCTTGGACACTGGTGCTGCTCCTGGCACAAGTTCAATGGTGAAATCAATGTCCCTCTTTGGAGGAAGCCCTGGAATCTCATCAAGAAACACATCCTTGAATTCCTATAACACCTGATAGTCCTCCAACCTAGGATTTTCATCTCTTGTTGGTTCCATAATATGAGCTGCATAAAAATGGAAACCCTTCCTACAGAACTTATTCAACTGCATTGCTGAAACTTGTCTTACTAAAGTTACCTTCGGAATACCCTTCACAACTACTGGGTTTCCTTCTTAATCCGTGCATTCAAAATTCTTATTGTAACAGACAAGCTTTACTCTGTGAGCTTCTAACTAGTCCATTCCAATGAGAACATCATAGGAACCAAGTGGTAGAACATTCAAATCTACACAAGTGATCAATCCATTCATAACCAATGGACATTTCTCTACCACTCCACTGAGCTTTCTCTTCATCCCAGTGGATAGCTGATCTAACCAATATTTTCTATGCTTGACCTTCTTAAAAGCACACCTCTCTGCTACTCTAGGAGTAATGTAACTGTGAGTAGAACCAGTGTCAATCAAAATAGAAATATATTGTTCAACAACATTACTTACAACTTCAATCATAGTTGACTGGTGATCTACTTGGCGGTCCTCCAGTGCTGCATAAATTCTAGGGACTGCCCTTGCTACTTGACCCATTATTTTTGCTTCATGAATGTTATAAGTTGGCCTTGCACTTTCATTCTCAAGTGGACAATACATGTGCAAGTGGGGTCCCTCACATTTCCAACATTTGAGTGGACCTCTATTCTATGGTGGCTCTTTAGGCTTTCCACCTATCACTCCAATTGGATTACTTGCAGCTTGGGAAGGATGCTTCTGCTAATTCCTGAATCTAGAAGGTTTGAAACCTTTCCTTCTTTGGTCAAACTTCTCATTCTTCTTGTCCTTCCATTCTTTATGGTAATCATTTTTACCTTTTCTTTTCTCATATCAATACTTATGTTAGAATAATCAACCCATAGTTAATCACCTTAGACATTAATCCAATTTTTGTCTTATTTGCCTAGTTTCCATATTCCACCTTATGCAAGTTGTCCTCCACACATCCAAAGTGGTCAAAATTGCTAAATTTGAGTCATGGATCACTTGGGAAACCACTTGGAATCAAATATACTTTATTCCTAGCCCCCCTACCGCATGTCTGCTTTTTCTGCTTTATTGCCTTCTTTTTCTGAGTTTTAAGGCAATTGGGAAAGTTTGACTAGGTGAAGTTAACTTGTTTTTTATCCTCATAATACTCCACTCTTTTATCCTAAGAAAAGCATGTATGAGTTGTCATTCTATCATCTATTAGCTTTCCTAATTGATTTTTCCAATTCGTGAGCTCCTAGACAGATTTGGAAACTGCTTTATGCACCTATGGGGAAATTGCTTAGATTTAGTAAGCCTGCTTTTGACCAAATTTGAATGGAATCCTTATGAATTCAAATATCTCATGTAATTATTTATTGTGGCAGACTATGACTTCATAGGGTTGGCTATTGTACACTTATTTAATATAGATTAGTGTTCTGCTCCATATTCAGTCTCCTTTGTGAGTAATTTGCATGTGTAATTGGCAACTTTTGTGAGTGTAATTGTTCTAACACCTGGGTTCAATTTCCACATGGTACCAAAGCCTTTGTATATTTATTTCTCTCCTTCCAATTTGTTATTGCAGGTTCGACATCATTGACTGGGAGCATTTTGCTGACTGAAGGGACAATTTCTAAGCTATGGATCAATCTCAGAAGATCATCTTGACTCCATTTAACTTCTTTGAATGGAAAGCAGAGATGGAGATACTATTGAGAGTGAAAGGCCTCTACAAAGTGACTATGGCAATAGAAGCAGATCCCAATGCAGCTGCAGAGAAGATTAAATGGCACAAGAGGAGGGATGAGGCCTATGGTCTCCTGTGTCTAAGCATATCCAGAGACCTCCTTTTCCATCTTAATGGATTAACATCACCAAACGAAGTATGGGAGAAGCTTGTTGAGATTTTTGGTAAGACATATGAGATGAGGGGACATAAAATTGAAAATTAATTGATCTCCTTGAGTCCCAATAGCTTTGAATCCCTGCAACTCTATTTTTCCAAGTTCAAAGCCCTTGTTTTGCAGCTAAAACAATGTGGGATCGAAAAGAAGGATGAGCAACTGGTTTTGGCCATACTCTCGAAGCTTGGCCCATACTATTCAGTTTTCTTTTTTACCTTCCATGATACAAAGTTGGCAGCTCGATCCTGGAAAATGCCTAGCCTTGCATATTTGATGGAATCTCTCACACAAGAACAAGATAAATTGGTGATGATGGGAACCATCAAACCTTCCAAAGACCAAGCTCTGGTTGCTGGAGATTCGAGGGTGGATTCAAAAGGAAAGAATAAAGATAAGAAGCCACTAGAGCAAAAGAGAGACAAGAACAAGTCTCTAGAGGAGCCTCAAGGTTCCAAGAAGAACCCCCAGAAGAAGAAGAACAAAGGAGAAATGAGAAAGTTCGCATACTGCAGTAAGGGAAATCATTCTAAAAGATCCTGCATGAAGAAGCAAATAGAAATGCTAACCCAAATCCTAGAGAAGAATGGCATCTCCCTTCCAGACAAGTCAAAGAAGAGGGAAGGAGGATCAAATTTAGAAGACAAAGAGAGAGTTCATGCATTGGTTTCTAGCACATCAAGCTCACCTAGTTTCATCATTGATTCTGGAGCTTCAAGACATATGGTTTCGACCAAGGAGGCATTCACCTCACTTGACATGTTGAAAGGTCCACCAATTGTACTGGGAGATGACTCTCTCACTGAAATTTTGGGCAAAGGGAGGATTGATCTTGACCAAGGTAAGTTCAGCAATGTATTGTATGTTCTAGGTCTTTCCTTTAACGTCTTATCAGTGTATCAGATGACCCACACAAGGTCTTTAAAGAAGGTCATATTCTCCCCTAATGAAGTTGAGATCACAGAGATGTCAAGTGGTAAAGTCATTGCAAAAGGAGTTGTAAATCACACTTTGAAGGTATACATGTGTAGAAATTCTGACCAGCAATAGATTAATTTCACTCACAACAAATTACAATTGATCATGCAAAATTGTCAACAATGGAGACTGAAAATGGAGCTGTAACACAAAAATATATTAACTCAGTGTACAATAGCCAACCCTGTAATAACATAGGATGATGATTAAATAGAATACATGAAGAAATCGAATGCATGAGGAAGCATCCAAATCTAGCATAAAGCAGGCTTACCCAAAATAGGCAAATCCCCCATAGGTGTAAAAAGCTGATCCCAAATCTGTCATGAGGCTCATGAATTGGCAAGGGTGCATGGGCAAGCTAATGAGTGGTGGAATGGCAGCTCATACATGCTTTTGTATGGAGGAAAGAGTGGAGGAGGAAGAGGCAACAAAGCTGATTCACCTCACCTAGTCTTGCTTTCCTATGTGCCTTAAAACACTGAAAAAGCAGGGAATAAAGCAGAAAAAGCAGATAGGTGCCTAGGAGGCCAGGAATAAAGTAGATTTGATTCCTAAGGATTTCCCAAGTGCTACATGAGTCAAAGATGGCAAGTTTGACCTCTATGGATAGGCAATTAGCAACTTGCACGTGGTGGGACTCATGGACTAGGCAAATAAGACAAAAATAAATGAATTAATGTCTAAGTGGGTAAATACTATGGGTTGATTATTCTAAAACACCCCCTTAAGCCTGACTTTATGAGTAATAAATCAAAATATAGGGCCTAGCAACAAGGCTTAGTCACACTTTTACATATTGCAAGTCCATATGAACCAAGGAAAGAGGCAAAACCAACTTGGAAAAATCCTCCCTTAAACATGGACTGTAAAACAAAATTGTAGAATGTTGTCTCCACTCATGCTTTGACAGCATGATCAGCAATCCCCAGCAGTGATTTGAGATTGCTGAAGGTCTTCTCACAAAATGCTTTGATGAAGATATCAGCTACTTGTTCTGAAGATGAACAGAAGAGTAGGTGAATGGTGCCATCATGCACAAGCTCTATGATGTAGTGCATGTGAATCTCAATGTGTCTGGTTCTCTACTTCTGAACTAGATCTTTGTAGATTCGAATGGTACTCTAGTTATCATAGTAGATGGTAGTTGAGTACTCAGGTTCGAAACCACACACTCCAAGTAAACCCTGCAACCATAAACACTGAGTTGCTGCATTGACAACCCCTCTGTACTCAGCTTCTGTAGATGAGAGTGCAATGGCACACTGATTCTTGCTTGACCAGCTGATTGGCCCTTCTGCAAGCATGAACACAAAACCTAAAGTGGAATTCCTATCTGTGCTATCACCTGCCCAATCACTGTCAGTAAAACCAATTAACTCAAGGTCAGAATTGGCTTTATAGAAAATCCCATGTGTCCTTGTTCCCTGAACAAAGCTAAGGATCCTCTTGGCTGCTTTCCAATGGATATCATGGGGCTGATCCATGAATATATAAGCAACACTAACTGCATAACAAATATCAGGTCGAGTATGTGTCAAATACAATAAACATCCAATCAACTGTCTATACAAAGTGTTGTTTACCATCGGTGGAGAATCATCTTCCTCCAACTTCACTCCTGAAAGGAAAGGAGTTTTTCTTGCTTTGCAATCTTGCATGCTGAATTTGATCAGCAAATCCAACGCATATTTGGAATGTTGCACCTTGATTCCATCTTTGGTTTGAGCAATCTCAAGCCCCAGAAATTGACTTAAGAGCCCCAAATCTGTCATGGAGAAGGCTTGGTTCATAGCTCCTTTTAGGGAAGCAATCTCAGCCTGTGAGCTTTTTGTAATGAGGAGGTCATCAACATATAACACAATGATCATTAATGAACCATTAATTACCTTCAGATAGACATTCAAATATAATTTGCACCGAACAAAATTCAGAGATAGCAAGAAGCTATCTATCTTGGCATACCAAGCCCTGGGGGCTTGCTTTAGCCCATACAATGACTTTCTCAACCTGAACACAAGAGAATGGTCAGTAGAAAAACCTTGGGGCTGCTGCATATATATCTCCTTAGTGAGATCACCATTCAGAAAGGCACATTTTACATCCATATGATGTACCTCCCATTGCCTTGATGCTGCAATGGCTAGAGCTAGCCTGATTGAATCCATCTTTTCCACTGGGGAAAAAGTCTCATTGTAATCAATGCCATGAACCTGTGAGTATCCTTTAGCTACCAATCTATCCTTGTACTTCATTGGTGAACCATCAGCAGAAAATTTGGTCTTATAGACCCACTTACACTATACTAGTTTTCTCCCTGGAAGAAGATCCACTAGCTCCCATGTGTTGCTTTTCTATAGCGAGTTGAACTCCTCATTCATGGCAGCTTGCCATCTTGGATATCCTGCTTCTTCTTCATATGTTTGAGGATCAGACTCCACTATCAAATAACATTTTTCATCAAACTCAGGATCCTTCATGCACAGACCACTCTCAAATTGAGATCTAGTCCTCCTTGGGTCATTGGGATCCCCAACTAATTGTCCTGCTGCATGTAGTGTCTTGGATTCCCATTTAGGCCTTGTGGGGCTGT
Source organism: Pseudotsuga menziesii (assembly GCA_001517045.1). Classification (NCBI taxonomy): domain Eukaryota; kingdom Viridiplantae; phylum Streptophyta; class Pinopsida; order Pinales; family Pinaceae; genus Pseudotsuga; species Pseudotsuga menziesii. The sequence goes on from LPNX010475675.1 coordinate 79,977, forward strand.
TTGGGTCTGCAATAAACTCATCTCCATCAGACAAATCAGAATCAGCATGT
>LPNX010475681.1:0-12795 GCA_001517045.1 Pseudotsuga menziesii
ACCTCTGCTAGGATGGGCTGGTCCGTGTCTGCAAACCGCAACAAAGAAATGATTGGCTCCATGATCTTAATGCTAAGATCTACCGTGTCCCACCAACCATTATCTAACACCCTGTCCTTCACCTTTTGTGAAGCAGCCTGATCTGTCCTTCTCCAAAAAGCCCAAAAATCTGAAATCACCATGGACCCAAGAGCGGTTTTGAACTCCCTCAACCTCTTCAGCATGATGAATGAGGAAGCAAACCGAGTATCTGCAATCTTCAACAATGAAAGTTGTGTGTACTGTTTGTAGATGGTGAGGGCATTTGTGTGGTTTTGTATAAAGTTACAGATATGGCGTGCATCCTCAATAAGGTTGCCAATCCATGTCACATCCGAAGCAATGGCTTTCAGTGCTAAATTCAAGGAATGGACAATGCAAGGTGTTCAAAAAACCTATAAGAGCAATAAAAGCATGTATCAATGACTCTACAACACTAACATTGCAATGACCAAATTCAAACAATGAGCAAATTAGAAATGAAAGGTGTCCAAAATGAACATACCTGTGGATATTTAGCTTCCACAATCATGCCAACAGCCTTGCAAACAGGTGCATTGTCCGTGATGATTTGTACACATGAATCAACACCTACTTCTTCAATGGTTTTGATGAATAAATCACCAATAATTTGTGCATCATTGTATTTCCCAAGAGCATCCACCGCTTTCAAGAACAATGGTCCATTTTGGGAAGATACCATGAAATTGATGAGTGAATGGTGTGCGGGATCCGTCCATCCATCAAAAACAATACTCACACCGCATGAGGGCCATGTTGTTCTAATTGGCTCAAGGATTTTATCTACCTCCTTATTTGCTTTAACCAACAATGTGGTTCTAAGCTTCTCTGAACCAGGAGGCACATAACCACTTGGAGCTCGTTCCAAGATAGTTTGAACCATCTCAAAATACAATGGTGACCGTGCAACATTGAATGAGATGAAGTTGAGGTAGAAGAAAAATGCAATGGTAAGATCTACCTCTTCTCGCGCCTCTTGTTGGAAAATCCTATCCATTGGACCACCTGTAGATTGCTTCTTTCTTGTTTGATAAGTATCTCCACACCCATGAATGCTAGGTGGAAATGGAGTCTTGGTGCTAGAGGACTTCCTCAAAAATGGACGAGGATCATCCTCTTTTTTCTTGCTTGCTGCTGCCACCTTCCCTAAGCCAACATGATCCTCTCTTTCCATATCCCTCCTTTGGTTAACAGTCACCGCTTTGCATGAAGAAATCCCACAAGAAGGAAGGGCCAACAAATGGCCCTTAACTCGGAAATATGTGCTCATGAACTCATGGTTGCAAAAATTGCATCTCCAAGACACATTGCCTCCCCCACCAAGCTTTGCCTCGGGCCCATCTTTCCTTGTCACATACTTCCACAAAGGGTATTTTTTTTCTTGGGCTTGTTGTCTTGCTAAAACAGGGTTAAATGGAACATGAGCTCCACTAGCAGCCGATGGAGCACTTGACGGAGGAGGAGAACCGGTTGTGGTTGGTGGAATAGGAGGGGAGGCCCTAGATGGTGCATTTCTCCCTTTCCTTTGACCCCTACCTCCTGCCCTAGCTGATTGAGACATTCCTTTTCTTGCGTGATGGTTGAGCTTGCAATTCTCTCCACAAATCCACCGGAATGCACTTGGAATCACTTGGAAACAATGGATAGCCTTCAAATCTCCTTCAAAACTCCTTCACCTGCACATAAAACTCACTCTCAACCAATTGCTTCCTTGCAAATGACAAAAAGAAAGGCAAAAAATTGACTTTAAACAAACCCGACTGTCTTTTTTTGCCGTTTACATGTCCTGTTTTCGGGATTCATGTCCTGTTTTCGGGACACGCTGCAATTTCATGTCCGACATGTTTTTTTTGCATGTCCTGTTTTTGGATTCGTCTGAAAGACGAATCGGGCACGTGTCCGATTCAATCCCCACGGGACACGGGGGGCCTCCAAGACGAATCCGATTTCACAGAAGCTGTGTACTGTTTGTAAATGGTGAGGGCATTTGTGTGGTTTTGTACAAAGTTACAGATATAGCGTGCATCCTCAATAAGGTTTCCAATCCATGTCACATCCGAAGCAATGGCTTTCAATGCTAAATTCAAGGAATGGACAATGCAAGGTGTCCAAAAAACTTGTAAGAGCAATAAAAGCATGTATCAATGACTCTACAACACTAACATTGCAATGACCAAACTCAAACAATGAGCAAATTAGAAATGAAAGGTGTCCAAAATGAACATACCTATGGATATTTAGCTTCCACAATCATGCCAACAGCCTCGCAAACAGGTGCATTGTCCATGATTATTTGTACACATGAATCAACACCTACTACTTCAATGGTTTTGATGAATAAATCACCCATAAATTGTGCATCCTTGTATTTCCCAAGAGCATCCACCGCTTTCAAGAACAACGGTCCATTTTGGGAAGATACCATGAAATTGATGAGTGGATGGCGTGCGGGATCCGTCCATCCATCAAAAACAATACTCACACCGCATGAGGGCCATGTTGTTCTAATTGGCTCAAGGATTTTATCTACCTCCTTTGATTTAACCAACAATGTGGTTCTCAGCTTCTCTGAACCAAGAGGCACATAACCACTTGGAGCTCGTTCCAAGATAGTTCGAACCGTCTCAAAATACAATGGTGACCATGCAACATTGAATGAGATGAAGTTGAGGTAGAAGAAAAATGCAATGGTAAGGTCTACCTCTTCTTGTGCCTCTTGTTGGAAAATCCTATCCATTGGACCACCTGTAGATTACCTCTTTCTTGTTTGATAAGTATCCCCACGCCCATGAATGCTAGGTGGAAATGGAGGCTTGGTGCTAGAGGACTTCCTCAAAAATGGAAGATGATCATCCTCTTTTTTCTTGCTTGCTGCTGCCACCTTCCCTAAGCCTGATCCTCTCTTTCCATATCCCTCCTTTGGTTAACACTCACCGTTTTGCTTGAAGAAATCCCACAAGAAGGAAGGACCAACAAATGGCCCTTAACCCGGAAATATGTGCTCATGAACTCATGTTTGCAAAAATTGCATCTCCAAGACACATTGCCTCCCCCACCAAGCTTTGCCCCGGGCCCATCTTTCCTTGTCACATACTTTCACAAAGGGTATTTTTTTCTTGGGCTTGTTGTCTTGCTAAAATAGGGTTAAATGGAGCCATAGAATGAGCTCCATTAGCAGCCAATGGAGCACTTGACGGAGGAGGAGAACCACTTGTGCTTGGTGGAATAGGAGGGGAGGCCCTAGATGGTGCATTTCTCCCTTTCCTTTGCCCCCTACCTCCTGCCCTAGCTGATTGAGACATTCCTTTTCTTGTGTAATGGTTGAGCTTGCAATCCTCTCCACAAATCCACCGAAATGCACTTGGAATCGCTTGGAAACAATGGATAGCCTTCAAATCTCCTTCAAAACTCCTTCACTTGCACATACAACTCACACTCAACCAATTGCTTCCTTGCAAATGACAAAAAGAAAGCCAAAAATTTGTTTTAAAGCAATCCCGGATGCCTTTTTCTGCGCTTTACATGTCCTGTTTTCGAGATTCGTGTTCGACAGTCGAGATATGCTCTCATTTCATGTCCGATTCGTTTTTGCAACATGTCCCGAAAACGGATTCGACTAAAAGTCGAATCAAACATGGATTCAGATCGAGTCGTGTCCGATTAGATCCCCACGGAACACAAGGGGCCTCCAGGACGAATCTGGTTTCTTAGCTTCCAAGGCATATTGTCTTTATGATGTGGTAAACAAGAAATTTGTTGTTTCCAGAGATGTCATTTTTCTTGAAACTAATAAAAATGACAAGTCTATTGAAAGGAAACTTGATCGTCTTGATAAGTTTTTTCATCTAAGGACATTATGAATTTGATAATGAAATTCCAAACCTTGAAGGCAGAATCCCGATGTTGGATCAGGATCAATCTTTCGAATTTCCTTTTGAAGCACCAACACCCCCTCATGAAGATCCTCATGAAGAAGAAGCTCCCACCAATTCACATGAACTGCATGATGTTATTGAGAGGATTGGAAGATTGAACCTTGAAGAGAATGAAGCACCTCTAGATGATCAACAAGGACCTTCAAAGAAGATTTCAAAATGGGCCATAAAGACACTTGAAAGTGTCCATCAGAATGTAGTCGGAAATACAAGAACAAGAAACTCAACAAGACAAGATGATGGAGGAGAAGCAAATAACTCAGGTGATGACATGGATGTCTAATTTGATTGTGAATTAAATTTATCTACTAACTTTGAACCAGCTTCCTTTATAGAATTTGTTAACTGTGATGAATGGAAAGAGGTTATGCAAAATGAATATGATGCACTCATAAAGAATGGAACCAAGAAGCTGGTTGACCCTCCAAGTGGAACCAAACCAATTGGTTGCAAGTGGGTATACAAGAACAAATACAAATAAGATGGCTCACTTAACAAACACAAAGCAAGGCTTGTGGGGAAAGGCTATGCACAAAAAGAAGTTGACTATGAAAAAACATTCTCCCCCATAGCAAAATGGGCTACCATACGCACTTTGCTCTCCATTCCAACACAAAATGGGTGGAAAGTCCACCAAATGGATGTAAAAACAGCTTTCTTGAATGGAGACTTGAAAGAGAATGTCTTAATGTCTCAACCAGAAGGTTTTGTAGTGAAGGGACAAGAACCCAAGGTATGCAAACTTGTCAAATCCTTGTATGGCCTAAGACATGCACCACAAGCATGGTATGAAAAGCTAACCGAGCATCTTCTAAAGCTAAATTTCAAGCATTATAGCCTTAATGATGCAACATTGTCTGTGAAAAAAGTTGGAAGATCTATTGTATTTCTTGTGGTGTATGTACATGATTTTTTAATGACAGGGAACAATGAAGATTATATAGCATCCATAAAGAAAGATTTGAAGAAAAGTTTTGAAATGACTGATTTGGGACATCTTCATTACTACTTAGGAATTGATGTGACTCAACATCCTAAGTACATATTCATATCTCAAAAAAAGTATGTTGGAGAATTATTGAACAGATTTATCTCAACTCCAATGGAACAAAAAGTGAAGCTAACATCAAGTGAAGGAAAACAATTTGAGGATGCTACTAAGTACTGACAGCTTCTAGGCAGCCTTATCTACCATACCACTACCAGACCATATATTTCTTATGTTGTTGGCATTCTTTCCAAATACATGCACAAACCTTGTGTAGGACATTGATCTGCTGCAAAAAAAGTTCCAAGGAATTTGAAGGGGACTCAAGACTTTGCACTCAATTACAATAAGGGAGAAGACTTAAAACTCATTGGATACACTGATTCAGACCTTGATGGTGACAAAGATATAGGATTGTCCACTTCTAGATAAACAATGAGTCTTGGATCAACAGTTATTTCCTGGAGATCATGCAAACAGTAAGTTCCAGCAGATTCAACAACAAAAGCAGTATGCGACAACTACAAAAGAAACAAAGGAGATTGTCTGGATTAGGAATATACTTGAAGATTTGCAGGAGAAACTAGAAAATCCCACTCCCTCATTGATCGATAACACTTCCGCAATCAAATTGGCCAAGAACAAAGTACCATTTGATTCAACATCATGTAGAGGCCAAGATAGTTCATTTACGACATTCTTCCACAAATGAACAAATTGTCAACATCTTCACCAACGCACTTGGACAAGAAAAGTTTGAAAGATTTAAAGCCATGCTCGGACTCACAAACACCCCTTCTAAAAAAGATTTTGAAGAACCCCAACCTGGTTTCAAGCTTGTTTGCTTCTCTACATAGTTTAATGCCCAAACCCTTCTATGCACAATTTTTTATCAAAATTTGACTGAAATGAAACACATGGAATTCTTTTTCAATTTAAACAATTCAGAAAAATAATAAATTTAAAAACAAAAAAAAAAATTCAAACAAAAATTTCAAACTCAGAAATTTTAACTCAACCAAACACACATGAAAATAACAATGATATTTTTTACCAATGGTCCAGGGTAAAACCCCTAAGTAAAAAATTGTTTCTAAGAGAGAGATGATTTTATTTTCCAAACAAATTTTACAATTTCAAAACATCAGTACTTATCTTTTCCCTACCTCTAAAAATGTGTCTGAAACTCTATGAGCAAAACTCTACAGACTGTCTGAAATCAGCACCTCAAATAACATGCCACATGTGTAAACTGTATAGACGGGTACTGTAATGTCCCCGGTTTTGACCCCGTTTGCATGATGTATATATTGTAATTGATCATGGTGAGGAGCTCAAGGCAAAAGCCCCACCATCGATTTGTGTGTGTATGTTTCGGCAATGGGTATAGTTGTCGATGGGTTGTCATGCTATCTGGCACCTTATAATGTGGCATCATGTAAATACACACATCAATTAAAATAAACCACAACCAGCTACGGCAGTGCAACGTTGAATGAAAAGGGCATGGTTCCAAAGGATAAGGGGTGGGGGATGCCAAACCTTAGTCTATGGGTGAAAAACCCATGTTTTGCCACCTTTTCTTTGTTGATTTGCCTTGTCTTACCCAACCTCTCCAACCTCTTCAATGTCTTGACCTTGTTAGTTGGTGGCAGTTATTGCATGAGGAAACGTGGGCATGGGAAAACGTGGGTTTTGGCAGGCTGCTGTCAGTCTGGACAGTACGCATGCCTAGTGGAGAACCTTCGTTCCTCTCACGCTCGTCTTCATTGACCCCATGGTCGTTGGTTTTCTCACGTTCTGTTGCTCACCCTCACGCACAGGAAGTTCATTCTCACGCAGAGAAGGTTCAGCTTCCTCATCCGCGCACCGTTTGGTTGCCTGTTCGTCCTCCCGATGGCCTGTTGATCCGCACGCAGAGGTGAGGTTGTTTCCCCTCACGCGCAGGCTGGAATCCTCACGCATAAACCGTTGAGGTCGATTTCCCAGGTGAGAGCCGTGCTCACTGTCTCTGTTTTGGGGCTGTTGTTTTCCCCATGTTTTGCTGGCCGTGGTGCTCAAATTCGTTCTGGGCCATTGTGGATTTCCAATCCGTTGATTGAGATTTCCTCTGTCCACGCTTGGAGTTGGCTTTTCCTTGTTCGAGACTGTATAAATTGCCCAGCCGTTACCTAGAAGGGTTGTGTATGCTGTGGGCTATGGATTTCTAATCTGTGGGCTGAGTTTCCTTGTTTGGGGCCATGGATTGCTGTTTTCCATTTGTGGTGTGTTTGTGGCTGCAGAAGCAACCTGGGTTGGGTTGCAGCTGAGTTGTTTTGGCCACGTTAGGGCCAAAACCCACTCTGAGTTGCCTTGTAGGCTGGAGCTGTGTCTCACCTTTTGTTTGGGACTGTCACCTGTCGTTTTGCTTCTTCACAAGGCTGTGAAGGGATTGTTTTGCTGCTAGTATGTAGTGGATAGTCTTCGGACTGTGCTGGCTTGGCTTGTCTGTTGAAAGCCTGTGAAACCCAGCTGTGTTGGTTTGCTGTTTGTGTCCCCTTGGCTATGTGGGAGCCTGCAATTGACCCTTACCCTTGAAGGAATCATGCCCAGCTCGGGGGTGGTAGTGTGCTGAGAGATTGATGAGCACGTTGGATTATGGTTGGGTGGAACGTTGCAGCGACGTAGTTGGTTGCGGGGGAAGTCTTCATCAACAGATAAGTGCTGCTGTCCATATTCCATCTCTGTATATATATCGATGTCAATTAATGAATTATAATGAACATGTGGAATGCTAGGTTATGAATATTTTTGCTTCCGCTAAATGTTGACTCATTATGCATCTGTGTATGCTTGTAAGTTTTAAATTCCAGCATTGATTTCCTCTGTATATGTTCATGGGGCGCTTTGCACGGCGGTCATTTGATGTTCGTCGCGTCCCCGTTGCCGGTCTGAGGGATGGGGACGTGACAGAGTGGTATCAGAGCTGTGAGTTGCAGCAGTGGGCCTCTATGGGCCATGAAAGTGCAGGGACAGACGCAAAACTTCTTCCTGCCCAGCAGAAATCAAACTGGAAACTTCAAGAAAATCGCCCAAGTGTTTGAACAGTCGGAAGGATTGGCGGAATTGACTTCCGCCGTTGCGGAAGAACTGGAGGAGTGGACGCCCGCAGTTGCGGACGAATTGGTGAAGTTCTCCATCTGCCGTTGCGGACGGCGAAGCGATTTCGCGTCCGATGTTACGAAAGTCCGCCGACGTCCGACGTTCGAGTTGTTGCAAGCGCCAAATCGAAAGAGCTGGCGAAGTGGGCATTCGTCGTTGCGGACGAATAGGTGAAGTTCCTCGTCCGCCGTTGCAGAAGAGTTCTCAAAGTGGAACTTTCGTCGTTGCGGACGGCAAAGTGATCCCGCATCCGACTCGAAAGTCGTCCGATTGCCGACGAAGGGAATTTTTGGAGAAAATTCGTCTAAGTGTTGAAACAGCCGGCGGGCCACTAGATGAAGTTAACGTCCGCCGTTGCGGAAGAGTTTGTTGAGTTAATTTCCGTCGTTGCGGAGGTGAAAGCCATTTGGCTTCCGACGAAGGAAGGCTGCCGCCGGAAGAAGATAAGGCTTCGCGTGCCATCGTTGCGGATGGAAAAACGATTCGGCTTCCGATGTCAGAAGTCCATCGACGTCCGACGTCCGCCGTTGTGGAAGAGAGAGAAGCTTCCGACGTCCGCCGTTGCGGAAGAAAGAATGGTCCAGGAGCCGATTCGGCGGAAGAAAGAATGGAAGAGGAGCCGATTCAGCGGACGGGATGATGGTTTCGAGAGCCGATTCAGCGAACGGGATGATGGTTTCGACCTCCGATTCTGCGGAACGATCTGTTGAAATAAGATCCGATTCTGCGGAAGAGCAATTGGAGAAGAGACTCGATTGAACAAAGGGGAAATCCAACTGTTTTTCAGTGGGATTTTGAGCTGTTTTTCAGTGAGTTTTCAGGGCTGAAAATGAGAAAAGAGGCAGCAATCTAATGCGCCAAATTGCGCGAAACTTTAAGATTTACAACAACAACAACAACAACAAAAAACGAGGGCGCTACCCTCGACCCGCCCTGCAGTGGCGGAAGCCACAAGGGGGCAAGCCCCCTTAACCCCCGTCGTCCCTTGAGACAGTCGTTCTTGTGAGAAGGAAAATCCTGCGTTTTGGGCAAGAGTTCGAATCAAAGGGATTTCACAAAGGACAAAAGGGATGCCGAAAATGCAGCTGCCAAAATGGCTCTGAGATCATTGGAAGAATATGAAAATTCTACATTGCAGTGGTGTAATGAAATGCAAGGATTTGGTGAAAGTCTTCATTCTTAGAAGTGGTGTGGTTTTCACATCCAAGGTCGGAATAACGCATGTGAATAAGCGTTGGAAAGCTTATCCAGCGAGGAACAAGGATAAGTGACCAGAATCTGAGCATGAAGCAGCAAAGTGCTAATGAGGGCCGTTGTTATCAAATGGACAAATCTGGGCAGTTGCATGCCCAGGGGCAGCAGGGACTATGAAGTCAACCAGCTGCTGTGTGGAAAAAGGAATTCCATGAGAAGATGAGGGATTTGAAAAGAAAGTTTTCATTAGACCCTATCTTGCTGATTATAACTACATTTCTTAAGTTTATGCTTGAAATGCATGAGGATATGTATTGCATGCATAGGATATTGCATGTTGGTAAGAATATTGGAAGTTATATATGGATAATGAACCGCTAATGATAATCATTGCTTTGATGTTGGCATTAGTGGCAAAACCAACGATGACATGGACCTAGCTGAATATGTTGTTGATGTTGATGGAATTGTGACCAGCAACCCTATGGAGAAGGGGTAAGGCAACGAGTCCATAACAATAGTTGGTGAGCAAAATTCTGCAACCTCCTGCAAGGGACCAACCCAATTGGTCATGGAAAGGGTGTAAGTAATACCCATGCAGGTAAGAGTTTGCTTATGACAAATTCCATGGATTGGTCCAGGTAAGAGACCTCATACCATGTGAATATTGGAATGTAGAAAGGTGTCATGCCTATACATGTTAATGATATTGATTATAGTAATGCATCCTATATGAGGTAGTCATGGTTAGGCCATGATATGGTTGAATGCATAGTGTTCCTGAATCAATGCAAGGTAGCGTTGAATGGACATACATTAAGAAGATTTTATGAATCTTGTTGTTATGCATTGAATGTATGCATATGAAGGGTGTGAGTGACCGATTGCCTAAGTAAAGGTGCAAATGTTGTGATGCATTGCATGAATGCATTGAGATGAATGCATGAGATATTATGGAGAACTAATGGCTGAAATGGTGAATTAATGATAATTCTGGAACTGTTTCGAAGGATGTTATGAATGCAGGGTAGTCATGATCAGTTGACTGCCAGAAATGCTCTATTGAAGAGCAAGGCGGTATGAATGATACGCCTGTGAAGTAAGGGGGATCTAACCATTTTATTTAATTGCATGAAGGATATGACTATACCTTGCAATGTTAGTATGATAATGATTGCATGAAGTAAATGAGTTTTGGTATATATTGATGTGACTAACAGCTGAAAGTATTGAATTTTATAAATTCTGAAAATGCTTCGGTGATGGTTGTAGCAATGAAAAGGTTATATGCACCCAGACTTACCAAGTGTTTGGTTGATTGAAGCTCATGTTTCGGGTAGATTATTTCAAAACATGACAGTGAGAGGTAAGCCCCTGACCACTGCCAAAATCTACCATGTGAAAGAGCTTATTAAATTTGAATTGTGAATTTCAAATTTAAGAAATCGCTGACAACTATTAATCACTACTGGCTTGCATAAGCTTGTGTTTGGATGTTGAAGCTTATGTTTCAGGTAGATTATTTTAAGCATGGCATTGAGAGGTACGATCCTAACCAATGCCAGAATCTACCATATGATATGTTGTTAAATTTCGGATTTGAGAAATTACTGACAACCACTAGCCACTGTTGGCTTGCGTAAGATTGTGTTTTGTTGATTGAAACTCATGTTTCAGGTAGATTACTTCGAGCATGGCAGTGAGAGGTAAGACCTTGACCAATGCCTGAATCTACCATGTGAAAAAGCCAAACCTTATGAGAAGGGTCTCATAGTTGTAAAAGTAGTTGATATGCATAATGGGTTGTTAAATTTGAATTGTGGATTTCGAATTTAAGAAGTACTAACGACTACTAATTATTGTTGGCTTGTATAAGATTGTGTCAGGAGGGACGCATGGTAAGTGGGTAATCATGTTATGATAGTAAGCATAAAATTATAATGGGCATAGTAGTGTTGCTTACAAGAGACCCACAATTGAGCAAGTCAATTCCTGTAATGGATGGAATTGCAAATCCTTATTGAATTTGATTACTAATGTCATTGCTTGGTTATGGAACAATCAATTTGGATTGTAGTATCAGGTAATGATTGACTGTTTGGCTATTTGATGAATGTGTCAGGAGTGCACACTGCAGGAAGATCATGTGTGATGACCTACAAGAGCCAAACTTCATGGGAAGGTTTTCCCTTGGAAATGGGTTTCGGGAGGAACACCATTGGACATCTTGGAGATGTCTCATCTGCACTGCATGTTTGGTAATAACATGAGTGAGATGGTATGTGTTATGTCGGTAATACATGTGTGGATACGGACTGTGCCGGGGGCTTGGTTTGCTTGTGAAACCTGGTGTGTTGGAAACCACACAGACAGAGCTAGAGGGCTGGCTTTCTTCTCCACAACCCCGGGGTAGCACTGGAAGGGAATGCAGGGCCTGAGGGACTGTGTAGCAGAGAAGGGACTGATTCCTTGTGCTGGGTGTGTGTGGGTGTTATAGAAGTTAGGCTAGTTCTGGTGTAGGTGTTCCTAGCTCTGCAACGAGCTCACCAGCTTAGCATTTGGCCTTTCCCAACTCATTGACGGTGCCTAACAGATATAAAGGCATACTGCGACGGCAAATGGATAAGTGTTCTGTAACCCTTGCTATGAATACGCGTGTTTGACTATTAAATTCCATATGCAGAACATGTTTTGATTTAGTATCCATTATGACTGAATGGTAGGAAATATGATTACAGTTTTAGAGCAATAACGCTAATGAGTTTGCTTGTATTTCTTGTGTTGCTCGTGTTGACAGGCTAAAGGTAAAGGTAAATGGTTGTTGTGAGGGGTTGCGGAGTAAGGGTTATTGTTGATATAGGTGTATGTTGATATAAGTGTATGGTTGGTATAAGTGTATGTGTCATTGTTGACATGAGTATATGATGGGCTGTGATATGCCTAAGGATCCATAGTAGATCCTAGACCTAGAAAGGGTCATGATAAAGTTCCAAGCCCAGTTGACATGGTTATGTACTGGCTGGACATTAATTATTTGATGTTGTGGAGCAGCCGGTGTGCTGACCTAACATCTAAGTCCATAGGCGATCCCAAGGCTTGCAAGGCGAAGCAGGATCCTGTGGATGAACGAGGAAACGCACAATACAGATAAATATTGGATTATTTTGCTTATGAATATACATGTGTATATGATTTGGATATGACGTTTTAAGCTCTTGTTTTAGAGATGAAAATTAATGAGAATAAACTAAACATGTGAATTTATTCAATGTTGGATATAGGTATCGCTGAAGGCGAGGACTATGAGAGCATCCTAGAAATGCATATGGACATGTGACTGTCCTGGAAAGCTCGGGTTGAGCGGTAATGAAAAAGGCGCTAGTAAGACAGGGGAGTCCTAGCAGCCGAGACAAACCATGTGGAGAGACTCCATGGTTTAGAGGTCTGGAATAGACCAAAGACACTAAGTGTCATGAC
>LPNX010475681.1:13123-52036 GCA_001517045.1 Pseudotsuga menziesii
AGGGGGTCATGAATGTTCAAAGTAGATGATTGCACGTGGGACAGATCTGCAATTTTGAAATTTTGATGTGTAATCGTATATGTATTGTATATATGTAATGGAACACCGAGGACGGTGTTACTCCAAGGGGGAGGGGAATGTAATGTCCCCGATTTTGACCCCGTTTGCATGATGTATATATTGTAATTGATCATGGTGAGGAGCTCAAGGCAAAAGCCCCACCATCGATTTGTGTGTGTATGTTTCGGCAATGGGTATAGTTGCCGATGGGTTGTCATGCTATCTGGCACCTTATAATGTGGCATCATGTAAATACGCACATCAATTAAAATAAACCACAACCAGCTACGGCAGTGCAACGTTGAATGAAAAGGGCATGGTTCCAAAGGATAAGGGGTGGGGGATGCCAAACCTTAGTCTATGGGTGAAAAACCCATGTTTTGCCACCTTTTCCTTGTTGATTTGCCTTGACTTACCCAACCTCTCCAACCTCTTCAATGTCTTGACCTTGTTAGTTGGTGGCAGTTATTGCATGAGGAAACATGGGCATGGGAAAACGTGGGTTTTGGCAGGCTGCTGTCAGTCTGGACAGTACGCATGCCTAGTGGAGAACCTTCGTTCCTCTCACGCTGGTCTTCATTGACCCCATGGTCGTTGGTTTTCTCACGTTCTGTTGCTCACCCTCACGCACAGGAAGTTCATTCTCACGCAGAGAAGGTTCAGCTTCCTCATCCGCGCACCGTTTGGTTGTCTGTTCATCCTCCCGATGGCCTGTTGATCCGCGCGCAGAGGTGAGGTTGTTTCCCCTCACGCACAGGCTGGAATCCTCATGCATAAACCGTTGAGGTCAATTTCCCAGGTGAGAGCCGTGCTCACTGTCTCTGTTTTGGGGCTGTTGTTTTCCCCATGTTTTGCTGGCCGTGGTGCTCAAATTCGTTCTGGGCCATTATGGATTTCCAATCCGTTGATTGAGATTTCCTCTGTCCACGCTTGGAGTTGGCTTTTCCTTGTTCGGGACTGTATAAATTGCCCAGCCGTTACCTGGAAGGGTTGTGTATGCTGTGGGCTATGGATTTCTAATCTGTGGGCTGAGTTTCCTTGTTTGGGGCCATGGATTGTTGTTTTCCATTTGTGGTGTGTTTGTGGCTGCAGAAGCACCCTGGGTTGGGTTGCAGCTGAGTTGTTTTGGCCACGTTAGGGCCAAAACCCACTCTGAGTTGCCTTGTAGGCTGGAGCTATGTCTCACCTTTTGTTTGGGACTGTCACCTGTTGTTTTGCTTCTTCACAAGGCTGTGAAGGGATTGTTTTGCTGCTAGTATGCAATGGATAGTCTTCGGACTGTGCTGGCTTGGCTTGTCTGTTGAAAGCCTGTGAAACCCAGCTGTGTTGGTTTGCTGTTTGTGTCCCCTTGGCTATGTGGGAGCCTGCAATTGACCCTTACCCTTGGAAGAATCATGCCCAGCTCGGGGGTGGTAGTGTGCTGAGAGATTGATGAGCACGTTGGCCTATGGTTGGGTGGAACGTTGCAGCGACGTAGCTGGTTGCGGGGGAAGTCTTCATCAACAGATAAGTGTTGCTGTCCATATTCCATCTCTGTATATATATCGATGTCAATTAATGAATTATAATGAACATGTGGAATGCTGGGTTATGAATATTTTTGCTTCCGCTGAATGTTGACTCATTATGCATCTGTGTATGCTTGTAAGTTTTAAATTCCAGCATTGATTTCCTCTGTATATGTTCATGGGGCGCTTTGCTCGGCTGTCATTTGATGTTCATCGCGTCCCCGTTGCCGGTCTAAGGGATGGGGACGTGACAGGTACAGTACGGATTGTCCTATTTTTCTCGAAATCTGTGCACTGACAGCACCTCGAAAAGTGTGCCCTGTATGGTCTAACGACAACATTAAATGTTGTACTTTCCTCCTCAAAAACTGTGCAAAAGTATAGACTGGTACTGTACGAAACTCCTCGAAATTTGTGTTGAAGATTGCCTCGATTTCTGTACCAAGTCTGTCTAGAAATTCGTGCCAAAATTTATTAGGAAATGTGCCCACTTCAAATTCTGGAAATCTCTGAAAGTTTTCTCTCACTCTCTTGTCTTCATGTTCTTCTCCTCTTGACAAAACTCTTCTCTTTGGAAAGTGAACAAAAAAAAAGGAATTTGCCTTGCCCTAGTCCCTTTTTGTTTATGGCAACTCCCTTTTCAATCTAATGGTCAAGATTAGATTAAATGAAGGGTTCACATTAAATGCTCCATTAATTAATTAATAAATGACATTTAGTACACCTCATGTCATTTAATAAAGTGAAAGCAACCCATTTTAATTTAATCACTCACTCAACTTTAATTTAAATATGAACTTAGGAAAACCATGACTTTAGCCTTTTAATGAAGTCACTTTAAAAATATAAAATACATCACACTTCATAAAATGCAAACAACAAGGGGTCACCATTTAAGGTGTCATTGTCCACCCCAAGGCAAGTCTAGGTGGACAAACACTTCTTAGGTAACTTTTCAACATTCAAATTAAGAAGGGGAATGTTGGAAACCTAATCCTCAAATTATCGTTCCATAGACTATGTAAATACTGTAAATAATTTATGAATGTGAATAGTCATGTAGGGAGATGAAACGGTTGGTTGGAAGATGAAAGATCAACCGCCATATGCCATGTATAAATAAAGGCATTTGACATGAAATAAAATGAATCGAGAGTTATTCAATCCTACACCTAGTATGTTCAACAACTTATGGAAATTTGGTTGGTTTATCTCAATATTACACTACAGGTCCCACAAAACTAGAGTTTCTATTCAACAACTGGTTATTTGTCATTTGTTTTTTGGAAAGTAACTTTTGTTATTTGTTTTTTGGAAAGTAATTTGAAAAGGACAAATAGTTTTAGCGATTTCAATGATCATAAATTTAGAGAAAAGAAAATGGCCTCACACTCCCTATTATTCTCACAAGTATAAAGGTAGCCATCTTTTATGAATAACCATGGCATAACTATGAACACCAAAGACTACGCATGCAAGCTTAGTCAGACACATTTGCCAAATATAGGTAATTTCAGCTACTCTCAAATATGATGAAGACCTTCATTTTGCATGACATCGAAAATACTATTCATCATAGTATCTACAAGTCATGCATTTAGAGCATCCATCGCATTTTTTTATCGTTGGGTTGCCATATATTTTGGTGTTTTATTTTTGTTGTGTGGTATAATGCTTTGGGTATTTTTTTTTAGTGTGGGCATGAGGCTTTTGGCTGGATCTTGCAAGATCTAGAGGTGAAATTTTCAGCGAATAAATGTATCTAGTTGAAAGTTGTAGATATTAAGGAGTTAAAATGCCAAATGTGTCATGCTTTAAATAAGCTATCACGATTGAATGAAACAAGTGAGAAACTCACACCCTCCAATGTCACAAGGAAGTAAGTTCCCCCCAATCACAAATGAACACTAGTATGGTCATAACCATGCTTTAAAATTTTATTTTTTTCATCCATATCTGCAAACTTTACTTGATTACACGCATGTTTTGCTAATGCATAGAGATTTTAACTAATTTTACCCACTTTACCTCTAAATTTAAACAAAAACACAACATACATTTATGAAGTAGCAAATAAGTTCAATCAAAACACGGTAAAACCATAAAATTATGTAGCAGCTAATAAGTAAATTCTCATAAACATACCTCCTTTGGCTTTTCCCACTACATGTGTGATATGCGTCAACCCTAAACCCATGGTATGGGCTATGGGCTATTAAGGCCTGCTTTCCACCAGTTGAACCAAAAACAAAAATTGTTCACAAAGACAAGAAAAACAAGGAGAAAACAAATAGAAAAAACAACATACCAAACAACAAATTAGCATGGCCATGCTAAAAAACACAAAAAAAAATAACATTCATAGTAGTAAAAAAACAAAAAAACAACTATAACAAAAGATACAAAAAACAATAGGGGAAAACAACAAAAAATAGAAGAAAGAAAGAGAAATAAAATACATAGACTTTGTTCTGCTACACCGAAAACCTTCCACAACCAACCAGTGACACCCTACAAACCAAAAAACATATGGGTATTAAATAGACACCAAAAAAACTTGTCACAAATATTAAATACATACCAAATATATGTGAGAAAATCTAACGCACAAGTTTTTGGCTAAATTATTGCAGCGACCACAGAACCGGATTTGGAAATTTCCAGCAGAGGTAAAAGAAAAAACGTGGCAGACTGGCTTGGGTTCATGGTGAATTGTGCAAATGAGTGGACCGAGGAAGGAGAGTTACATTATCTTGCAGCAGTCGCATATTTATTTTTGACTGAGAAAAGAAGAGAAATGAACTCGCTGTTAATTACATTTCAGTGTTGAATGCAACAGCCGCGTCATTTTTTCTTTGATTTGAGACAGCCCTGAGGTATTTCGTTCACTGAAGATATTCGGGCATGTAGATGAGCAGATTGTCAATAGCCGTGGGAAATTGCTGCTGGTTAAAATCAGTCGCGGGTTTGGTAAGAAGACGTGAAGCAGAGTCGAGTCAGTTCATTATTTTGGTGCGTATTAAAAAATTCCACCAACAGAGATGCTATATCATAAATCAAGTCACAAATTCAGCTGTGAATGCATAAGGTGATCCTGAGAATGATAGAGTGGGAGGTCTTCTCTTCAATTTACCCTGCCTGGTGATTTATTACAATCTACAGTCTTATGAGCTCAGAAAGCTCTAGTTTTGCAAACTCATATCAGTCCCAGACTTGCCTCTCTCGATGATAATGGCCCTTACTCCTTCTGCATTATAGCTGGATCTCTCCAAGACATCAAAGCTCAGTGAATTGCGGAATAACCTGCTACTACAGCGTATTAGAATGATCTTCCCCACAAGGACAACCTACAGACAATTTTTGGAGTCCGAAATGTGCAGCAGTCGAGGGTTTCCTCTACATTAACATGTGAGGTATGTATGAACAGCACATGTAATATATAATGATGCAAATGTAAATTTGTTTGAAATTACAGAAGGTATATAAGAAAATGCAAATTCAGTATTGAGTAGATGTTTATCAGTCAAAGGTGTACAAGTGAATATATACAGGCATGTGTAGTTGTGCAAGTGAATGCACAGGTAGAAGTATGAGACTATTCTCTATGCTGATGATTGTGTATAGATATCAGTGAGTGTACAGTTGTAAACAAATATATTAGTTGTGATATGATATGTACAGCAGCATATACACAGTCCATTCTTATCATCATCTACAGCCAGAGGTATGTATACAGCAGTATATACAGTGTTATGTAATGGAATAGTGATGTACATGTTTGTGTAAAGTACAGCAGTGATGAACTATGATGGTATATTGATATGGGATGATATGATAGTGTTGATATGAATGCTCAGTCAATGATGTGGCAGTATATATGAGTTTACAGAGTGATATAATGATATGGTCCGTGATAAGGCTGAATTGGTAGTGTGTGTGTCAGTGATAAGGCTGACTTAGCAGTGTGTGAGGCAGTGATATGATTGACTTGACAATAACCAGCAGTGTTGATGAGCAGCTTGATCAGCATGACCGTGATAACATGAGCAGAAAGATGATGTGACAGTATTGACTACAGAAAAGATTTGGCAGTGATCAGAGTGCAATGGTTATCAGCAGACAGTACAGGTTTTGGTATTTGACAGGTCCACAGGTTCGGCAATATTCTTCTTATCAGGGTGGCAGGACGGGGCAAGGAGAGGAGGTCGTAGCCTCCAGTTGAAAATCGAAGTTTCAGATGGGCAACACCTCCAAGAAGACCATTTATTCCCAGGTATGAACATTCATTTTATGGTTATTGCTTTTCTTGTGGAATATTTGGGCATAAAGCGATGAATTGTATAAAAGGAAGATATTCAGAAAACGGGAACAGGTATGAAAATTCTAGATGGCAACGAAACAACAACAGTTTTTCTCCTTTGGATTCTGAAGTCGAATGCCATAAATGCAACAACTTCGGGCATACTGCCAGGTATTGCAGAATGACAATCCCTCCTACATGCATTAAACAAGTATCAAGCAATCAAACGGGTGACCAGCAAAAAGTATGGATCAGACAAAAGAACAATCTGAATGTTCATGAATGTGGGATAGCTCTTCAAGCTCAAGCTCAAACCGGTAGCAACAAATGGTATGTTGACAGTGGTTGTTCTAGACACATGACAGGTAACAAAGGTGCTTTCATGTTTCTTGAAAAAGATAAAGGATCTATCTCTTTTGGAAATAACAAATCAGCAAAAGTAGTTGGAAAAGGTACAGTAAATCTTGGCGGCAAAGATACAGTAGCAGAAAATGTGTTGTTTGTCGAGAGTATGAAGCATAATTTGTTGGGTGTCAGCCAGATGTGTGATCAGGGACATGAACTTACATTCAACTCAAAGTCCTGCAAAATAAGAAAAGCAGGATTAGGTAAGTTAGTGGCTACAGCTACCAGGACTCCAAACAACATATATGTTCTGGACGAGATCAAGGAAGAGAAATGTCACCTAGGTAAAGAAGATGAGAATTGGTTATGGCATAGAAGAATGGGGCACTTACATTTTGATAATCTGGTCAAGATCAGCAAGAAGCAAGCTGTAAGGAACATGCCACAGATTACAAAGCCTTTTGACACTATCTGCAAGCACTTTCAGCATGGGAAACTTACGAAAGCCAATTTCAAGACAAAAGAATACTCGTCTACAAAACCCTTAGAGCTTGTCCACACTGATCTATGTGGACCAACCAAGAATAAAGGATTGAATGGTGAAGAATACTTCATGCTGCTCATTGATGACTACTCCAGGATGACATGGGTATGCCTTCTTAACAGGAAATCAGAAGCCTTTGAATGCTTCAAGATTTTTAAAGAACAGGTTGAAAATGAAACAGGTAAACGAATCAAGTGTCTCAGATCCGATAATGGCGGAGAATTCACACCAAATGAATTCTATCAGTACTGTGAAGAAAGGGTATAAAAAGACAATTTTCAGTTGCCAGAACACCTCAGCAGAATGGAGTAGCAGAAAGGAAGAACAGATCAGTGTTAGAAATGGCCAGAACTATGTTGAATGAAGCTAAACTAAGCGAAAAATTTTGGGCTCAAGCAGTGCATACAGCAGTCCACATTATGAACAGAGGATTGCTCAGAAGCAACAATGATAAAACTCCTTATGAGCTATGGACAGGAAGAACAACTAATGTTCAACACTTCAGAGTGTTCGGAAGCAGGTGCTACATCAGAAGAGATGATAAGAAGATTAGAAAATTTGAATCTCGTGCAGATGAAGGAATATTTGTTGGGTACTCATCCACAAGAAAGGCCTACAAGTGTTACAACCTGAGATTGGGTAAGATAGTGGAAAGCATCAATGTAAAGATTGATGAATCGAGCATGTCAAAATGTCAGGAAGACTCAGAAGATCATGAAGAAGAAGATGATGATGATGAAGTAGAAGAAGAAGAAGAACACAGAAAAATTCAGCCAGAAGTTACACAGGATCAACAAGTACAGGATCAACAGCAAGAACAACAACAAAACTCTCCTAAGAATTGGTATCAAAAGAATCATCCACAGGAATTGATTATTGGTGACAAGAATGCCGGCATAGAAACCAGAAAAGATCGAAGACAAGTCCGAAGACCAGAACAAGTATATTTCTCACTACTATCTATAGTTGAGCCGAGTAACTTTGCGGAAGCTAGTACAGACGAACATTGGGTCAAAGCCATGGGGGAAGAACTTGATCAAATCGAGAAAAATGAAACATGGGAACTAGTTCCTAGACCCAAGGACAAAAATGTGATTGGCACAAAATGGATTTTCAAAAATAAGCTGAATGAAGATGGACAGGTAATCAGAAACAAGGCAAGATTGGTTTGCAAAGGATATGCTCAAATCGAAGGGATAGATTTTGAAGAAACATTTGCTCCAGTAGCCAGAATGGAAGCTATAAGAATGATATTGGCCCATGCTTGTGCTAAAAACATCAAAGTGTATCAAATGGATGTCAAATCAGCCTTTTTGAATGGCAAACTAGAAGAAGAAGTCTACATTGAACAGCCAGAAGGATTCCAACTATCAGCAAACAAGGACTATGTGTGTAGATTAAAAAGGGCCCTATATGGGTTAAAGCAAGCTCCTAGAGCTTGGTACTCCAGATTGGACAGTTACTTGCAGAAACAAGGTTTCAAAAGGGGAACTGTAGACAGCAATATGTATATCAAGATTGATCATAACAGCATAATTGTTGTTGAAGTGTATGTTGATGATATTATCTTTGGTAGTGATGATGATACTCTGAGCCAACAATTTGCCAAGGTTATGCAAAACGAATTTGAGATGTCGCTACTTGGTGAACTGACCTTCTTCTTGGGACTTCAGATATCACAATGTGAGGAAGGCATCTTCATCTCTCAGACCAAGTACATTAAAGAAATGTTGAAGAGGTTCAAGATGGAAGATTGTAAGCCTGTGAGCACTCCTATGACTACTAGCTGCAAGTTAAGCAAAGACGATGAATCAAATGCAGTGGATCAAAAACTTTACAGGTCAATGATTGGAAGCTTACTGTATGTGACAGCTTCAAGGCCAGATGTGATGCAAGCTGTTGGACAGGTTGCAAGATTTCAAGCAGCTCCGAAGGAAACTCATGTTATTGCAGTCAAAAGAATCTTCAGATATCTTAAAGGAACTATGGACTTTGGATTCTGGTATTCAAAAGGAAATGAGTTGGACTTATTAGCTTGCTCAGACGCGGATTGGGCAGGATGTGTGGATGACAGAAGAAGCACAAGCGGAGCAGCATTTTTCTTAGGAAACTGTTTGGTATCATGGTCTAGCAAAAAGCAATCCTCAGTATCCTTGTCAACAGCAGAAGCAGAATATATAGCAGCAGCAGCATGCTGTACTCAAATTCTTTGGATGAAACAGAACCTGCAAGATCTACAAGTAACATATGATGAGCCGATTCCAATTCTATGTGACAACACAAGTGCCATCAGCATCTCCAAGAATTCGGTCATGCACTCCAAGACAAAGCACATCCCTATCAAATATCACTTTCTTCGTGAACAGGTCATAGAAAAGCACATCAAGTTGGAATATATTGAGACAAAGGAGCAGATAGCAGATATATTCACCAGGCCACTTCCTAAAGGGACATTTGAGTACCTCTGAGAAAAATTGAGGGTCATTCCTTCTTACCACTAAATTGATTCTTCACACAGAAGTGCCTGGTGTGTGGGAGAGCATGTTCTGAGGGGGAGTGTTACTTCAAGGTAGTACCCTTTGCCATTGATGCCAAAGGGGGAGAGAAGTTGTGGATAGGGGGAGCCTGAGTGTTGTCATCAATGACAAAGGGGGAGATTGTTGACTAAATTGTCATTGATGCCAACAGGTGTGTGTCAGTGTGTCTTGGTGCCCCTTGAAAAGCCTCTAATGGTTGAGTAAGTGTTAGCGTCTCATAAGAGACCTTTTGACTTTGCCCAAGCCCAAGTCTGAAGCCCTTGGAGCCCTTGGGACAATGGCAAAAGCCCTGATCCTCTAAGTTGGTCTATTCAAAACATTCACAAGGTTAAATGACAAAGTCCTAAATCATTAATAAAAGATTTAAAATTAATATTAAAATCAAATATTAAAAGTTTTAATAAATAAAACAATTACTTATTAAAATAGTTTAATAAATATAAAATTTTTAATATATACATTAAAAATAACTTTTTTAAAAATGAATTCATTAAAATAAAGAAAAAGGTTTATTCAAATAAAATATAACCAAGACACATTCATTAAAATAAGGAAAGATGACATTTCCCTTTTGAACAATTTCATTAAAAACTGGAAAGATTTTTTTTAAAAAGAAAATATTATAACTATGACAAAATTAAAGATTGACCCCTTAAAGTCTATAAATAAAACTTCATATGTCACGAGAGAAGATGATTACGAACTAGCTGTTAATTACATTTAGTGTAGACTGCAAAAAGGAAAATCGCCGTGGAAATTTTGGCTAAATTATTGCAGCGACCACAGAACCGGATTTGGAAATTTCCAGCAGAGGTAAAAAAAAAACGTGGCAGATTGGCTTGGGTTCATGGTGAATTGTGCAAATGAGTGGACCGAGGAAGGAGAGTTCCATTATCTTGCAGCAATCGCATATTTATTTTTTACTGAGAAAAGAAGAGAAATGAACTCGCTGTTAATTACATTTCAGTGTTGAATGCAACAGCCGCGTCATTTTTTCTTTGATTTGAGACAGCCCTGAGGTATTTCGTTCACTGAAGATATTCGGGCATGTAGATGAGCAGACTGTCAATAGCCGTGGGAAATTGCTGCTGGTTAAAATCAGTCGAGGGTTTGGTAAGAAGACGTGAAGCAGAGTCGAGTCAGTTCATTATTTTGGTGTGTATTAAAAAATTCCACCAACAGAGATGCTATATCATAAATCAAGTCACAAATTCAGCTGTGAATGCATAAGGTGATCCTGAGAATGATAGAGTGGGAGGTCTTCTCTTCAATTTACCTTGCCTGGTGATTTATTACAATCTACAGTCTTCTGAGCTCAGAAAGCTCTAGTTTTGCAAACTCATATCAGTCCCAGACTTGCCTCTCTCGATGATAATGGCCCTTACTCCTTCTGCATTATAGTTGGATCTCTCCAGGACATCAAAGCTCAGTGAATTGCGGAATAACCTGCTGCTACAGCGTATTAGAATGATCTACCCCACAAGGACAACCTACAGACAATTTTTGGAGTCCGAAATGTGCAGCAGTCGAGGGTTTCCTCTACATTAACATGTGAGGTATGTATGAACAGCACATGTAATATATAATGATGCAAATGTAAATTTGTTTGAAATTACAGAAGGTATATAAGAAAATGCAGATTCAGTATTGAGTAGATGTTTATCAGTCAAAGGTGTACAAGTGAATATATACAGGCATGTGTAGTTGTGCAAGTGAATGCACAGGTAGAAGTATGAGACTATTCTCTATGCTGATGATTGTGTATAGATATCAATGAGTGTACAGCTGTAAACAAATATATTAGTTGTGATATGATATGTACAGCAGCATATACACAGTCCATTCTTATCATCATCTACAGCCAGAGGTATGTATACAGCAGTATATACAGTGTTATGTAATGGAATAGTGATGTACATGTTTGTGTAAAGTACAGCAGTGATGAACTATGATGGTATATTGATATGAGATGATATGACAGTGTTGATATGAATGCTCAGTCAATGATGTGGCAGTATATATGAGTTTACAGAGTGATATAATGATATGGTCCGTGATAAGGCTGAATTGGTAGTGTGTGTGTCAGTGATAAGGCTGACTTAGCAGTGTGTGAGGCAGTGATATGCTTGACTTGACAATAACCAGCAGTGTTGATGAGCAGCTTGATCAGCATGACCGTGATAACATGAGCAGAAAGATGATGTGACAATATTGACTACAGAAAAGATTTGGCAGTGATCAGAGTGCAGTGGTTATCAGCAGAGAGTATAGGTTTTGGTATTTGACAGGTCCACAGGTTCGGCAATATTCTTCTTATCAGGGTGGCAGGACGAGGCAAGGAGAGGAGGTCGTAGCCTCCTTCCGGTAGAAGCCGGAAAACTAGGGAATGGTAGCTTCCTTCAGGTTGCAGCCTGTAAAACAGGGGGTCGTAGCCTCCTTTCAGTTGAAGCTGAAAAATTGAAGTCTATATAATAAGACAGTTGTTCTTTTCATCCAGTTATTTCTGGACAACTATTATTAAAAAGGCTTCCGTGGTTTTACCCCCAGGATTTGGGTTTCCACGTAAAAATCTTGTGTACTGTGCATCTTGTTATTTTTCATGATTGTTGATGATATGCTGCTATGATTGGTGATTAGCAACTTGCTCTTGACTGAAAATTTTATAATTGGCAAATACTGATTCACCCCCCCTCTCAGTATTCCAACAGTATGGTCATAACCATGCTTTAAAATTTTATTTTTTTCATCCATATCTGCAAACTTTACTTGATTACACGCATGTTTTGCTAATGCATAGAGATTTTAACTAATTTTACCCACTTTACCTCTAAATTTAAACAAAAACACAAGATACATTTATGAAGTAGCAAATAAGTTCAATCAAAACACGATAAAACCATAAAATTATGTAGCAGCTAATAAGTAAATTCTCATAAACATACCTCCTTTGGCTTTTCCCACTACATGTGTTATATGCGTCAACCCTAAACCCATGGTATGGGCTATGGGCTATTAAGGCCTGCTTTCCACCAATTGAACCAAAAACAAAAATTGTTCACAAAGACAAGAAAAACAAGGAGAAAACAAATAGAAAAAACAACATACCAAACAACAAATTAGCATGGCCATGCTAAAAAACACAAAAAAAAATAACATTCATAGCAGTAAAAAAACAAAAAAACAACTATAACAAAAGATACAAAAAACAATAGGGGAAAACAACAAAAAATAGAAGAAAGAAAGAGAAATAAAATACATAGACTTTGTTCTGCTACACCGAAAACCTTCCACAACCAACCAGTGACACCCTGCGAACCAAAAAACGTGTATTAAATAGACACCAAAAAAACTTGTCACAAATATTAAATACATACCAAATATATGTGAGAAAATCTAACGCACAAGTACATCTTATACAAACACCAAAAATTATAACCAAAATAGAACTCACCTTTGACTTTGCATTCTGCAAAACTGTACTCCAATATCTTTCACATAAATATTTCAGTCATTTTTATTAGGGGACCACCACATACCTTTACCTACATTGCATTGCACTCAATAATTCAATAAATGTCAAATAATGTAAGATCCCTCCAATTTAATAAACACAAATGGAACCATACATACCACCTCAGGCTTCACCTTTACTCACTACAATTGTCTACAGACACGAAATGGGTCGTTGGGACAATCCTTAATTTCTCCAAACACTGAACCACAAAAATACCAAACAATAAAATATTAAACAGAGAACAAAAAGTCTCATGATAAATCTTGAAAATACACCAAAAATCTTATGAGAAATAATAAACAAATTGTAATATAGTATGATAAATATTAGTAAGAGGCTAAAAAACTCATCTAGAATTAGGTACATCGTATGCAAATAAGATTCCATCTCCAAGCAAGGACACCTTGCATGCTAAAATATACATAAGTATTAAATAGAGACCAAAAAATCTCATTATAAATATTAAAAACACCAAATCTATTATGAGAAAATCCTATGATTAATCTTATGCACAAGTACAACTTATGCAACCAAAAAAATTATGAACCAAAAGAGAACTCATCTCTACCTTTAATATAATCTCTCTTACATAGATATTTCAATAGTTTTAACTAATGAACCACCCCATTCCTTCACATCCATTGCATTGCAGTCAATAAACAAATAAATGACAAATAATGTAAGATGCCTATAATTTAACAAACACAAATTGAATCATACATACCGCCTCAAGCTTCACTTTCATTTGTTGAGCTTGTCTATATCCACAAAATGGGTTGTTTGGACAACAAATAATTTCCCCAACCACTGAACCACAAAAAAACCAAATCATAAAATATTAAATAGAGACCAAACAATCTCACGAGAAATATAAAAACAAATTCTAGAAATATATTATGAGAAAACCTCACCTGAAATCAGGTATGTCATATGCAAATTCAAAATATCGCAAACCTTAACTAGCTAATAAGGGAACTAAAAACCTTGTATTTGAAACAAGGATGATTTAATAGGAGATAAACATGGGTTTTGAACCAAAAGAGAACACACCATATGTCTCTATGTTTTTACTTACTAGCTAGCCCATATCACTCTAACACAAACATTCCAGTGGTTTCATTAGCAACAATCCAACTTCTTTTAATTGCACTACATTGCATTGAAATTTAAATAAAAACATGATATAATGGTCTGATAACAAATGTGTTTAAGTTCAGTTGGCTTACAACTTAAATCCATACTTCTCACACCTTAGCTTTCTCCTCCTCCATTGTATGCATCAACCCTAAACCCACACTATGGGTTGTAATCAACAAATGAAGAACTCACCCTCTACCTCTACTTTCGCACCTGCACACAAGGATATTTCATCATTGCTATTAGAGATCCTCCATATTCCTTTAACCACTTGCACTCAATAAATAAAGAAATGACAAATAATATAATGACCCTAATTTAAACAAACATAATTGAAACTATGCCATACCTTATGGCCTGTGTTTACTCACCACACCATACCGATCTCACACAAAGACATTCAAGCAGTTTCATTCACAGTCATCCACCTTCCTTTACCTGCACTACATTGCCTCTAAATTTAAACAAAAACATGACATAATGATGTAACAACAAATGGGTTAAGTTCAATCATCATAGAACAATGCATACCTCCTACTCCTTGGCCCTCGCATTTCCCATTGCACTCAATACATAAAGAAATGACAAGTAATATAATCACTAATTTAAACAAACACAATTGAAACCATGCATACCTCCTAACCCATGTTTACACACTACCCCATATCTTTCTCACACAAAAACATTTCAATGGTTTCATCAATAGTCATCCACCTTCCATTACCTATACTACATTGCCTCCAAATTTAAGCAAACACATGATATCATGATGTAACAAGAAATGAGTTAAGATCAACAGACATAGAGCAATGCATACCTCCTACTCCTTAGCCTTCTTCTCTCCCATTGTTCTTGTAACTATGCACCAACCCTAAACCCACAATATGGGTTGTTATCAACAAATGTAGAATTCACTCTCTGCCTTTACCTTTTCACCTGTACACAGGAATATTTCAGCAAAGTCATTAGTGCTCTTACCCCTTTGCACTCGATAAATAAAAAAATGACAAATAATTTAATGACTTTATCTTAAACAAGCACAAAGAAAACCTTGCATACCTCCTTTTCCTTCGCCTTCCCCTTCACCCATAGCATTGTACAAACTACAGAATACCCAAAACTCAAGATATGGGCAATTAGGACATGCCTTAATTACCCCACCAATTGAACCTAACAAAAACCATCCCAAAAAATAGTGAATTCAGACCATCAAATCTTACTCAAAGTTTAAAATCCCATGAGAATGATTAAGTAAATACTAAATATATTATGAGTAAAATTTTGCAAAACCAAGTATATCCTATGCAATGACCAAAAATTGTAAACACTAGCATTCCAACTTTGCTCCTCCTTCCCTTTACCTACATGACATTCCATTAAACCACAAATACATACCTTTAATATGAGGCCTCTAATTAAACACATATGGAACAATACATACCTCCTCTTGAGTCTTTACCTTCACCAAAAGCACCAATAAACTTTGCACCGACCTTAAGACTTTCCTTCACTCCTGAACAACTGAACCCAACAATAATAAAAACCAAAAATATTAAATGAAGACCATAAAATATTATGAGAAATAGTAAATACTAGGAAAAAATTGAGATATTACAAGAAATCTTAAATAGAAAACCAAAATCTTACGAGTAATCATATGCAAAACTAAGTACATGATCTACAAAAGACCAAAAATTGCAATCCCTATATAGGTAAGGAGGCAGAAGAACCATTTTATTTTTTACACATGTTGTACATTTATTTGTATTACTATATTAGTGATTAAAAAAATTTGGGGAGAGTGATGAAAGTTGACCAAGTTACCAATTCAATACAAGAAGTGCATCTGTGATCAATTTAGACTTAGTCACCCAAAAGAGAAAAAAAAATACAAATATAAATACATATTCACATATATTCACAAGACTAAGTCTCATTAAATCCTCCCCACCGAAAGTAAATCATCCCCAATTTTTGTTGACGATCAGGAAAGTGTTGCCCAAACGTTGACTCAGGCATCGAAAAACCAAGTGGTGATTTGACGACGCCTAGTGGGTATGGTGCAGACATCATAAAGAGTATACTTAAGGAGGGTAGGATGAAAATCTGGATTTCCATGTTCACATATATTTTCTAAACTAAGTCTCATCAATCCCTCTATGCTACTAGGAAATCATCCTCAATTTCTAATTGAAGTTGCGGAAAGTATTTTTCAAACTCTGATTGGGACAAAAAAGTTACGTTGCAGTAAACCAAGTGGTAATTTGGCAATTCCTAGTGGGTCTATTGTGGATATCATAAAGAGTACCTTTATGGAGGGAAGGGTAAAAATATGCAATTGTGGCCTATGGATGTGTGACAGGATCAAATCCCTCCAAGTGAGGTGTCTTAAACAACTTCAACTTATTGACATTCACCAAATCCTGGATGCTAAATTGAGGTGGGCGTTCCAACTCAAAGCATAAGGACTCATTTGTTGTACAATGGTGTAAGGAACATGTTGAATGGGCTTGAACTTATAATGTTGATTTTGCAACATTGCTTATCCAATTACAACCTAACTTGGTCACCAACATAAAAATGCGGAGCAACTCAATTTCGGTCAAGAAGTGCCATATACTTGGCTCGTGTTTGTTCAAGGATGTCTTGAACCCTATAGTGGATTTGGGAAAGGATATTTGTTATTTATGACGATGTAATGTAGAGAAAAACCTTAGGTCGTGTTTTTATATATGAGATAGATAAAGAGAGAGAGAGATGTGATGAAAATTGTTTATAAACTATGAAATAGGGCATGTCACTTAGTGGCTCTGTGACTGTATTTCACATGTCAAACACAAATATATTAGGACCCATGTTTCGCACATGTCCTGAAACATGACATGTGCCAACCACATGTCCCAGATGTGTCCCACTCTATAAAGCATTTTTCAATGTGCTTTTTCACTTATAGTTTGTAGTGAAAGAGACCTCACAATCTCTCAATATGAGAGTAAAGGGTAAAATTGAGATTCGAAGGGAATCCAAGTGTTTTGTAAATGTTTCGGTTTCTAAAAAATGTTAGTATTTATGTGTCCCGTTTCCTCGAAGGAAACGGGACACATAAATACTAACATTTTTTAGAAACCGAAACATTTACAAACTAAGTCACCTAAAATGAGTTATATGGAACTCCTAAAAACATCATCCGACGTGTTATTTTTCGTAAGTTTGCTACATAACTAACTCCTCCAATCTATTCATGCTAATGCCAAGGATCACTAGACATTGAGAATGGTATAAAGAAGCAAGACTCACACAAGCAACCAAAAGAAGCGGTCACACTTGTCACAGGTACATGACAACAAATAAATGTAGGCACTCAAGCTCAATCCAACATGATTAGCTAGGGAAGTCCCAAAGCACTCCTGTGATATATAATTATGTCACCCCAAGAAACAGGTTCACCCTAAAGATGCATTTGTTTCTCTCTCACTTGTATCTCCTCGCTATCTAGTTAAAATCTCGATCAATTTTTAGTTGGTCTATGTTACAAAATTGGAATATTATGAGAAAATGCAAACTCTCATACTATTTTTATGTAAGTGGCTTCCATACCTTCTTATTCAATCACAAGGACGACAGGGATCTCATTTTTAGAAATGGAACCTACGTCATGGGGACGAGAGGAATGTATTTGAACAAATGGACCATTGATTTCGACCTAGAGGTAGATGTGCCTTTTGGTGTTCCAGTTTGGGTAAGACTTCCCCACCTTCCTCTACATTGTTGGAACGACAACTCTTTAAGAGCCATAGGGAATGCGCTAGTAAAATATATAGATAAATCCAAGCTAAAATCGAATTTGTTTGCATGCGCCTAAATCCGTGTAAAAGTTGATTTAGAAAAAGGGCTCCCAAAAGCAATAACCCCAAGTGTAGACAACAGGTCTCATCTACAAAGTTTGATTATTACCAACTTCCCTTCAAATGTAAAATTTGCCATGAATACGTACACTTTGCTCAAGATTGTACGAAAGAAACGCCTACCCAAGAAACCCCACAACAATCAAAGCAATGGAAAACTATTAAAAACAAAATCGGGCAACTCTCAAGCATGTCCTTCCATAGCAGCTCCACAAGTGGGGAAGCCGCCTGAGAGTAGCCAGAAGAGGAAAGAGGTTTCATCAAACAACAGGTAGAGGAAGGCCCTTCCTCAAAAACTCCAAAATCCACTCCAATCAATAAAGAGGCCCAAAGTAACAAGGAATCCATCTCAGCCACTCAGCTGACAATGCCAACGCCCTTTCTGATTCTCTCCCCTGAAATTGCAACTCGTTCCTCGATCCCTAAGCCACATTCAAATTTGGTCTCCAGTCAACAATGGAAAGCTCTATTGGGGGAGGTTCAAGACATTTTGAAAAGTCCGAGAATGTAGCAATTGATGACAACTCAAGTTGGAAGAAGTACCAAGTCATCATTTAGTAAATAATATAAAGAGTTTCCTGAAATTATAGAGGTTTAGGAAGCAACTTGAAGGTAGTGGCATTAAGAGCGTAAATCAAATCAAAAAACCCTTCAATCCTCCCCATCCAGCAAACTAAATTAGAATATGAAGAAATGTGGGAATTGGGAAATAAGTATTGGAAAGGTAGTAAAGAACAACATTAAGCTTGAGAGGGGCTTGTAGGGGAATCTGTACATTACGGGGACTCTCCTTTTGAATTGATCTTAACCAAACAAACAAACACTAGAACTGTGTTGAATTGTTGTGTAAAAGCACTGGTAAGCACTTTAAAGTCATTAACATTTACACCCAGTGCATTATAGAAAAAAAACTATTTCCAAACCCTATAGGCAGTAAAAGAAAGTATTTCGATA
Source organism: Pseudotsuga menziesii (assembly GCA_001517045.1). Lineage (NCBI taxonomy): Eukaryota > Viridiplantae > Streptophyta > Pinopsida > Pinales > Pinaceae > Pseudotsuga > Pseudotsuga menziesii. Next base: position 31,928 of record LPNX010475681.1, read on the forward strand.
GAAAACAACATACTTGCAAGTGATTTTAAGATGCTCTTACATCAAGGAGAAAATCGAGGAAGGATAGTCCGATATCCATTCAGAAATATTCTAGAGGACATAATTTTAGACAAGGACATGGTGGATATAAAACCAAAAAAGGCAATTTACCTAGACAAATCTGAGAATTGGGTTGAGTCATATAGTGGCTAGACTTTATCAATTCTTGATTCATAGTGGAATAATGGCAAATGGGTTGGAGGTTAGCTCTCACATCATCCCCTCTACATCCCTACTAGCTTTAAATCCTAAAGAGTCCAATCCTCTTCCTTCTCAAGGTTCATACCAATTTTGCGGTGTAACCCCTCCTACAAAGTCCTAACAAAAATCATTACAAATAGACTTAAGATTATCCCAAAAATAATCTCTGAAAATCAACGGGGGTTTATTCAAAACAGGCAAATAATGGAAAATATCCTCATGGTTCAAGAAGCCATCCATTCTAATAGAAGAAGGAAGGAAGAAAGCATCGTAGTCAAATTAGGCATGGACAATGCCTTTAACCGGATACATAACTCTTTCTCACTTTTAGTCTTAAGGAAACAAGGTTCGATGCTTCTTTAATTAACTAGATAAAGGCTTGTATAAGCGAGCTCAAGATAGCTCCTTTGATTAATGGGAGGTCAACCTCCTTCCAAAGAAAGGGGGCCATGAGGTAGTTTTGTCCCCTATCCCCATCATTATACATCATAATGGCAAAAGCATCGAGTAGCAGTTTGGAAAGTTAATGAACAAAAGGTAGCCTCACGGTTATCTCTTTTGTCAAAGGGGTTAGAAAAAACAATCACTCTCAATTTCTGATTCTCTTCTTTTAGGAGGCGCCTCTTAGATGATGCTAGGTTCAAAGGAATCTTGGACAAATTCTTGGATGCCCCTAAAGGTAAGGTTAACAAAAGAAAACATAATACCTATGGGTGGAAAGTAGGCTCTCATCAATTACAGAGCATTGCATTGATCATGGAGTTTCTCTTTGAGCAAGGATGGTCCTCATTTACCTATCTTAGGATCCCCATTGTGATTGGAGTTCCAAAGGAAAACTTGTGGCAAGGTATCACTCAAAAGATACAAAGGAAAATGTAGCAATCAGGGCCATATAATCTCAAAATATGACACCAAGGGGTAACATCGAATGATTGATCAAACCCTAACTTTGTGAGGTTGAAAAACAACGTAGGGTTTCAAAGGGAATTGGCCTATAAAGAACCCCTTCCATAAAGTTTTTTTGGGTACACCCTAAAGAGAAAAGATTTGTGGTGCCACAATTCACTTAAGAACAAAGCTACCCCACACAATTCCTGTATACAATAAGCATGTAAGAAGCATCCAGAACAGTTGTGTATGGGCAGAAGCATGCAGAACAGTTGTTTATGTATAACAGATGCCCACATAAAATCTCGAAGAACATGACTCCAGAAGAAGCTTTCATAAGAGTGAAGCCAAAAGTGGTCCACCTTCGTATCTTTGGCCACCAAGTCTACAATCATGTGCCCAAGGATAAAAGGACGAAGCTAGAACCTTCGGGCAAGAAGGGAACATTCTTGGGATACAATGAGTCTTCAAAAGCCTAAAGAATATACATCTCGGGATCAAGGCAGGTCGAAGGCAATAGGGATGTGCCTATTAAAGAAGAGATGGCTATCCAAAAAGGAAGAGGATTTGATATGGAGATCGATGATGACGAAGAGATGAGATCATCTCCCCCCCGGTAGTTAAGAGGGAATTTGAAGAAAAGAATGAACCGATCGATCCCATTGATCTAGTTGAGCCAGTTGATCCTCCCACAAATATGATAGTAAATCGAAAAAGGCCTAGATGGGCACAACAGACATTGCAAGATGCAGAGGGGCATGAAGCTCCACATGGCACTTATCGAGAAAGCAAAGACCTCAGAGATTCTCAAGTTATGTAGCATTGATGAGTCACATCATTAACTCAAAACCTACCATGTATGAAGAAGCATCCAAAGACCAAGTTTGGAAGGATGCCATGATGGATGAATTCCAGTCTATCATGAAAAATGACGAATGGAATGTTGTATTGAGACCTAAGGGGAAGGCAGTAGTGACTTCCAAATGGCTTTTTAAGATGAAACATGGAGCAGATGGTAGTGTGGAAAATTATAAGGCTAGAATTGTTGCCAGAGGATTCTCTCAGAAAGACGGAATTGACTATGATGACCTCTGCTCGCCCTAGTTCTCAACCTGGTATAGGAGAAATCCCATCGTCATATTGAGACAAGAAGGAAGTAGACAGTCGTGTGCACTGATGACCACTACTTGTTCTGGTTCTCAACCTAGTATGGGAGAAATCCCATCGACAGTAGAGACGAATAGGTAGTAGATGGTCGTGTACACTGGTGACCTATATTCACCCTAGTTCTCAACCTGGTATGGTAGAAATCCCATCGACATATTGAGACAGGAAGGAAGTAGATGGTCGTATGAAGCATATCCTGGTCCTTGGGTAGAGATGGACTCGTAACAAATGAGATGTTGATTGATGTACTCTTCAATGGACTGTGTAGAGTTGCAAAGATGATAGATCTACCGATGGAGTGAGTGGATCAAATACATGATGAAACCTCTCGACGAACTGCGACTATGTTAACAACCTTCAGCATGTATAGAGACGATCGAGACAGATGAGATGTACAAAAGAGACCCAAATGTTCGTGATGCTGATGATGGCCATATCTGAAGAATACCTTCCTTGTTGAGAGGGAGTGTTGGAATTTTTGCAACTTGAGAAGATATTCTTATTGTACTTGTATTGTATTTCCTTGCACCTCCTACGAGAGATTATACAAATGAAATTACTCATGTATACCCTAGAAAGAATGAAAGTTTTCCATGAACCCCAACCCGGTTTCAAGCCTTTTGGATTCTCTGCAAAGTTTAATGCCCAAACCCTCTATGCACAAATTTTATTGAAAATTTGACTGAAACTGAAACACATGAAGTTCTTTTTCCAAAATTAAACAATTCAGAAATTTTTCTTTTCTACCAAAATTTCAGACAACCAAACACGCATGAAAATGACAATTGTTTTTGCCAATGTTCCAAGATAAACCCCCTAAGGGAAAACCTGTTTCTGAGTGAGAGGGATTTATTATTTCTTCAGGTAAAATTCAGAAAAATCAACAACAATACATATCGAATTTTCTTCTCGAAATTCTGAACATTTAATGCTATTTTCTTTCTTGATTTATGTGCCAACTTCACCTCGAAAAATGTGCCTCCAACCTAATGTACAAACAAAAATAAATTTATGTACTTTACTTCTCGAATTCTGTGCCAAATCCATACTATACAAATTCCTTAAATTCGGATAGTTGTACACCTCGAAACTTGTGTAGTCGTACCTCGAAATCTGTGTCAAATCGTACCTCAAAATATGTGCCAGATCATACCTCGAAATCTATTCCAGACTATACTGTTGTACAGTTCTCGAAATTTGTGCACTTTCACGTTTTTGTGCAGCTCCTTGATTTTTGTGCCTGCTCCTCGATTCTGTTCCTGCTCCTCAATTTGTGTGCTGGAATCTATTTTCTCTCTCCTGGTTATGAATTCTCTTCAAAATCCTCACTGTCTTTTCTTTCTCTCTCCAAAATTCTCTTTTGGAAATTATCACAATGAATGATGAAATGCCTTGCCCTAACCCTTTTTGTTCATGGTAACTTCCACTTTCAATCTAATGGTCAAGATTAGATTAGATGAAGGGTTCACATTAAATGCTCCATTAAATATTAATTAAATGACATTTAGTGCACCTCATGTCATTTAATAAAGTTAGAACAACCCCTTTTAAATAATCACTCACTTAACTTTATTTAAATATGAACTTAGGAAAACCATGACTTAGCCTTTTTTTAATAAAGTCACTTTAAAAACATAAAGTACTTCTCACTTCATTCAATGCAAATTGACTAGGAGTCACAACTTAAGTGTCTTTGTCCACCCCAAGGCAAGTCTAGGTGGAAAAACACTTCCTAGGTAGCTTTTCAACAAAGAATCAATGCAAACCCTGGAAAAGATTACACAAGAAAATAATAAAATAAATATTATTTTTATATCTCCCAAAGGTAGGTCGACCCAATCAATTAGACAAGTCGACCTTGTTAGGTTAAAAGTCAGTTTTTGTAATGTCTATAAATAGAGGGCAAGTGCGACTCATTTACTCACTCATCCAATACAACCAAGTTCACTCTCTTTTGGAGAAGTTTGCAGCACCAGCAAGGAGTCTTTTCTGTGGTTTTATCTTGAAGAGACTTTTCTCTCTCTCTTTCTTCTACTCTCCATACGAAGGTTGTTGGGTTTTTCCTGATTGGGTTTCCCAGGATAAACTCTTGTGTTCTTTGTTTTTGTGCTTTATCTTTCTTCTAGAGATCCTATTGTTTATTTGCAATTAAGTTATACTGCTATAATCTTGTAAAAACTAAAACCCCCAATGTCACAAAGAAGTAAGTCCCCCACCCAATCACAAATGAAGACTAGTATGGTCATAACCATGCTTGAAAAAATTAATTTTTTCATCCATATCTGCAAACTCTACTCAATTAGACACGTCTTTTGTTGATGCATGAAGGTTTTAACTACATTTATCAACTTTGCCTCTAAATTCAATTTTTAAACAAAAACACAAGATATATTTATGAAGCAACAAATGAGTTCAATCAAAACACATTAGTACCATTAAATCATGTAGCAGCAAATAAGTAAATTTAACTATATACATACCTCCTTTAGCTTTTCCCACTACACAAAGAATCTGCTTTAGCCGTAAACCCATGATATGGTCTATTAAGGCCTCCTTTCCACCAATTGAACCAAAAACAAAAATTGTTCACAAAGGCAAGAAAAACAAAGGAGAAAGCAAATGGCAAAAACAACAGACCAAACAATAAATTAGCATAGCCATGCTCAAAGACGCAAAAAAGTAACATTCATAGCAGTAGAAAAACAAAAAACAACAACAACAATAGCAAAAGATACACACAACAATGGGAAAAAACAACAAAAAAAGAAAAGTTAAAACAAGGAAAGAGAAATGACAAACATAGAATCCGTTCTGCAACCTCTAAAACCTTCCACAACCAACCTATGACACCCTGCAAACCAAGATATGTATAAGTACTAAATAGACATCAAAAAAACTTATCACAAGTATTAAATACACACCAATATCTTGTGAGAAAATCTAATGCACAAGTACATCTTATACAAACACTAAACATTATAACCAAAAGAGAACTCACCCTTGACTTTGCTTTTTGCAAAGTGTACTCCAATCTATTTCACATAGATATTTCAATAGTCTTTATCTCTGAAGCACCACATTCATTTCCCTGCATTGCATTGCACTCAATAATTCAATAAATGACAAATAATGTATGATCCCTCTAATTTAATAAACACAAATGGAACCATACATACCACCTCAAGCTTCACCTTCATTCAATACAGTTGTCTATAGACACAAAATATGTTGTTGGGAAAAGCCTTAGTTCCTCCAACCACTGAACCACAAAAATACCAAACCATAAAATATTAAATAGAGACCAAAAAGTCTCACAATGTATCTTGAAAATACACCAAAAATCTCATGAGAAATAAGAAACAAATTCTTGAAATATATTATGATACACCTTAAACAAGGGCTAAAAACATCATCTAGAATTAGGCACATCTTATGCCAATAACAAAAATCGCAAACCCTAACTACTCAAGGAGGGAAAAGCACCATTGTATGGAAAGAAGAGCGATTTCATAGTAGAGAATACATGGGCTTTTAACCAAAAGAGAGCTCACTGTATGCCTCTGTGTTTATTCACTAGCCCATATATCTCTCACAAAAAGACATTTTGGCAATTTCATCAACAGTCATCCACCTTCCTATACCTGCACTAAATTGCCTCTACATTTAAACAAACACGTGACATAATGATGTAACAACAAATGAATTAAGTTCAACTGGAATAGAGGTTAAATTCATATCTCCTACTCCTAGACTTCTCCTCACCCATTGTACCTGTAAATATGCATCAAACCTAAACCCAAAATATGAGTTATTATCAACAAATGTAGAACTCACCCTCTGCCTTTACCTTTAAATCTACACCTGAGGATATTTCAAACGTGTCATTAGTTCTCCTCCACTTTTCTTTAGCCCCTTGCACAATAAAGAAACAACAAATAATATAATATGAATCCAATTTAAACAAATACACTTGAAACCATGCATACCTCTTAGCCCATGTTAACTTACACAAAGACATTTCAGTGCTTCATCATTTGTCATCCATCTTCCTTTACCTGCATTACATTACCTCTAAAGTTAAACAAAAATGTGATATAATGATGTAAAAACAAATGAGTTAAATTCAATAGGCATAGAACAATGTGTACCTCCTACTCAGTCTTCTCCTTGCCCATTGTACCTGTAATATGCATCAGCCTAAACCCACAATATGTTTTGATATCAACAAATGTAGAACTCACCCTTTGATTCTTACATTTGCACCTGCAAACAAGGATATTTCAGTAGTGTCATTAGTGCTCTTCCACCTTCGTTTACCCCCATGCACTCACTAAATAAATAAATGACAATTAATTTAATATGACTTTAATTTAAACAAACACACATGAAACCATGCATACCTCGTCTTCCTTGGTCTTCTCTTTCACACATTGCAATGTGCAATCTACATCATCCCAAAACTCACAATATGGGCTGCTAGGACTTGCCTTAATTACACCTTATTGAACCTAACAAAAACCAAACCAGAAAACACTAAATAAACAACATAAAATCTTGTTAGACATCTTTAAAAGACACCAAAAATCTCATGAAAATTATTAAACAAATACTAAAATATATTATGAGTAATTTTCTGCAAAAGTACATCTTACGTAATGACCAATATGTTACACACTAAATAAAGGAGGGAGGAAAATCATTGTCTTTGAAATGAGGAGAAGTTCATGGAATAACCAAAAGAGAACTCACCATCTAATAGGGCATTACCCACTCTCACAAAGATTTTTTATTAGTTTAGTTGGTGCACCTCCAACTTTGTTCTTTCTTCCTTTACCTACATGCCATTGCACTAATAATCTAAGATACCTCTAATTGAAACAAACACATATGGAGCCATACATACCCCCTCATTCTTCACTGTCACCTTCACCAAACGCACCTATGAATTTTGCACCAACCTTTTACGACCTGCCTTTACTTGCCAACAACTGAACCGAACAAAAATAAAAGCCAGAAAATGTTATGAGAAATATTAAACAAAAACTGAAAGATATTACCAAAAAGCTCAAACATAGAACAAATACATGCAGAACTAAGTACATGATATGCAGAGACCAAAAATTGTAAACACTATATAGGTAATAGAGGAAGAGGGCTATTATATCTAAAACTAGGATTTCATAAAAAAACATAAATGGGTCTTGCACCAGAACATTAACTCACCTGTTGCCTGTATATCTACTATAGAGCCCCACATCTCTCTCACACAAAGGTATCCAAGGGTTTCAATAGAGCTCTTCCATCTTTCTATACCTGCATTGTCTCTAGATTTAAACAAACACATAAGATATGATTATGATGCAGGAAATATGTTAAATTAAAATTTCATGGAACCATAATATTATGTAACAACAAATGAGTAAATTCCACCATACATACCTCCCTCACCTTGGCCCACTACATTAATGGAATCTGCATCAACCCCAACTTTGGCCATCCGGGCTTGCCTTAAATTTAATACCCATTGAACCACAAAACAATTATAAACAACAATAAGAAAAACAAACAAGAAAGAAAGCAATAAAACAAAATACTAACGCAGAAATTAGCATGGCCATGCTCTAAAATGAAAGAAAAAACAATTATAGTAGTAAAAAAATAGAAAAACAGCAATAACAAAAGAAAAAAAGAAAGAGAAATAATAGACACAGACTCCATTGTGCAACCCCAAATAGATTCCATCTCCAGCCAAGGACACCCTACACACCAAAATATAGATAAGTATTAAATAGAGACCACAAAATCTTATTATTAATATTACACCAAATATGTCATGAGAAAATCTTAGGACTAATCTTACACACAAGTACAACTTATTCAATCACAAAAAATTATGAACCAAAAGAGAACTCACCTCTAACTTTAATATAATCTCTCTTACCTAGATATTTCAATTGTTTTTATCGATGAACCAACCCATTCCTTTGCATGCATTGCCTTGCGGCCAATAATTAAATAAATGGCAAATGATGTTAAGATGCCCATAATTTAACAAATACAAACGGAAAATACATACCACATCAAGCTTCGCAAAACTGGACAAGACTTGATTTCCCCAACCACTGAACCTCACAAAAACCAAACCATAAAAAAAAGAGACCAAACAATCTCATGAGAAATATTAAGCAAATTCTACATATATATTATGAGTGATCTCACCCAAAATTGGCTACGTCATATGCAAATTCAAAATATCGCAGACCTTAACTACCTTACAAGGGAACAAAAAACATTATTTGAAACAAGGATGATTTAATAGAGAACATACATGGGTTTTGAACCAAAAGAGAACTCACCATATGCCTCTATGTTTTTACTCACTAGCTAGCCCATATCTCTCACACAAACATTATATTGGTTCCATCAGCAACCATCCAACTTTTTTACGTGCACGGCATTGCGTTGAAATTTTAAACAAACATATGGTTTAATGATCTAATAGTAAATGTGTTGACATTGCATTGAAATTTAATATAATGATCTAATAGTAAATGTGTTAAGTTCAAATGGCTTAGAACTTAAATACATACCTCCCACGGCTTAGCCTTCTCCTCCCCTGTTGTACATATAAATATGAATCAACCCTAAATCCACAATATGGGTTGTAATCAACAAATGTAGAACTAACCCTCTCCTCTACTTTCCTCCTGCACACAAGGATGTTTCAACAATGCCATTAGAGATCTTCCACCTTCCTTTACCCACTTGCACTCAATAAATAAAGAAATGACAAATAATATAATGACCCTAATTTAAACAAACACAATTGAAACAACTTATGGCCCGTGTTTACTCACTACCCCATACCTCTCTCGCACAAACACATTACAACAATTTCATCAACTGGCATCCACCTTCCTTTACCTGCACTACATTGCCTCTAAATTTAAATAAAAACATGACTTACCGATGTAAAAACAAATAAGTTAAGTTCAATCATCATAGAAAAATGCACACCTCCTACGCCTTGGCCCTATCATTGCCCACTGCACTCAATAAATAAATAAATGGCATAATATAATGACTCTAATTTAAACAAACTCAATTGAAACCATGCATACCTCCTAGCCCATGTTTACACACAGCCCCATATCTCTCTCACATAAAAACATTCTAGTCGCTTCCTCAATAGTCATCGACCTTCCTTTATATGCACTACAATGCATCTAAATTTAAACAAACACATGATAACAACAAATGAGTTAAGTTCAACCAACATATAAAAATGCAGACCTCTTACTCCTTAGCCTTCTCCTCACTCATCGTACCTATAAATATGCATCAACCCTAAACCCAAAATACAGGTTATTATTAACAAATGTAGAACCCACCCTCTAACTTTAAATTTTCATCTATATACAAGGATATTTCAGCAACGTCATTAGTACTCTTCCACCTTCCTTTACCTCTTTGCACTCTATAAATAAAGAAATGACAAATAATTTAATGACTTTAACTTGAACAAGCACAAAGGAAACCATGCATACATTTGCTTCCTTGGTTTTCCCCTTCACTCATGGCAATGTGCAATCTACACCATCCACAAAACTCACAATATGGGCAGGTAGGACATTCCGTAATTACCCCAACGATTGAACCTACAAATACCAAACCAGAAAATAGTAAATTCAGACCATAATAGCTTATTCAAAATATTTAAAAGACATCAAAAATCTCATGACAATGATGAAACAAATACTAAAATATATTTTGAGTAAAATTCTACAAAAGCAAGTATATCCTATGCAATGACCAAAAATCATAAACATCATATAAGAAAAGAGGGAGGAGAATCATTGTATTTTAAATGGGGAGAAATGCCTAGTAGAACCAAAAGAGAACTCACACTTTGCCTAGGTGTTGTCGTACACTACCCCATGTCTCTCTTACACAATTTTTAGAAGTTTTATTAGTGTGCCTCCAACTTTGCTCCTCCTTCCCTTTACCTGCATGGCATTCCATTAAACAATACATACATACCTTTAATATGAGGCCTCTAATTAAACGCATATGGAACCATACATACCTCCTCTTGAGTCTTCACCTGCACCAAAAGAACCAATGACCTTTGCACCAACCCTAGGACTTCCCTTTACTTCAAAACAAGGAAATCCAACAATAATAAAAACCAAAAAATATTAAACGAAGACCATAAAATATTATGAGAAATAGTCAATACTAAGCAAAAATTGAAAGATATTAAAAGAAGTCTTAAACAAAGAACAAAAATCTTATGAGTAATCATATGCAAAACTAAGTACATGATATGTAAAGACCAAAGTTGCAATCCTTATAGAGGTAAGGAGGGACGAGAACAATTTTATTTTTTTACGCTTGTTGTACATTTATTTGTATAATATATATAGTGATTACAAAATTGTGGGGAGTGGTCAAAGTTGAGCAAGTTCCTAATACAATACAAGAAGTGCATGCGTGATTAATTTAGATTTAGTCACCCAAAAGAGATAAAAGTACAAATATAAATACATGTTCACATATATTCATAATACTAAGTCTCATTATATCCTTCCCACTTAGAGGAAATCATCCCCAATTTCTGCTAAAGATCGGGAAAGTGTTGCCCAAACCTTGATGCAGACATTCAAAAAACCAAGCGGTAATTTGACAACGCCTAGTGGGTATGGTGCAGACATCATAAAGAGTATATTTATAGAGGGGTGGCTGAAAATGAGGATTTGCATGTTCACAAATATTTACTAGACTAAGTCTCATCAATCCCTCTTTGCTACTAGGAAATCATCCCCAAGATCTATTTAAAGTTGCAGAAAGTGTTGCTCAAACCATGGCTGGGACAACCACCTGGCTTGAGTGGGAAAAATTACTTTGTAGCAAACCAAGTGGTAATTTGGAAATGCCTAGTGGGTATGGTGTGGACACCATGAAGAGTATCTTTATGAAAGGGAAGAGTAAAAATCTGCAATTGTAGCCTATAAATGTGAGGGGATCAAATTCCTCTAAATGAGGTAGCTAAGACAACTTCAACGAATTGATATTCACCACATCATGGATGCCAAGTTGAGGTGGGTATTCCAACTCAAAGGACTCATTTGTTGTACAATGGTGTAAGGAACATATTGAATGGCCTTGAACTTATGATGTTGATTTTGAAACATTGCTTACCAATTATAGCCAAACTTGGTCACCAACCTAAAAATGTGGAGCAACTCGATTTCGGTCATTAAGTGCCTTATTCTCCGTTCATGTTTGTTCAAGAATGTCTTGAACCCTATAGTGAATCTAGGAAAGGATATTTGTTATTTACGAAATTGTATCGTAGAGATACTCCTTAGTTCATGTGTTCTATATCAAAGAGAGAGAAAGAGATGATGATGAAAATTGTTTATGAACTAGGAAACAGGACATGTCCGTAGTGGCTTTGTCACTGTATTTCACATGTCAAAAATGAATATGCCAGGACCTATGTTTAGCACATGTCTGAAACATGACCTAGATGTCTCCCACTCTAAAAAAGCATTTTTCATTGTATTTTTACTTTTAGTTGTAATGAAAGAGAGGTCACGATCTCTGTGTGTGTTTTTGTAACTTGGCAAGAACTTCTATGTTGGGGGTATCTAGCAACATAAAAGGAGATGAGGTGATTTCTAGACATACATTGTAAAGGTGAATTTATAACACCTCATGTAAATGGTTTTATTTGGCCCATGGTATTCGCATGAGTGTCAGATTATAAAAGGAGCCTTAGAGTATGAGTTCAGTATCACAACCATAGGAGTAAAGGAGATATTTTGTAGTGGTCATGATCACAGTTGCAAGAGAAAGGTTTCGTCTTATAGTGAGTTGTCCAGATCTCAGGTTAAGATCACAGTTTTTCTAGGGAAGAGTTACTTCTCTATTGTCTATTGGATCCAGGGTGGATCTAGGGTTTGTCAATCCAGTTTGCAGAAGGAATTGGAGCACAGTTACAATGAGGTTTACGGAGGTCTTTTCAGTTTGTTTTTGTCCAAATCTGAAGGGTTTATCTAGAGTACTTCTTTAGTGTTGTTGTCAACAAATCCTGTAATAAGAAGAAGAAAAACATTTGTTGTTTTTCCCCAAAGGACTGGGGTTTCTAGGGTAAACCTTGTGTTGTGGCTTTCTTTGTTTATGGTTTGCTTAGACAGTGTATTTTTAGTTTTAATGTTCATTTCTGCAATATGGTTATCGCTAGTTGTAACTAAAGTAAACATCAAAGAAATTGTTAATCAAGGGTTTAAACAAAAAAAAATTACATGGTGTCAAAGCAGGTCTGATAAACCCGACATAAGATCGAGAAAGAAGAAAAGAATCTTGTATCGTATGGCCACGGTACAGGTCGTACGGCATACGGAATCGATAGTGTCAGTGGGTTCATGCTCAAGAATTGCTATTGCAGGGGCTAAGTATTGAAGTTCTGTTGAACGTGGAAGTACTGAACTGAGCTAGTGGGTAAACACAATGGAAAAGACAACAAAGAAGCACGAGTTGCGTGTTGGAGACAGGCCCGCAACCAAGCCGCACATCAACAACATGGAGGTTGGGCTTGGACATCGAGAATGCCCCTCGTGTGGAACACTGGTGACAGTAGGGAGCAGGAAACATTGTGAGGGTGGAAACATTGTGTGGCGCCTTGATGAACCCAGTCAAGTAGATCTGAGTACCAGTTCACTGCAGTAGTGAACGAGCAGGTGAGGAGGTGGGCTCGTGCTGGGAGACACCACCAGCGTGGGCGACAACCGGGTATTGGTGGTTATGTAGCCACCAAGCAGATCAAGCCCGCAAGAGAGAGTTATCACCAAGAGGTAGAATTGGTCGAGCTGGGTGGATTTAGGTGCGAGTTGGTGAAGCAAGGTGACAGGATTAGCAAAAGAGAGCAACCATCAACACAAGAGGAGCCACGAGAAATCAAGCCTGTGAGACGGGCTTTGGACTTGAACTCTCGAGAGCTGCCAATGGTGGTGGCAGATCACAGCAGCACAACAATGCTGTGAACGCAAAGCAGCACGAAGGTAGGTGCAAGGAGTTGCGTGCATGGAGGGAGTTGCTTCAGATTGTGTCATGGGCAAATAACAAGCAATAGAGGTCAACACTATGTAGGATCGCAGTAGCAAGGAACTAATAGACATAGGGAATGACTACATAGTGCTAAGGTCCAATGGCAAGGCTGCAGGTACAAACCTTGAGCTCGAGGAAGTGGTCAACACCAGCAAAGAAGAGAACAGAGCTGATGCAGGTTAGTGAAAATTTGGGTTGCTGCCAAGAGTTGAAGATGGTGGATGCTGGGAAGAGTGAAGTTGACACAGAGGGAGTTGAGTGGCGAGTTTCGTGAGTTGTTGTAAATGTAACTTCAAAAGATATTCTATTGTATATTATTATTGTATTTTCATTGTACCTCCGTCGGATATGTTTTTCCTCCGTTTAGGGATGTCATTATTATGTTTGGTCATTGAGGTAAAACCTCTGTTGTAAGTTGAGGCAACTGTCCACAGAAGAAATAATGTAGATTGTATTTTTGAGTCTCCCAAGAGAGAAGTCAACCCTACTAGGTCAAGAGGTCGGCCCAGTTAGGTTTTAGGTCAGTCACTTGAAGGATAGAAATAAGGAGTCACCCTCCCTCATTTATACACACACTCACTCACTCAGGTTCACATGAGAAAGAGAGAGAAGACAAGTTCGCTAGAGGAGAAAGAGAGAGCTGCAAAAGACTTCCTATTTTTGGATTTTCCATTTTGTGACATTGTATTAGTGACAAAAATTAGGGTTTTTCTGACAAACCCTAACCCAGTCAGCTCCATAACTAGGTTGGGCATCTCAAATTAGTAAGATCTAAAATCTGTGTTATTTCCATTTGAGGTTCTCATTTCAAAATGACTCACCACACCCAACTTGATGATAAGCTTGGGGGAGCTGACAACTTCTAAGTACGGAAGTATAGGATCTTTCTTGTCCTTGGAAAAAATGATTTGGACAAATAAATTAGTGAGGAAGTTCCAGCATCAGAGGGAGATGAAGCTAAGGCCATCCACAAAAAGAACTTGGTCAAGACTAAGAGAATTATTGCAAATTCTATTAAAGATCATCTCATTCCCAAGGAGGTGTTCAATGCTTTGACCAAGTTATTCGAAGGGAAGAACATCAATCAGAAGATGACATTAAGGAACCAACCCAAGAATGTGAAGATCCTAAATTCAAAGACCATGCAATCCTACTTCACAAGGGTTGCTCAAATCAAGGTACAACATGAAGCAATTGAAGAAATGGTAGAAGGAGAGAATATTATGACCACCTTGAATAGTCTTCCAAGATAATGGGACTCATTCATTCAAGGAATATGTGCCAGAAATAAATTGATCACTTTCAGCAAACTATGGGAAGAATGCACTTAAGAAAAAGCTCGGCTAATAACAAGAGAAGAGAAGATGCGGGCAACTAGCGATCAAGCTCTCACAGTTAACACTAGAAGAAATAACAACAAGAGGGAGGATCGCCATCACATAAGACAAAAGAGACCCAAAAGAGATCTAAACAATGTTAGATGTTACACATGTGATGAGAAGGTACACTACTCCAGAGATTGTCCCAAAAACAAAGGTTCCTCCAACAAGAAGACTAACACAAAAAGGCATCATGCTCACACCGCTGAAGTTGATGAACCAACAAAGAAAAGCACTAGAGAAGAAAGAGTTTATTCTTCAAGTAATGAAGAATATGTCTTAATCTCAGCACTCACGAGCACTATCACACTTGGGAGCAATGATTGGCTTGTAGATAGTGGAGCATCCAAGCACATGACAAGATACAAAGAATCATTTGTCAATCTCACTGAGCATGAGTCACCTCACAAGGTGAAACTTGGGGATGACTATCAATGCCCCATAAAAGTGGTTAGAAAGTGGCAACAAGGAAGGTCTTATAGCATTGCATGTGTCTTTGCATGCTAGGAAGACATTAAACAGGAAGCCAAATGTATTTAATGTGATTTTCCTAAGTTTGGGCTTAGGAAAATACATTAATAATTCTAATTTGATTTTGACTTACTGGAATCACTTTTATAAAGTGAAAAGTGAAATAAACTTTAAGTGATGGCTAATCTAATCTTGGCCACTGATCTCACCGGAGGATCACATCCATTGATCCATAGTGAGGGTTAGGGTTTTCACTGCTAATGCCACATTCTCCTGATCCTCCTTGCTGTGAGATGTACTGCCCTATACATATCCCCTGCAGGTCTCCTCCTGTATGAAATCATCCGAAAGACGATCCCATGTAGGCATGTGGTCACGAGCAACCACTGACTCCATGAATACAGCCCATGGCTTCGTCACGCCATTCAAGGTTGTACATACCAACTCGACACCCTGTATCATGAGGTAAGCGGTCATATTCTCTTCCTTGTTCATCTGAATGCTCTTTAACTCCTTCGTTAACACCATTTTCTGGATTTCATTGGAATTCTAGTAAAGGTTAGCCAAATCAGACCACATCTGATGAGCATAATCTTTACCTGATACCTGTGGAATCACATGGTCTTTTATTGCATCAAGAAGGATTATATTGACCTTTATATCCTTCTTGTCAAAAAAGGCTTTAGCTATTGCATCTGTAGGAACGGTCACTAGATTGGTTGTAGTGTTGTTCACTATGTCCCATAGTTCACTATCCTACAGTATTAACACTATTCTAGCCTTCCATGGGCTGAAATTTACTACCCCACCCAATCTATCCTCTATTCTAAGACTGGTAGCCATAATCACAAATCAGTCAAAGAAACTTGTTTCTTCTCAAAACCTTGTTTTCCCTTATTTCTCGAAGTCTAAAATTTATTTTCTGAGTTAATTTTCAGCCTTCAACATAGCTATGATACCATGAAAATTTTGTAACCCCGCCCAGTTTCAGTTTCAGTTCACTGCATATGGTTTAATGCACAAATACGATCATGCATATTAATATAAAAATTAAAAATTTTAACTTTAAACTTGAAACACGAGATAATTTCAACTTTTTCAACTCAAAAATTTTATGACAACCCTACTTTTCTTACCCAAAAAAATATTTCAGTCAACACACATGAAATTTTAAGGCTCAGAATTTTGACCAAAATGGTCTAGGAAAAAACCCCAAAGGGAAAACCTGTTTAAGAGAGAAATTTTATTTTTTAGGTAAATTTTACAAATCAAAACCAAAACTTCACTGAACAACTATTGTACGATCAACAACTTTTCTGTAAAGTACGGCTCACACGTGTGACTATACTGACAGCATTAAATGTTTGTTGTATCGATTTTTGAGCTTGTACAAACCTGTATGGATTGATGTACAGCTGCAATAAATTTTGTACCAACACCTCGATTTTCATGCCATGTTTCTCCTCGAAAAACATGCCTAACCTCGACTTGTGTGCTAGTAAGACATCAATAATGCAATTGTACGAATTCTCTCCTGCTCAGTTGCCTCGAAATCCATGCCCTTCAATTTTTCCTTTTCGCTCAAAAAATGAGCCAAGTTTTTTCTTTGGTAAAATTCAAGGGTTTCTCTTCTCTTCTCCCTTCTTCTCTCTTGCTCTCTCCTCTCCAAAAATTCTCGCTTTGGAATGTTCACAATGAATTAGGTTGAACCTTTCCTTAGCCTTTTTGTTTGAGTAACCACCACTAGAAAATTAATAGCTTAGATTAAAAGCCAACTAAATGAGATCTAGGGCTCATGTTAAATCTCACTTTCTCATTAAAAGTATTTAAAATCACTTTTACATATTAAATGATAATTTATTTCTAATCCACATTTTAATTCTCATAAAGTCGCTTTTAAAAATAATTAATGACTCAAACTCATTTTAAAAGTCACATTATTTAAATAAAGTCATTCTCGCTTTTAAATATGTTAGAGACCACATTTAAAGTGTCCTTGTCCACCCCAAGGCATGAATGGACAAACACTTCCTAGGTGAATTTTCAAGAGGTATTTTGTTTGGTATAGCTTTATGACTAATAGCTATCTAGGATCAATGCATCACGAGGTTGCAAAGTAAGCTCCACATTTGGCATCATAAGGATCTTCCCTTTACAAGGAAGTTTACAGTTGTTGGTCATATTCTTCAACCTTTGCATGTTTACTATGTGTCTTTTTGGCTCCCAAACGAAGTGTTACTGCCAAATCTAGAATGCACTACTTAAATTCCAAAAGAAGTAAAGCTAGACTGAGAGCAACTCCAAAGGGAGGCCAATGTCACCACATTGCCCTCTTCTCGCTTTAAGATGGCTCTCCTCCAAAGTTGCATGAAACGAGGAAACATCTAAAAGTTTCTGAAACGGGGATGACGATAAACGCGACGCTCCAAAAAAGTAAACAACAGGGGAAACATTAGTGGGAACGTCATATATATAAATAGATATTTATATTTATAAAAAGACACATTCTCTTGCAAGAAAAAAATAATGCCACACAAATGACATTTTAGAAGGAAAACAATGACTATATAATCGATTACAAATACAACCATGTAGCTTTTAAAAAATGGAAAAAAAAACAATTTTTGAGCCCATTGGAGGGACTCACAGCCCTCTTGGTTGCCCGTGCAGGCCCACAAAAGGAAGAACTCATGCAAAAATGCCACCTGCATGGGCCAAAAGGCTGTCGAAATGCCAGCAACCAGTTTCGACATTTCGTACCAATTTCAACGTTTCGGGAAGTTTCTGGTACTGGTACGCCTGTTACCTAGGCGTTTCCTACAACATAGCTTGCCTCCAACTCAAGGGGGATTTCTTAAGGATAGGAGCACTAGGGCAAAGGAAAGAGAAGCAAAGTGAAATAACAAGGTTGCCCTAGCAAAACTGTTGTAGTATATATCGATTAAGAACAATGGTGATGGGAAGACAAAAAAACAACTCAAAGCAAGGATAGACTAATGCCAATCCTATCAAGGAAAAAATCGAGTCAATAGGTCACCAAGTCAAGAGGGCCTTGCAAAATATGACACCAAGGGGCTAGATTGCATCGTTGAACAAACACTAACTTAGTGAGGTTGAAAAGCAAAGTAGGGTTTCCAAGGGAAGAGGTCTTTGAAGAACCCCTTCCATCAAGTTTCTTCGAGGTGCACCCTAAAGAGAAAAGATTTGTTGTGGCACAATCCACTTAAGAACAAAGCTACCACACACAATTCATGTATATAATAAGCATTCAAGTAGAGAGAAGTAGATTAGCATACTGCCCCTTTCAAATGGCCCAGAAAGAAACAAGAACATTAACAATGTAAACACCCTACAATACTAAAAACCTTGAAGCTCCAAGCAAGATATTGCCACACATCCAATAGAGAGGGAAACCTACAAAAGGTAAGAAAAAGATGCACAAAGAAAAGATATTTCATTGAAGCTCTAAAGGGAGGGAAGTCTCCAAAGATCTAACCATGCAAAAAGAGAGAAAGCTTCCTTTTTTAGCCTTCCTCAACGACATCCATGAAACGAGGGCTTGTTGAAATTATAACTCTGAAGGTCCTCCCATGTTTTTCGTGTGAGTGTGATGAGAGGACTTGAAAATTTTGTCCTTATGTGTTTATGTAACAAAGTGACATTTACGTAAATAAAGTGAATATGTTTTTAGACTTTAGAAAAGTGGGTCTCACTTAAAAATGTATTTAATAATTAAAGTGTTTAATTATTAAAAGTGAGATATGTTGTGGACCCTTGATTTTGTAAGAAGATCTTCAACCCTAGATTAGGTAGTTATTGAAGGTAGTTACAAAATCTAAGTATAAAACACTGAGAGAGGGCAAATAAAACATAACGCACCATCGAGGAGAGAGAGAGAAATGAAGACCAAAGAAAAAAAAGAAAAACCCTTAGCACGAATTCCAATGCAAGTGACAGCATTAAATGCAAAATTGCAGCAGCATTAATGACAGTCTGAAGCAGTCCGTACAGCCATGTGTGGGCACATTTGCCAAGGCATAAAAGTACAAAAAAGACTGACAAGCCACACAACATTAATTGCAGGCAGTGGCACGAATTTCAAGGCAACAAAAAAGTACAGAACTGACAGATTTGTATAGCCACACGTGTGATAGAAAAGTACAGACCATACCCGCACGTGTGAAGGTACAGCATGCTGTACTGTACAGCAGGCACGTTTTTCAAGGTATTTTGTTGTAGAAGGTGTTTTTGGAAATATTGTCAGTAGGGTTCAAAAGGATAATTTTTCTATGTTATAGAAAAATTTATGAGATTGTCTTCTTTAATGAAAAATTTCTTTTTAGGGTTTTCCCCAAGCAGTGGGGTTTTGCCCAGTCATTAGACCAAAATTTATTGTGTTCATCTATTTAAAATGTTTCAGTATATGGAAAAATTTTGAAGTGCATTTTCATAAGTGTGGTTTTACTTTTCATTAATTTTAAGTTAAAGCCCTAAATTCTAAAACTGTTTGACAAAATGTATGAATGAGCAACTTCATTTTCTAAGTCAAATTTTCTTCATGGTATTAGATCAGTTTATTAGAGTCATACTAGAAAAGAGGTTTAGCAGCTGTTCTTTGAAGAGAGATTTTTTCTTCAATTAATTTTTGGTTGTAAGTTGTTTTCTGCAGATGATGAGCATCAGGTACGAAGACCGATTGGATGGAATATCCAATTATATAGCCTGGAAAGTGAGAATAACCGCAGTGCTCAAGGAGTGGAGAATCTGGAGTTTTGCAAGCACCGTGATGACGATGCCCACAAACAAAGATGCTTTAGAAGAGCAAGAAGCTCTAGAAGCTAGAGCTCAGAGG
>LPNX010475681.1:52136-77960 GCA_001517045.1 Pseudotsuga menziesii
GTGATCTTGGACAGAGTGAAAGATCATCTCATCCCTCATTTGGCAGAGAAGAAGACTGCCTATGATATGTGGGATGCCTTGAAGTTACTGTTCAAGGCAAAGAATGAGAATCGGAAGATGGCCTTGAAAGACAAGTTGCACAATGTAAAGATGAACCAAGGTGAAGGTGTAACTTCCTACCTGACTCGAATGGCTCAAGTCAAAGATGAGTTAACAGCGGTAAGTGAAACTATCTCAAACTCAAAGATGGTAAGAATAGCCCTGAAGGGTTTTACCAAGAGATGGGATGTTTTTGTCAAGTGCATAGTTGGCAGAGAGAAGCTTCCAGATTGGTCAAGACTTTGGGATGATTTCACCCAAGAGGAGATTCGAGAGGGAGCTTTGGGTGGACAAGTCAGTGAATAGATGGAGCAAAATGTTGCTCTTGCAGCCAAATCCAAGAACAAAAAGAAGAAAGATCTAAGTCAAATCAAATGCTTTCATTGTGGCCAGTTGGGACACTATGCCACAAAATGTCCTGAGAAAAAGGTTGTGGAGACTGAAAGAGATGTAGCATCATCTACAGTTGTAGAAGAATTTGCTACAAAGTTTGAGCAAGCGTTTTCTCTTGTCTCGATTGATTCTAGCATAGGGAGTTCTATATTTGAGCATGTCTGGGTTGTTGACAACGGTACAACCAAACACATGACTGGAGTCTATGACTCTTTTCAGATGATCACAATGCTGGGACCAAGACACTTCATTCACATAGACATTGATAGTCCTCGTATTGCTATTCAAGGGGTTGGAATAGCTAGGTTCCAAGTAGACCTTAAAGAGATCCTAGAAGTTCATGGAGTGTTATTTGTACCTAAGATGAAAGTCAACAAACTCTCTATATCATCCTTTGAGGATGAATGTTTCAGGATGATGGTGAGGTATGGTCATATCTTCCTGTATCGGAGAGATGAGCCAATTGGCACCACCATCTTGTTGGGAGATCGTAGTGACAAATTATATGTCCTGAGAGGGCATGTTGTACGACCAGGAGCAAGAGCAGGAGGATGGCTATCTGAGTCAAAGAATGATGATACCGCATTTGATAGAGATGAGGAGTATGACTCTCTCCTGAGCACTGGCAGAACACTCAGCCAGTCAAGTGATGGTGCAGTTGAGCAGGATGATGGGACTCAGGTTGAGTCTCAAATGTCAAACCTTCATTTCGAGATTGAGCATTTGTTTCTGAGGATGATTCCAGAGCAAGAGGGAGTTGTTGCAGGAGTCCAAGATGGAGATAGTGTTGCGAACCTTCCTTGTTAGGAGGGAGTGTTGAAATTATAACTCTGAAGGTCCTCCCATGTTTTTGGTGTGAGTGTGATGAGAGGACTTGAAAATTTTGTCCTTATGTATTTATAAAACAAAGTGACGTTTATGTAAATAAAGTGAATATGTTTTTATACTTTAGAAAAGTGGGTCTCGCTTAAAAATGTATTTAATAATTAAAGTGTTTAATTATTAAAAGTGAGATAAGTTGTGGACCCTTGATTTTGTAAAAAGATCTTCAACCCTAAATTAGGTAGTTATTGAAGGTAGTTACAAAATCTAAGTATAAAACATTGAGAGAGGACAAATAAAAGATAACTCTCCATCGAGGAGAGAGAGAGATTGAAGACCAAAGAAGAAAGAGAAAAACCCTTGGCACAAATTCTAATGCAAGTGACAGCCTTAAATGCAAAATTGCAGCAGCATTAATGACAGTCTGAAGCAGTCTGTACAGCCATGTGTGGGCACTTTTCTCAAGGTAGAAAAGTACAAAAAACACTGACAAGTCGTACAGATTAATTGCAGGTAATGGCACGAATTTCGAGGCAACAAAAAAGTACATAACTGATAGATCCATACAGCCACACGTGTGATACAAAAGTACAAACCATACCCGCATGTGTGAAGGTATAACAGGCTGTACTATACAGCAAGCACATTTTTCGAGGTATTTTGTTTTAGAAGGTGTTTTTGGAAATATTGCTAGTAGGGTTCAGAAGGATCATTTTTTTGAGTTGTAGAAAAATTTCTGAGATTGTCTTCTTTAATGAAAAACTTATTTCTAGGCTTTTTCCCAAGCAGTGGGGTTTTGCCCGGTCATTAAACTAAAATTTATTGTGTTCTTCTGCTTAAAATGTTTCAATATATGGCAGAATTTTGAAGTGCATTTTCAGAAGTGTGGTTAAATCATTAATTTTATGTTAGAGCCCTAAATTCTGAAATTGTTTGAAAAAATGTATGAATGAGCAATTTCATTTTCTAAGTCAGATTTTCTTTAGGGCTAAAATCCTAGATCTAATCAAAAACCCTAACTCAACAAACTCCATAAGGCAGGGTGTACTAATGCCACATGTATAAGTATCAACCATGTCATCCTTATGGAAGAGGGAAAAAATAAACAAGTACTCAAACCCTAGCCCTTTAAGCTCTCTAATGTGGTGCACTAGCCTCCACATGTCAATAGATCCATAAAGGGAGCAATATACAAGTGAAACTCTAAATCTTAGGGCTTATCCAAATCCTAGGCCACCCTCCAATGCCAAAAATACTCAAACAATAGTAGATAAGAAGATAAGATAATTTTATTTATGTCGACTAATGACCACAAAGTAGGTCAACATGATTGTTGGTTACAATGATGTTCGTGCATGCAGGAGGACGAAACAATCTCCCTTAAAAAGAAATACAAAACAAGAAGAAATATAGAAATGAAGTAGAAGTGTACAAAACGAGTTGGGTTGAAGCATGGGAGAGCTCTCGCCCCAGTCTCATCACCATAGCCCTGCACAGGGGCGAAGAAGCTCAGGTGCACAAGATCCGAGAGCCAAGACGATCGAGGAAGGTCTAAAACTCCTAACATTCGCAGTCGAAAGAGGAGAACTAAGGTAAGTGCAATAATGTCTACTTGCTCGAAGAGGAGCTGGTGGGCGCGAGGCGTCCTCTAGAGTGACGACGAGGTCTGGAGGGTCTTGTGCATCTCTCGAAGGAAGGTCTGGTACAAAGTTATCACTGAGATCTCGTGGGTCGAGAACCATCAATCTTAACAGATCTAGGAACTGGATCGATAACTAGGTCGGTAGATCTCTTGGTGCCCCTGGAAGGTGGTAGCACACTGAAGAACGTCGTGATCCTTTGTGTGGCATCCGTTCTGATGGGGGGTAGGAGGACCTGTGCTCGAAGCCTAAGAGCCTCCTGAATATAAAGTGCTAAGCATCTATGATCTGTGTATCTGAATAAGGCAGCTAGAGTTTGAGGCCCCCTAAACAAGCAATAGAAACATCCTGTAGAGCACTACATCAAATGGGGTAGAAATCTGCAAGAAAAGGTCTTCAAGAGGGCACAGCCACCCTAAAACAACATGAAACTCCAAAAAGTGGATGTAAGTGTGTAGCACTCCACCAGATGTGGCTTAGAGAAAAACCTAGAGGGTTTCTCAATCAAATATGCACTAGATGTATCATATGTGAGGCGTCCCACCAAACTGTTGCAATAATAACTCCAAAATGTTCCACGTAGCTTCTCTAAATCTGTAATGGGAACTCCAAATCTTGCTATAAGTCTAAATATGTCCAAGAAAAAAGCCTTAACAATTCTTCAAATTGTCGTAAGGAACCATAAAAAGGGGGCATCCCCTCTCTAACTATGTGCAGAATCCATCATATCCTGCGATAACTGCTTTTCAGTGGCTGCCACCCCATCTAAACTCATAGATGTGCAACAAAACAACCCTTAATAAGGTGTTGGTGCACCATATTTTGGGCTAAACCTCCTCCATAAAGCTATAGACTCCCTGATCAGCAGTAAAACCTGTTCAAACAACCCTGTAAATAGTCCTTTAAGGTGGAGCAACCTCCTCTAAATCAAGTGGAATAATGTCTAGCATATGGAAACAACTATTTACAATAATACCTCCAAATTGTT
Organism: Pseudotsuga menziesii; assembly: GCA_001517045.1. Classification (NCBI taxonomy): domain Eukaryota; kingdom Viridiplantae; phylum Streptophyta; class Pinopsida; order Pinales; family Pinaceae; genus Pseudotsuga; species Pseudotsuga menziesii. The sequence goes on from LPNX010475681.1 coordinate 56,079, forward strand.
CCACGTAGCTTCTCTAAATCTGTAATGGGACTCCAAATCTTGCTACAGGTCTAAATCTGTCCAAGAAAAAAGCCTTAACAATTCTCCAAATTGTCATAAGGAACCATAAAAAGGGGGCGTCCCCTCTCTAACTATGTGCAGAATCCATCATATCCTGCGATAACTGCTTTTCAGTGGCTGCCACCCCATCTAAACTCATAGATGTGCAACAAAACAACCCTTAATAAGGTGTTGGTGCACCATATTTTGGGCTAAACCTCCTCCATAAAGCTGTAGACTCCTTGACCAGCAGTAAAACCTGTTCAAACAACCCTGTAAATAGTCCTTTAAGGTGGAGCAACCTCCTATAAATCAAGTGGAATAATGTCTGGCATATGGAAACAGCTATTTAAGAGGCTAGCAGCCTTATCCAAATGGTTGTAAGCTGCAAAAAAACTCCATCAAAGCTGGCATCCTACTCCTAAGTAATGGTTGGAAGGCTCCTCCAAAGGCAACACTCCTCCTAAATGGTAAGCATCCTCCAATTATAGCATAAAAAGTGGTTAAGCAAAAATGTCCACTTACTAACTTAATTCAACCACCTCAACCTCCTCTAGCCTCCTTGACACATCATCATAAAATATTATTAAAATGCATGCACATGTGTGCCAAGTGAGGGAGATCCAAAAAGTGAATGTCAACATCAAAGTAGACCTCGAGATCCGTAACAACTACATAAAAATATATATAAGTCAAAAAAGCTCAATGTCAATGAAGAATGAGAAGAGGAGGAGCGTGTAAGGGCATTCCTCCATGCCTAATCAAGCTACCAAAGCATCGATCAACCATCCAACCAAGGCATCCATGTCCATGAAGTAAAAAAAGACCCATGCCAATCAAGTAAACCCTGTCCAAATGTGAAGTGAACACCCAGTGCAAGTAAATAAGGTGTTGAGGATGGAGACAGAGCTATGGCTTGAATCTTCAGATACATTTGTTGCTTTTGTGGCTCACTTTCATGTTCTTCCTATCTAGTTAAAGACCAAGTTTGGTTTTAGCTAGCCTATGTGACAAGCTTTTTCTGAAGCTTGTTCTCAAGACAAGGAAGCACCTCCCTAGAATCCTTAACTTCAATGCTGTAAAGGTGTAGGCATCACACTTGCCATCCTCCTTGCCCAACTACCATTGTCAGCTCTATGAATAGGATGTTTGTTCAATCTAAATTGTTCATGGTCTAGACTCAAATTATATTCAACCAAAGTATTTCATTGTTGTTGGTGAGTGCATTATTAGCCTACATTCTTGATCTAAGCTCCCTGTAGTACCTAGACTATGATGTGCTTTTGGTCTAAGCTTCAATCTTGTAACATTTGTTCTAAGGTAATGTTTCAATTGGGAGGATGGCAAGAGTGATAGAAGGTAGTTGATTGATATAGCATTCACATGAATGCCCAACTGAAATTGAATGACAAATGGTGGAATGTTGTATATACTATATAGGATAAGGTTTGAAGGGAATCCTAGATGATATTGAAGTTCAGCCCTCTCCAAACCCTGGGCATACAAGAGTTAGATGCACTATTTCCTAGCTTTCTATGGAGGCCAATTTTTTTCTACTCATTGTTATATTTTGCCTTGTTAGTGTAACATGTGATTGTCCATTAAAGAAACACTATCATATAGTGATGGTCGAAGTGCATGATGCCTTTAGCTTTGAGTGCATGTGATGAAGTGTTGAATTTTTAGGGTAGTTAGGGTTTTAAACAAAAATAAACATTTAAGAAATAATTTTCACCCCTTTAAAATTTAACACTCACTAAAGATCGCTGTGTTAAAGTTAACCTTTTAATAATTGCAAAGATACACAAAAAAATCATAACTCAAGTACAGCATTAGTGATAATAATAAAAATCTAATTAACAAGAATGCAAACTTTGCCTCTCGAAGGCAAGTCAACAAAATGGAACAAATCTAGCACTTACCTGAGGGCATGGACATACCTGAGAGAGAGAGAGAGACAAGTGCTAAGGAATAGGATTGGTCAATAAAGTGCAGCAACTTACAGAGGGTACGAAATATCCAAGATCAAACCCAAAATAGTAACCAAGACAGTTAACAAGTGTCCAATAGTGAATGGCGGCCACAAAACCCTCACTACAGTGAATGGCATCCTCAAAGAAGTCTATAGTAGTGGACGAAAGCCACCAGGAGGCAAAAGGTGCCCTCAAACAGTCCCCACAAGCAGTGGCAGCCTACACAAGGAGTGTTACCCTAAACACAGTCCACATAAGCAGTGCCAGCTCCCACACAAGTAGTGGCGCCCTAAGCACAATCCAATACATTGTAGCAGCCTTCACACAAGTAGCAGTACCCTCAAACCAGCTCGCATAGGTAGCAATGACCTCAACACAAGCAATAATATCCTCGGACCAACCCACACAAAACAGACCAAAAAACGTTCCAACAAAGTAGCAGCCCACATAAACAGTCAAGGGACAATCCAATACGGTAGCGGCCCACACACAACCAAGAGACAGTCCAATAAGGTAGCGGCCCAAACAAACAGTCAAGAGACAAACCAAAAAGGTAGTGGCCCACACAAACAGTCCAACAAGGTGGCAGCCCTCCAAAACAATCAACTTCCCTAGCAGGCTTTAACAGCCTCACAACAGACCTCGGCACCCTCATAAGTGACAGCAACACCCTCAAAACAAGCAACAATAGTCTTAATAAGGTAGCGACACCCTCAAATAAAGTAGCAGCCCTTCCAACCAGTCCAAGAAGTCACAAGAAGACAAACAACAGCACTCCAAAAAGTTCAAGCAGGCAACGGATGCCCTAGCAACACCCTAAACAGCACAACGCAGACCTCAACCAAGTGGACGACAGCCCTAAAGGGCTTCTAACAGCTGAAGGTACTCACAAGAAGCAAAACGATAGCCTTAGAAGATTAGCTCAACACCAAATCAGCCTTTGACATCAACCAAACAGGACTATTGAAGCCCTAGATCAATCACACAAAAAAAAACTTTCTTAAGATGTATCATAATGAAAGGTTATGCTAGCTTTTATAGCCTCTCAATGGTCTTCTAGAAGGTTTTCCTTCTAATTGGTCATTGAGAATAGGGTTTACTTGAAAAGGTCAAGACATCATATACTTTAGGAGGATTACAAATTAAAATATAAATTAATGTTAAGACGTCATAACATAGGGTTAAGGTACCAGTACCACACTCAAAAGGGGGAGCTAGTACACAAGACTAAGCCAACAAAAGGCTAACCACAGGTCAACATGAGGCGCCACAACAAGGTGGGAAGACAACCCTTCTAACCACAAGTCAACATGAGGAGTCACAACAAGGTGGGAAGACAACCCTTCTAACCACAAGACAAGGTACAAGGCAAGGTGGAAAGAAAACCCTTTCACCCATAAGTCAACAACAAGATGGGAAAACAACCTTTTATCTCTCTCTCTCAATGTATGTGATCCACAAGTGTTCCATGCAATAACTGGAAGTTTATCATCACCATATAAGGAAGGTTCACACCGGATGATGTGATCCTCTTGTCCTCCTAATTGCTCCTAAGGTCAATGCTAGTGACTCCATCAAGGGGTGATCAATCCCTCGATGAAAAAACCTAGCTCAATCATCTCGAAGCCCTAGGAGAAGAGGACATCACACATCATCATCTTGGTCGACTAACCAAGATTCGCCTTGTTAACTGACCAGGAATACACCTATAGGATATGCTTGGTCCTAGACCAAGAATCTGTCTGGTCCCAAACCAAGATGTCTCTGTCTCTGCCTACAACAATATATGTTTTGTCCTATGGCCAAGAAACTGTCTAGTACTTGACCAAAATTCCCTAGAGATAAATAAGAGCCCTGTCTAGTACTTTACCAAAATGCCCTAGAGATAAATAGGATCCCTAGCCACATGCTAGGGACTTTCCCATGACTGCAACCTGCTTGGTCCCAAACCAAGAACCCCAGTAGACTGTTGGGGGGCCTAGGGTACCTACTAGGGACTTACAAAGCCTAGTTAACTGACCAGGAACCCTAGTTACCTGACTAGGGTGTCATTCATAGAATGTATCTCGCAGCTACACTATCTTTAAAACTCCCTCTCAACAAGAGAGGCATTCTCAGCAACACTAAGCTTGTCTCGGAAGTACCCAAACTTCATCGTGGACAAAGGCTTAGTCAACACATCAGTAATTTGTCTACATGACAAAACATACTGCACCATGTCCCTGACATAGTGATACTTCCTCTCGATGTGTTTCGACCTGTCATGGACTACAGGATTTTCTGAGGGCTTCCACTTGGAAGTTATAACTGAATTCCCTCGTTGTCTAAGAACCACTTTCCACATAGCATCTTCCAAACTTGATGTTTGGTTGCCTCGTCATAAGTGGAGGATTTTGAATCAGTGGCGTGGCTCATCTGAGATATCAAACCAAAGGAACTTTGAAACCTCTCAATAGGCTTCTTAAAGAGATCAATGAAGACAATGAAGACTCTCTAGCCTCCTCCCTCTGCTCATCTAAAAGAGATGACTCATGGACTGGGCTCACTTCCATGTCTATATCACTGGGAGGCTCTCAGAAGTGACAAGAAACAACTTTCTCATGTGAGATCACATCTCTACTTTGCAATCCCATTCTACTCGGGATTGAAGAGCACAGTTGGCTCCCTCTTGATTTCTAAACTCACCAGTTGTTCCACTCTAGTAAGGAAAAAGTCATCAATCACAAATACTTGGCAGATTCTCTTTTGTTGACTCTATGTTGACACTTGGGAGGATGAACATTTATAGTAACCGATCCTAGAGCTACTTGCTTCTTCTGTACCTGAGCACACAACTCCCTATGGAACTGAATATAAACAGGATATGTAGACTTCGTCACTTATCATCGGAGCAATTCATATCATCCTCTTCTTATGGATCTTTCCTACAAGTTAAATTCAATCCAATAGTCTGCAATAATCAAATTCTAATGTAATATCATTCTCACATAAAGACACAGCCTTAGCATCCATCCATATACTAGATGCCATCAAGAACATGATATTTTTCATGCAATATGTCATAACAATATGTTTCACCATAAACATGATACTTCAAACATAGGAGGGATAAAGAATCCTGCCTCTTAATTTTTGCCTCCAAGCATAGGTCACATGATCAAGTGTCTTTGAGCTTTTATGCATTCTACACCGGTGTCCTTTAGATCTAAGCATGCACCTCTTAAGTGTGCATTACATCATTCTTAGGATCTCATGTATCATCACACATTTGTTAGTATAATTTTGGTGAAATCAGAACCCACATATGGTCATACATAGATGAACTCTAGCATAGCTAAACTTTTTACACTGGTATACTGTGATCAATGAATCACAAAACTCTACACAAAAAAATAATCAAGATAGAAGGTATCATGATCATGTACACCCTTGATTACTAATGATCAAGTCAAGATCTAGACTCTAAACATATGAAAAGCTAATTAGGCTCCTTACTTACCTCAAAAATACATAGCTAAGTCAAGCCTCTAAGATTGCTAGTTGGATTTGACATACCTCTTCAAGGGATCATCAAATCCACAACCTGCTAATACATTATCTCTTTCCTTGGCAAAACCAATGGAGCTATAATAAGCACATCCTTTATTTCCAGCCAAGTAATACTTGTATGTGGCCATCCAACTCTGATTAGTACATTGTTCCTCTTGCGGCCAAATTAGTTAATGCTCAAACCCTTACCTTAGGATCTATGTAGGTTTAGTTAGGCTACAAAACAAAGCTAGCTACAAACCCTAAGCTCTGATACCATGTTGAATTTTCGGGATAGTTAGGGTTTCAAACAAAAATAAACTTTTAACAAATAATTTTCACCTCTTTCAACTTTAACACTCACTAAAAATCACTATGTTAAAGATAACTTTTAATAATTGCAAAAATACATGGAAAAATCATAACTCAAGTACAACATTAGTGATAATAATAAAAATCTAATTAACAAGAATGCAAAACTAATTAACAAAATCATTTTCTTGAAAGAAAGGAACCTTCCTTATACTCAGAGTTACTTTTAGATCAGATTTTGCCTCTCAGAGGCAAGTCAACAAAATGGAACAAGTCTAGCCCTTACCTGAGGGCATGGACATACTTGAGAGAGAGAGAGAGAGGTGGTGAGGAATACGGTTGGTCAACAAGGTGCAGCATCTTATAGAGGGTACAAGATATCCAAGATAAAAACTTGCAGTTTCGAAACCATAGAGCAGTTCTTTACTAAATTCAAGTCTCTTGCACTTCAATGCAGACAGTGCGGAATAGAAAGAAAGGATGAGCAAAATGTGCTCTCCATTCTCAACAAACTCAGTTCTGAGTATTCTGTATTTGTCTCAATCTTTCATTCCAAAAGGGATACCTTTCCCGGTTGGAAAATTCCCTCACTTGATTCCTTTGTCAAGTCCTTAATACAGGAGCAAGAGAAGTTGATCCGAATGGGAATCATCCAGACTTCCAAAGATCAAGCTCTCCTAGTGACAGACTCTACCAAAGCGCAAGCTAAAGGGAGACCTAAGGGGAAGGAGCCTAAAGCAGCTGATTCAAATCCTAAAGAGAATCAGAAGACTTCTGAAGGAGCCTTCGGCCCTAAGAAATAGAAGAAGTTCAAAAAAAAAAGTGTCCCTATTGTATGAGGGGTTTTCATCCAAAAGACTCGTGCATGAAGAAGACCCTCGACTAGTTGAAATCTCTATGTGTACAAAACAATATTGCCCTTCCACAAGGGGCAGAGATGTCTAATGATGAAGAACAAACTGAAGAAGATGAGAGATGCTTGCATGCAAGCCTCACTCCGTCGAAGGCTTATTTGACAGTTTTTGGAGCATCCAACCACATGGTTGCCTTTAGGAAATCCTTCATCACTTTCCCTCTATTAAGAGGACCTAGCAATCACATGGGAGATGACTCTAAAATCCCAACTATTAAGAGAGGTTCACATAAAATCCAGCATGATGAGTTCATACCCTCTCCTACAGAAAAGCAAATTGTTGAAGATGAAGAAGAAGCAGAATTTTCCTCACAGTCAATTCGAATTGACAAAAGTCTCCTTGGAGTGACTCCTCCTGCTGCACCAAAAGTGTATGAGATCTCTGATATCTCATCTCCTCACATGGCTGATCCAAAAGAAGACATTCAAATCTTTGTTTTTGAAGAAAAACTCTCCTTCCATTCTTTACAAAAATTCTCCAGTGATTCTTCTATCTTAAATTATGTGCATAGTTTACCGGTGATTGTTTCACAAAAGGAAGAGGAATTTGATTTCTCTATCTCTAATGATGTTGCTGGTGTGCAGATAAGTAATACCATGGATATTCTAGAAATAATATCAAACTATAGGAGTGATCCATTCACTCATTAATCTAGAACTTCCAAAAATTCCTACAGGATTGCATGCACCAAAAATCAGAATTTTGAAGAAAGAGAAAATTGTGCATCTACCATCTCAGTGGAGCACAGTTTTGGATCTGATATGAACCTATTTGGATCTGATTTATTTTCTCATCTGATAATATTTGGTTCAGGTTTTAAAAATCAAGAGCTTACAGTTTTGCTTGTAACTGGTTTCATCAATTTTGGTGTGACAAATCAAGCATCGCAAGTCTCCTTCAATTTTGCTACTAAGGATTCGATGTTAGTTTTCTCTTATGAGATTGTTGATATTAGATATTGTGAATTATTGGTTATTTCTGAAGCTATATCAGATTATGGAGCTCAAGCATTCGCTCTCCACAGTCCCAGGGCTTCTCTACCTACCTTTTTTATCACATGCTCATCTCCTCACAGAACTAGTAAAGTTAGAAACATTCTGCATTCGCTTGGACACTTGCTCCTAACACTTGGGGCTGATTTTTCCTCACATGGTTTGATGTTCAACGCTGCAATATATCAATTGCTTGGGTGTTCCTCACATGGTTCGAATTCTCAAGCACCTTTGCTCTCTCATTAGTTGATTTCAGCTGCTCTACATGGGTCCAATTTTCATCCTGCAGCTGTCTATATTCCTGATTCGGTTGAGCACATTATTCTTCTTCTAAAGAGGAAGATTCCTTCAAACATAATCACCTTGTTTGGATTCAGAGGTTCACATGCATAGATTTAGGATGTTGCTACACAAAAAAACCAGAATACTGCATTGTTGCTGCAAATTGCAGCAAAAGATTTTGCAAGTTTTTAACTTGTATTTCCTAATTTTTGCTTATCTTGAGAGGGGGGTTTCCCATGAGGTTTTCCCCTATTTCCTAGGTTGTATTAAGCAGCATTTTATCTTCTAGATTATATATGGCCTTGTTGCTGAGGCCCATAGTTGTCCAAGTTAGGATTCAAGGGGGTGTTAGGATTTATAATCCTCCCTTGACCAAACTGTCTATTAGATTATTTTAGCCTAACTTAGGAGTTTTATTTAATTATTTGGGTCCACCAGTACCATTGGGTCCACTTGGCCTAATGGGGCCACATGTACCAGTTACTAGAGTGTGGGGAACACTGCTAGAGGCTAACTACCACTAACTGCACTTGCATAAATCAGTTTAGGCGCCTCCTAGACCAATCCCTACAATTTAGGAGCCACTGGGAGTCCCGGCACCAATCAATCAACTCAGTTAGCACCAATTAGACATGACTGCATGTGGATAAGGAGCTTTTCCTCACCTACCACTTCAGTTAGACTGAGTTAACGGATTAATACTGATTGTGTGACTTGATTAGACATCTTGAGTTAACCATTTGGACTCCTATATTGATTGAGACATCCTTAGTTAGCTAGGTGGTCAGATACAGTCACATCTAGTTGGTAGATTCAAATTCATCCCTAATGAATTCCAATTCTTCCTTATGTAACACTATTGTAACACCGTATTAATTAATGACAATGATACTGTAATTATCTGAGCTATACTCATCTGTTTCCTATGTGGTTTGATTTGTTCAGTGTATCTTCATTCCTCTTTTACTGCATCAATAATATTGGACTCATTGCTTAATGATCTAAATGGCACAGCAATTTTAACATTAAGAAGGTTCTCCTTCTAATTGGTCATTGAGATTAGGGTTTACTCAAAAAGGTCAAGACATCATATACTTTAGGAGGGTTACAAATATAAAATACAAATTAATGTTAAAACTTCATAACATAGGGTTAAGGTACCACACTCAAAAGGGGGGACTAGTACACAAGACCAAGCCAACACAAGGCTAACCACAAGTCAACATAAGGTGTTACAACAAGGTGGGGAAGACAACCCTTCTAACCACAAGAGAAGGTACAAGGCAAGGTGGGAAGACAACCCTTTTACCCACAAGTCAACAAATAGGTGGGAAAACAACATTTTATCTCTCTCTCTCAATGTATGTGATCCACAAGTGTTCCATGCAATAACTAGAAGTTTATCATCACCATATAAGGAAAGTTCACACTGGATGATATGATCCTATGGTCCTTATGACTACTCCCAAGGTCAATGCTAGTCACTCCATCAAGGGGTGGTCAATCCCTTGATGAAAACAACCTAGCTCAACCATCTCGAAGACCTAAGAAAAGAGGGCAATACACATCATCATCTTGATTAACTAACCATGATCTGCTTGGTTAACTGACCAAGAATACACCTATAGGACCTACTCGGTCCTAGACCAAGAACCTACCTGGTCCTAGACCAGCATGTCTCCGTCTCTGCCTACAAGATCTGTTTGGTCCTTATGACCAAGAAACTATCTAGTCCCTAACCAAAATTCCCTAGAGATAGATAGGGGCCCTAGCCACATGCTAAGGACTTTTCCATGGCTCCAACTTACTTGGTCCTAGACCAAGAACCCCAATAGATTGTTGGGGGCCTTAGGGTACCTGCTAAAGACTTACACTGCCTAGTTAACTAACCAAGAACCCTAGTTAACTGAATAGGGTGCCATTCATAGAATGGCTCTCGCAGATGCACTATCATTAACATGAAGTCAACTCCTTGATTTATCCATAGCCATATGTATTATGTTGGGTTTTAAGGTATATTTGGATGTCATTATTATTTTGTTGGAAGGCTTCGATTCATATGTGTGACACTTCTTTCTACAATTAATTTAATCATCACCTTAATTCAGTCTCAACTTTGACATCCATTGAAGTGAAAATCCATTTGACACTGCAATGCAATCAAATGCAACTACAGTGTTTCCTTTCTCGATTTCTCAGCATTAACAATTTACCAACAATTCTATATAATGAAATAACAATCGCTTGAAAAATAAATGTGTCACTAATGTGAGAATTGTTGTGATTAGAGACAATAATGGGAGAGAACACTGAGCTTAACGGTTCTGGCCAACAAAAGTCCTAAAGGGACTGCTAATTACGCCTATACGTGTTCTATACACAAGAATTCAATGAAAGAAGCCTTCTCACCATTGCATACAGCGTACCTTCTCCATGACAAAATTAATTCAATAATTCATCTTTGCAAAACAATAAACTAATAATAATATCACTAGGGAGAAGAGTTCAATGATTATAACCACCACGCTACTAGAATCAACAACATAAAATTGCTCAATCACTGAACTCCAACAAAGTTTTCGTAGATGCACTTGCCCTAACAATAACTAACAAGAAGAGTTATCGCAACTCGTAAAAAAATAAAATATGGTCTTGTCCTTGGAGCCTCAGAGGGCATTAGAAAGAATATCCTTATCATCAAATTTACGTTTCATTGATATGGATTTTAAGGTATCAAATTTTAAGTTATTTGCCATGCTCCATAAATTATGTTATGCTAGGTTAGAATCTCAAATATGTAGGTTAAAGAAGTGTGCAAAGTTGATAAACCAATGGCACAATTTATTTGAAAGCTTAAGTGTACATTCAACCACCTTCTAATGGGGTACCGTAAGAGACAAAAACATTTCCTGGCATGTTCAACAGTCTACGAAAAAAAATTTGGTTCATCTCAATATTTGAAAGATCTCACAAAACTAGCTTCCATTCAACAATTTTTTGAAAGCAAACTTAAATGGACAAATAATTTTAGAGATTTCAATAATCATAAATTTAGAGACAAGAGAATGGCCTCACACTCCCTGTATTTTTACAAGTATAAAGGGAGTCAACTTTTATGAATATCGTGGTAAAACTATGAACACCAAAGACTATGCATGCAAGCTTAGTTATTGCACATTTGCCAAACATAGGTGATTCTAGCTACCTCCCAAATATGATGAAGACCTTCATTTTGCATGACTTCCAAAAGATTATTCATCATGGTATCTACAGCCCGTGCACATAAAGCATTCGTCACATCTTTTGATGGTCAAATTGCCATACCTTTTGGTGTTTTATTTTTGTTGGGTCATACACTGCTCTGATTTTTTAGTGTGGGTATGAACTTCTCTCTTTACAGAAAACACTCTAGAGTCTACAAACCTGAATATGGTGGATTTATTGCAATAAACTTTCAATAATCAACTCCAATCCTATGTGGTAAAGCTTTCTTGAAAACTTCTGCCTTGAAGGGAGCAATAAAAGTTGTAGTTGCACCAATATCTGCACGTAGTGTCCTTCCCCTATCTGCATGGCTTCTTGTACATAAAGAATCTATAGTTTTGTATTTGCAATAAACAGCAAACTCTATATATGGAAATAAAGTTGAGAACAACTATTGATGTGGCTGGAACAACACAATACTCTACAAGTCCTCCCATGTTATACAAGTAGATCGGGTTGCCACCAGTGAAAAAATATATGAGTTTACCATCATAAAATGTTCTTTTAGCTCGATTATAAGTAAAAAATGTTAAAGAAATGTAACTGCACAAGATATTCTATTTTGTATTATTATTGTTATTACCCCTTCCGGAGATGTTGTTCCTTCGATTAGGGATGGCATTGATGTATTTGGTCATGTTAAGTGTTGAGGTAAAACCTACGTTGTAAGTCGGGTCAAAAGTACCCACAAAAGTATTATTAAAATGTATTTTTGAGTCTTCCAAGGCAAGTCGGCCCTAGCAGTAAGGAGAAGTCAACCCAATTGGGTTATTAGGCCTCTCAACTGATTAGTATAAATAGGAGAGCCACTTCCCTCATTTGGATAAGCAAAACACTCAAGCAGTTACGCTAGAGAGAGAAGTGACGATCCATCTGGAGGAGAGGAAGCAGTCTAGTCTTGTTCTTGGGTCTTACACTGTACTTGCTTGAAGTCTATGTAGAGGAAGTTTTGCTGGGTTTTCTTACCCACGAGGGTTTCTCGAGATAAATCTGTGTGTTTTCTTTTGTTCAGTTGTGCTTGTTATTCTTTTAGAGATCCTTTTGTTTTGGTATAACAACTTTTAAAATCTTAACATGGTATCAAAGCTAACCTAAAAGAAGACATTGTGTAGTAGCTCATCCGACAATCTGACAAGCTAGGGTTTACTATTCCAGATACCTCCCTCTACATATCAACTGGAAAAGAAGGTCCATTCAACTCGCCATAGGAGGGTGCATCTTTCTGTCGAAGCAATTTTTCATTCTAAGAATTTTCGTTTTTTGACCTACCACACTTGCCGAGAGAAACTAGGGCATCAGATTTTTCAAGGTTCCATTCTCAGATTCCAAAAAAACAAGATACAGTCTAGCTCGCCTTGGGAAGGCGCATTTTTTCCTCCTTTAGGATCTACAAGTGATCGCAGTTGGAAAATTAGGGTTTCCTAGCCAAACCCTAGGTTATCTTGAAGTTGGTTCCACAAAAGGTCCTCAAACTGGTAAGTACTATCTCCTATCTTTCCATTTGAGGTTCTCATTCATTAAAGATGACAAATAGTACCAAGCTTTATGAAAAGCTTGAGGGAGCAAAAAACTTCAGAGCCTGGAAGTATAGAATCATGCTCATCCTTGAAGAACATGACCAAGATGGCCTTATCAAGGAAGAGGTCAAGGAACAAGAGGGAGAAGAGGCAAAGGCCAAACACAAAAAGGATATGGTCAAAGTAGAAAGGATCATAGCTAACTCTATCAAGGATCGGTTGATCTCCCAAGTATCTACAAAGAATACTCCTAAAAAAATGTTTGATGCACTAACTAATATGTTTGAAGGTAAGAACATCAACAAAAGAATGACCTTGAGAAACCAACTCAAGGGTGTGAAGATACAGAAGACAAAGACCATACAATCATATTTCTCAAGAGTATCTCATATCAAAGAACAGTTAGAAGCCATTGGTGATATGGTTGAAGAAGAAGTGGTGATGACCACCCTGAATGGTCTCCCTAAAGAATGGGATTCCTTCATTAGAGGAATATGTGCTAGAAGAAAGTTAACCAAATTCAACAAGCTATGGGAAGAATGTGTACAAGAAGGAAGGATAATAAACAAAGAAGAGAAGCTAAATGACAATGAAGATCAGCTCTAGCTACACGCACCAAGAATGGAAGAATCAAAAAGAAGAGTCAAGGTTCATCTCCCAGAAGATCACCTGACTTAAAGAAGAACAAGAAATCTAGAAGGGATTATTCATCTTTTGAATGTTATTCATGTCATAAGATGGGACACATTGCTAGACATTTTCCTCTTAAGAAAGACAAGTTCAAGAAGAAGAACCAAAAGTACCATGCCCATGCAAGTGAAAAAAATGAATCAAACAAGGAAATGACTACAAAAAAATGAAGACTCTAGTGAAGAGTATGTCCTAATTTTAGCTCTCACAGGTTCAATCACTCATGGAAGTGACACCTGGCTCATAGACAAGGGTGCTTCCTAACATATGACAGGGCATAAGGATTCACTCACTTGCCTTACCCAAAAAGACTATTCACATAAGGTATAGCTTGGAGATGACTATCAATGCCCCATCAAAGGAATGGGAGAAGCCTCTTACAAATTAAGAACTGGAAAGTTCATGAAGATGAAAGAAGCCTTATATGTTCCAGGCTTAAAGAAGAATATTCTTTCCATCTCGGCTCTAGATAAGAAAGGATTTAGAGTTGCCTTTGTAGATGGTGAAGTCCTTATGTGGCCGAAAAGAAAAACAATAGATAATGCTACTGTAATTGGTGTTGAAGGACTAAACAAATTGAAAGGACACACAGATTCAGCTCTTACAGCCAACACCATCAGTCCATGTGAACTATGGCATAGAAGACTTGCTCATGTAAACTACAAAGCATTGCCAATTGTAAGCAAGGTTGTCACAGGTCTACCAGAGATTCAGATCGATCATGAAAGAGTATGTAAAGGATGTGCTCAAGGAAAGAACACCAAGAATCCATTCCCAAGCAGTAACAACAAAGTAAAGGGGATCTTGGACATTGTACACTCAAATGTGTGCAAACTGATGCCAGCCACTTCCTTAAGAGGATATGTATATGATGTCTCCTTTATTTATGATTACTCTCGTTAGACTTGGATATACTTCTTACAAGGCAAAGACGAAGTATTTGGAAAATTCAAGGAATTTAAGGTTTTTGTGGAGAATCTATCTGAAAAGAAGATCAAGATGTTAAGATTATAATGGAGGAGAATTCACTTCAAATGGATTCAAGGACTTCTGTAAGGAAGTTGGGATTAAGAGGGAGCTTACCACACCCTATAATACACAACAAAATGGAGTAGTAGAAAGAAAGAATAGATCCATCATGGAAGCAGTCAAAGCAATGATCCATGATCAAGATCTGCCTATGCATCCATGGGTAGAAGCAGCAAGAACCGCAATCTATGTCCAGAATAGAATATCTCACAGTGCTCTTGGAAACAAAACTCCAGAAGAAATGTTCACTGGTGAAAAACCCAAAGTAAGCCACCTAAAGATATTTGGTTGTCTTGTATACCTACATGTTCCAAAGGAGAAAAGATCAAAGTTGGACCCTTCAGGAAAGAAGGGAATATTTGTTGGATACAGTGAACAGTCAAAAGCTTTATAGAATTTATATTCCAGGATTCCACCAGATCGAGATCAGTAAAGATGTTACATTTGATGAAGACGCAACCTTAACCAAATCCAAAAAGATCTTTGCAGATGAAGATCATGAAGAAGAGGAGAAGGCTCCTACAACCACAGAAGGTACCAAACCACTAGTTAAAGAAATTGAAGAAGATCCTATACAAGAAGATTATGACCTTGCAAAACCTCAAGGACTTATGGAAACACCCCAAAAGATGATCTCAACAAAAAGAAGACCAACTTGGGCTCGTAATTACTAATATAATCAAAGAAGCAGAAAGATATGGTGCACCAGAAGGAAGCAAAAGAGAAAGAATCTACGCAAACTATGTGGCATTAATGAGCAACCTTGTTGATGAAGAACCCACATGTTTTGAAGAAGGAATGGATGCAACCATGATCGAAGAATCCCAGTCAATAATAAAGAATGATGTTTGGAATGTGGTGCCAAGACCAAAGGACAAATCAATAGTTTCTTCAAAATGGATTTTCAAAACAAAGCACTCAACAGATGGCAATACTAAAAATTTTAAAGCAAGATTTGTCGCAATAGGATTTTCACAAAAGGAAGGAATTGGTTATGAAGAAACGTTTGCACCAGTAGCAAGATATACTTCTATCAAAACTATCCTTGCCTTGGCAGCCAAGATGAAGAGGAAGCTACATCAAATGGATGTTAAAACAGGCTTCCTAAATGTAGTCATAGAAGAAGAAGTATATATTGAATAGCCACCAAGATTTGAAACCCACGACAAGGAAACACATGTATGCAAATTAAAGAAAGCTCTACATGGGTTAAAACAAGCACCCAGAGCATGGTATGGAAGAATTGATGGATTCCTAATGAATTTGGGCTTTACCAAAAGTAAAGTTGATTCCAACCTTTACTATAAGGTTGAAAATGATGGGATCATAATATTACTATTATATGTAGATGACCTATTTTTGACAGGGAAGGAGAAGCTCATCAGTGAATGTAAGAAGAAACTTGCAAAAAAATTTGAGATGAAAGACGTTGGCACAATGCACTATTTCCTAGGTCTTGAAGTATGGCAGTTTCTCAATGAGATTTTCCTAAACCAAGGAAAGTACACAGTAGATATTTTGAAGAAAATTTGCGATGTTAGATTGCAAGGCAATTAACACTCCGATGGTGACAAACCTGAAGCCACTAAATGATGATTCTTCACAAAGAGTATATGTCACAATATACAGACATATTATTGGCTCACTAACGTATTTGATAAATACAAGGCCAGATATATGTTTTGATGTGAACACCTTGAGTCAGTATATGGTGGAGCCCAGACATGTTCATCTAGTTGCAGCAAAACATGTGATGAGGTACCTTAAAGGTACATTGGACTGTGGCCTCAGATGTACAGCCAACAGTGAGTTCACATTGTGTGGCTATACTGATTCAGATTGGGTTGGAAGTGTTGAAAATAGAAAGAGCACTTCAAGATATTGTTTCAGTTTGGGATTAGGTGTGATCTCATGGATTAGAAGAAAGTAAACAAGTGTTTCCCTTAGTACAGATGAGGTTGAGTACATTGTAGCATGTTCAACCTTTAGCCAAGTAATGTGGCTTCGCAAGCTATTGGCAAGATTGTTCGATACCAAGATGGATGCAACTGAGATCTATTGTGACAACCAAAGTTACATCAAGTTAACAAAGAACCCGGTGTTTCATGATAAGTCAAAGCATATAGAGATAAAGTATCATTACATCGATATATGGTGCAAAGAGGAGTTGTGAAGCTCCAGTATGTTCCTACAGAGGAACAAGTTGTTGATGTTTTGACTAAGCCTCTGTCTCATGTAAAGTTCGAACACTTTCGAGACAAGCTTGGTGTAGTTCGAAAGGACCTCCCTGGAAAGAGGGAGTGATGATGAGACTATTATTGAGGATGAGATGGCAGTGATGCGCCAATGCAGAAAAGGCCATTGTGCCTGTAGATGTTGATGAGACCCGACATTCACTTGTGGATGATAGTATCTTCTTTGAGAACGGTCTTATGGACAAGAACACTCTCTCTTATTGAGAGTGGTCCTAGCTCTTACCAGCTGAGGATTGTCCTGTAGACGATAGTACTCTCTTCTAGAGAGTGATCCTGCATTCACTTGTAGGACAGTCCTGTGGACAAGAACACTCTCTTACTGAGAGTGGTCCTAGGTCTTACCGGCTAAGGATGGTCCTACGAACGATAGTACTCTCTTCTGGAGAGTGATCTTGCATTCACTTGTAGGATGGTTTTGCGGACAAGAACATTCTCTTGTTGAGAGTGGTCCTAGCTCTTACCGATTGAGGATGGTCCTGCAGACAATAGTACTCTCCTCTGGAGAGTGATCTTACATTCACTTGTAGGATGGTCCCATGGACAAGAACACTCTTTTATTGAGAGTGGTCCTAGCACTGACACGCTGAGGATGGTCCTACAGACAATGATACTCTCATATGTTGAGTGATCCTGCATTTAGTTGCGGACAAGATCTGCATTCAATTGCAAACAACGGTATCCTCTTTGAGGATGGCCCTGTGGACAAAAACACTCTCTTGTTGAGAGTGGTCCTAGCACTGACAGGTTGAGTATGGTCCTACAAATAATAGTACTCTCATATGTTGAGTGGTCCTGCATTTAGTTGCGGACAAAATCTGCATTCAATTACAGACGACAGTATCTTCTCTAAGGATGGTCCTGCGAACAAGAACACTCTCTTGATGAGCGTGGTCCTAGCACTCACCAGCTGAGGATGATCCCATGGACGATAGTACTCTCTTATAGAGAGTGGTCTTGCATTCACTTGTGAACGAGTTTATGCATTTAGTACCATAGATGATGACGCTCAAGATGACACCAGAGATGATGCTCGAGATGATGTTGATGCTCGAAGAGATGATGCTCTAGATGATGTTGATGCTCGAGATGATGATAGAGATGATGATGCTCGAGATGATGTTGATGCTTGAGACAATACCAAATGATAGAGATGTCCGTGATGATGATGTTCCACGGATGATGATGAATGTTGATGTAGTTGTGAAAACTTCCTATGACATAGATTCACCAATCAGTTGTACAGAAGTACTGTTGTATTGTAGAATACCTTGCTTGTTAAGGTGTTAAAGAAATGTAACTACGAAAGATATTCTATTTTGTATTACTATTGTTATTACCCCTTCCAGAGATGTTGTTCCTCCGATTAGGGATGCCATTGATGTATTTGGTCATGTAAAGTGTTGAGGTAAAACCTCTGTTGTAAGTCGGGTCAATAGTACCCACAAAAGTATTATTAAAATGTATTTTTGAGTCTTCCAAGGCAAGTCGGCCTAGTTGGGTTATTAGGCCTCTCAATTGATTAGTATAAATAGGAGAGGCACTTCCCTCATTTGTACAAGAAAAACACTCAAGCAGTTGCGCTAGAGAGAAAAGTGACAGTCCATCTGAACGAGAACTTAAAAGGAGAATTTTATGAACAAACCACTGGGGTGGCTATGGGATCCCCTCGCTCACCCATAGTAGCAAACTTGTTCATGGAGAATTTTGAGAAAGAGGCTCTAAACTCCTACCCACTAAGGCCATCAAGATGGAAAAGATATGTAGATGACACCAATGTAATTTGGCCACATGGTGAAACTGAACTTAATAAGTTTTTTGAACACCTTAACAATCGTTTTGATGACATTAAGTTCACCATGGAACTAGAGGAGAATCGAAGCATCCCCTTTCTTGATATCTTGATAACTATAAAAGAAGATGGAACCTTAGGACACAAAGTCTATAGGAAGAAGACACATACAGAAAGCTACCTTCACGCTGATTCCCACCACCACCCCTCCTAGAAAATAGGAGTCCTTAACACTTTAGCAATTAGGGCCTCTAGGATATTCGATATTGAACATCTGCAAGAGGAAAAAGACCACCTCAAAGATGTTTTCACTAACATCAGTTACAAGACTAGGGATATCAATAAAGCTTTGGACAAAGCTAACAAGAGGCACCATAACAATAATAGAACATCCAATGTAGGGATGGACACCCCGGGTACCCAAACCCATAACATGAGAGCCTACCTACCTTACATCCAAGGGATCACAGATAAGATTGCCATAATCCTTAAGAAGAAAAGAATTCCAACTTCATTCAAACCCGTACAGACCATTAGGCAGAAGATGAGACCTGTTAAAGATCCTATTGACCCTAAACAACTCAGCGGCGTCTATGAAGTTTCTTGTTCATGCAAGTTCTATTATATAGGTGAGGCTGGACGTTCTTTCCACACTAGACTAAAAGAACATGGAGCTGACATAAGGAATGAACGTATCCATACCTCAGCTCTTGCTGAACACTGTTCCAAAACCAAACACCATATTTGCCTAGAAGACACCAATATTTTAGCTAGGGAAAGCCATTACTTTAAAAGAAAAATTAGAGAATCGTTGGAAATTATTAAACACCCAAACAATCTAAACAAGGATGGAGGCCTTGAAATTAGCACTACTTGGCTTCCGTCTATAGTAAACCAGAGATTAAGATAATTTAATCCATTTTAAAAAAAATTAAGATTAAAACTTTATTTAACTACTAAATCTCAAAACCCTAATTACCTGGCCGACCTTTACTTATCTATGCAACTAATTACTATATAAATATGATCTTTTGCTCCTCATATAAACTTGACTATTCGTCCTGAAGATGGATCTGGATATGAATTCAAAACATCGACAGACTATTTTGGCTACTGCGGTTTCTCCAAGACCCTCCAACAACAACCACCACAGAAATCTTGCTACAGATATTATAAATTACATTACATATAAATTAACTTACATTACAAATAAATTAAATGGTATAGTATTACAAATTACATTACAAGTTATGTATTATAATATATGTAATATATCAATTACCGTAAGACATGATACATGTGAGGTCGATAAAATATTGCCAGTTAAGGCTCGACCCTGTGGACTGCGACTCGCGGCCACGAGTAAAGGAACAACGGCCATCGACGGCCTCCACAGAGCTACACTGTCATTGCACACTTCACAGTTCATTCACGATTAGCTATGAGAATCAACGGCTCCAATTTATGTTTTACCTGTTGGTCGTGAAAGCAGGCTAGGGTTTATGGTGTACTCGCGGGCCGCGAAAGCAAGAAATTGTATTTCAACATTTTTTTGTCGTTTTTAATTTGAATCGACCTTATTTTCAGGGGAACTAATTCCCCTTGGAATTTGCCAATCCTTACAACTCGAATTCGCGACTCAAATAGGCAAATTTTATGCGATTAATTCAACAAGCTCAAAAATTGACGACTTTCAATTTTCAAGCCAAAAAATTGTCGAACGCGGTGACTTAGATCTCAAGTACAGGCATGCTTCTCAAGGTGATTTGTGGAACAAGAGAATTACAATATCCCAAGAACAGGCATGCTTCACTTGGAGAATGATTTGTTCCGAGAGGAGCTATACAAGGATCATCGGCAAGTTAATGAATGGCAGTGTAGCTTTTGCAAGAAAATATTTATTTCAGAGAATTTACTTGATCAGCAATTTCATAATCATCATTGTAACTTTTTGAAATCTACCATAATCATGGTTATCAACTTAAAACTTATCTCCCAGCTTTCTTTACATTTTTTCAAGCACCACAAAGGCCATTTCAGGTGCATTTTTACAAGGCTTTTCTTGAGCAAGGCCTCCAACCAAAAATATACAAAAGAAAAAAGCATAGATCAATCTAATCTGAAATCTCTACATCCATTGTTGCAAAACTCATATTCATGTTAAATTGAAACCCAGGTTAAATTTTTTCAAATATCGATGCTTTTGCTCCTGCAAAACATTGTTTTCTACCACATTATAACAGACCTTTTGTTAGTTTTTGTACCTAGGCAGATGTTCCCTAGGTGACTTTAATTTTTGCCTAAAGTCACTTTAAGAGGGAAAAAGGTGACCCTCACATTAAATGTCACTTAATGAGACTTTATAACAATAAAGTCACTTTTTGATAAATTTAAGTGAGTGAGAGTAATTTTATTTATGAGAAATAAATAAAAGGGATTTTTTACTCTCATTGATTCTCATCCGTTGGATTAGATCTTATTTCCACCGTTGGATTAGAAACTCACTTAGGGTAAACAAAAAGGCTGAGGGAGGCAAAAGGGCATTCACTTTTTCATTTTTCAGGAGAAGAGAGAGAGTTGAGCAAGGAGGTCGAGTTTGCTGAAGGAGGTCGAGTTTTCTGAGAGAAATTTATGCACTGAAATCGAGGAGTACAGGAGCTTTAAATCTGCACAGAAATCGAGAGGAGAGTACGGCTCATTTATTATTGTACGGCTGCTTTAACTTGCACAGAAATTGAGGAGTACGGCTGCCATTAATGTTGTACGGTTTGCATTAATTTCCCAGCACAGAAATCGAGGAGATAAGGGTCTGTACGGACAGCATTTATTTGGCACTGTTTTCGAGGAGGTACGGCTGTCATTTATTACTGTATGGTCAGCATTTAATTTGGCACAGAAATCAAGGTGTACGGCTGGTGTTTTTGCTGGGCACAAGTTTCCAGATTTTGTGATAAAGTCTGTGGTAGAGATAAGTTGAATTTCTACTGTATTTTCTGCCCTATATTTTGCTGAAGAAATAAAGATCTCTCTCTCTGACTGGTTTTCCCCGTGGGGGTTTTTCCAGGGCTGATTAGCCAAAAATCTCTGAGTCAAATTTATGGTGTGCATGTTTATTTGTTTCAGCCTGTTAGTATTTGATTTTACTGTGTGTTTAAAATTGTTCGGCAAAATTTTAAGTAGCTTCAAACCTATGCAAAACCGGCTGAAGTGAAAAAACACAAATTGTTCATTTAAACCAGCAAGCAGTAAAACTCAGTTTTTCAACATGGTATCAGAGCAAAGGGGGCAGAAACAGTGA
>LPNX010475681.1:78655-218144 GCA_001517045.1 Pseudotsuga menziesii
TTTTCTGTCTTATATTTTGCTGAAGAAATAAAGATCTCTCTTTCTGACTGGTTTTCCCCGTGGGGGTTTTTCCAGGGCTGATTAGCCAAAAATCTCTGAGTCAAATTTATGGTGTGCATGTTTATTTGTTTCAGCCTGTTAGTATTTGATTTTACTGTGTGTTTAAAATTGTTCGGCAAAATTTTAAGTAGCTTCAAGCCTATGCAAAACCGGCTGAAGTGAAAAAACACAAATTGTTCATTTAAACCAGCAAGCAGTAAAACTCAGTTTTTCAACACCTTTAACTCTCAGCTCTTGCCAGCTTGAACTGGGGTTTAAGGTTTTGGGTAAAAATTGGCGTAGAAGTATTGAAACACACCTAGAACTGCTATTTTGAAAGAGTATAAGGACAATCTCCATCCATGTCATTATGTGATTTTCTCTTCTGCGATTGTGCAGCAGAAATCTAATAGCCCTTTACAATTGCTTTTCCTAGCTCTTTAAACCAAAACAACTTTTAGACAAAGTGTATTACAAAGAACACAGAACAATGACTACCTATGTTTGTAGAGAAAATAGTATACACACGCTGGTTGGCTATTTAGTTTCATATTTTCACACTGTATACGATGGTAGCATAGTTGTTCAAGATCTTTTTGTTAATATAGCTATGGTAACAAAGTGTGCCAAACTAATGATATCGAAGCAGAGTGTACCAGGTGCAGTAGAAATTAAATAGCCTTCTCATATAAGGTTTTTGTTTTTGCCATGCTGGTAAATGCACAATTCAAAAGCTATACAATTGTCTTCCTCCAAAGTCCTCTAAACCTAGTGTGGAAATATGGGCTCTGATACCAATCCTTCGCACATAATTCCATTGTGCACCCACACTTGTGCCCAGTTGATTAATTCTGTCTTTCCAAATTATAAAGAAGGTCACTCACAAAAGGTTGGCCTACTGTTTATAAAGTTTCTTGAAAATAGCAGAACATTCAGTTACTGAATGCATATTGTTTGCCAAAATTTAATATATTAATATGTCCCATTTCATTGAACAATTGTGCTTCCGCATCATTTATTGATTTCCACAGATAGCCATTAAATTTATCAGTATACCTAGCAGTGATTGCGACTTGCGAGTGATTATAAAATCGTTAGATTAGATGGTAACCAAGTATGCCAAACTAATTATATCAAAGCAGAGTGTACTAGGGCAGAGTGTACTAGGTGGAGTAGGAATTAAGTAGCCTTCTCATATAAGTTTTTTTTAGCCATGCTGGTAAATGAACGATTCAAAAGCTATACAGCTGTTTTCCTTCTAAGTCATAGGACCCTAGTTTGGAAATATACGCTCTAATACCAATCCTTCTAGATATCTAAGGGGTTGGAGAAGAATCTAGATAACATTGACATCCATGGAGAATGATTGCATTTTAAATTTATCAAGCACAAATTATATAATTATGGAACATAAAATCATTTAAAACTAAATCATATATACATTCTTAGGCTTAGCATGCACCGCACCTGTGGAATTAGCTTCATGATAGTTGGCCATTGGGGCCTGACTTACCAATCTGTCGCTTCCACACAAATATTTTCAACAGGTCCTCCACCTTCCTTACCTGCATTGCATTTTAAATTTATAAAGAGCACATTATATAATTATGGAACATAAGATCATTTAAAAGTAAATTATACATACATTATTAGCCTTACCATGCACCCACTGCACCTGTGGAATCAGCATCATAATCCTCGGCCATTTGGGGCTGCCTTATCAGTCTGTCCGTTCCACACAATTATGAAAAACTGATCCAAAATCGGTAAGCCCTAACCTGGTACAAAGGGATGTGATCAATTGTAGTTGAAATAAAAATGACACCAAAAGAGGACTCCCTGTCTGTCCCTTCCACCCAAATATAATCAACAGGTCCTCTGTCTTCCTAACCTATATTACATTTTAAATTTATAAAGCACACATTATAAAGTAAATCATACATACATTCATAAGCTCACAAATAAGGTAAATCCCTCACGGATCGAAGGCTCTGGTTAAGGCTCCGTCGACAGGCATTTGGCCCACACCAAGTTGAAACCCTGTGGGGTATCCTGTCGATACTTAGTCAACTGCCTCCATGCGACCAATATGCATGAATTTAACAAGCCGACAGGTCCAAATTTTACAATTAGTGCACAATATGTCCAAGATAATAACTGGTCGATTGCTCCAAAAAAATGCAAGTCAACCATTCGAGGATTCTTCCAGCCAATCATACATACATTCATAGCCTTAGCGTGTACCCACTGCAACTGTGGAATCATTATAACCTTGGGCATTTGTCACTGCCTTAATTTCCCATCAATTAAACCCAAAAAAGAAGGCAGAAACTATAAAGAAAAAATAAATGAAAACACACAGAAAAATCAAGACACCAGACAATAGCATGGCCATGCTCAAAATACAAATTAAAAAGAAAACCAAAGCAGCAGAAACACAGAAAACAAGGGCAACAAATAAAACCCAAAACAAAAAAGCAAACACAAAATCAATCTATTGTTCTGCATCCATGAGGAACCATAACATCAACTGCTTTGCTCCGCTGCGTCCATGAACAGCCATCCTCTACTCTGCGTCCATAAACAGAACAGCCATCCTCTGCTCTGATTGAACAGCCATACTCTGCTCTGGTTGAACAAAAGCTCGCGGCCATATGTTTTCTTGATTTCTGTGGCTTTTCTTTTGACACATCCGTTTTGATCGATGAGCGCTAGCTATTATCAAATTTTAAATTTAGCCTTTATCAAATTTTGACTTAAATTTTAAATTTAGCCGGCAAGGCGACGAGAGCCTTCATCAAATTTTAAATTAAGCCGACGACGACGACGAGAGCCTTAAATTTCAAATTTTAAATTTAGCCTATACCAAATTTTGACAACGAAATGACACAATCCGCTTATCAAAGCATTTGTAATTCACTATTTCATCTGAGTTGATCAAGGGTTTCAACAAAAAAAAATATTAAAATCATCTATATTTGTTTTGCACAATCATGCATATTTTTTAGAAAATTGTTTTTTCAAAAAGATACATCTTCTTTAAATATAAATAGATTTACATTATGGTATCATCTGGCCCATCGGGGTTATTCCAACAAAAAGCAAGGATGGGTTTGTATTGCAGACTATCATAATGATGACAACTCACTCACTAGTGGAACTACCTCCTCATGGCGGTGCCATCTCGGTTCACATCTGTTTAGAAAGTATTGGATGTAACCCACTCAATAACCCCTGGACTCATGCATGTCGGATTAACGCTACTCAACAAATGAGATTTGACAAAACTCTAATGCTGGAAGTGTTCTAGATTTTCTTTCGGGAGCAGAAATGTTCTCGGTCTGGATCTTCTACAGAAGCAGGAGCATTCTTGGTTCTATAATTCCTCTCAGTATCATAGTTGTTCCTAGTTTTGTAGTTCCATTCGGTGGGGGTTTGAATCCTAGTACAGGTTATTAGATGAGAACAGGCCACCTTGTTGTTAGCAGTAGAAACATCGATGGGGGCAATAATGTACGAAGTAAAATCATCTATATTTGTTTTGCACAATCATGTATATTTCTTAGAAAATTGTTTTTTCAAAAATATACACCTCCTTTAAATATAAATAGATTTATTATAAAAGCATGGCTTAAAAACTTCAAAGTGCATTTATCTAAAATGTTTAGAGTTTAAGGCTTGTATGTCCTGAATTATAAAACGAATAGAACAAAAATTACTTCAAGAGATTAAGTTATGCGTGCTCTAAATATGCAGAGGGATGGAACACATCTTTTGTGCACCTTTAAAAAAGGATTTTAAAGGGGATTATTACAACCATTACTTCTATTTGATGTGGAGAAAAAGAAACCAAAGTTAAACATTACAAGAAGTATATTACAAATGGAAAAAGTTCCCACCATTTAAGCAAATAGTTGCTTAAAATGCAAAGATACAATTAGAGATATAGTTTTGACACTTAAACATGGAATTGTGAATGAAAATCATATATTAGTTTATGTACCTTGCATCATCCTCTATGAGTGCAAGGATAGGAGTTGTTGAAAAATAAGAAATAAAAGATATGTCTAAGCATTGCTACATCTTTAGAGAACATGCTAGTGCTTGCTTCCATGGTCATTGATATGTGCATATTCAATTGAAAATAAGTGAGGGTTTAAAAGAATCTCTTAATTAAAAGTACTCCAAGCATATAGGTTGCCATTGTTTGTTGCAAATGCATGAAGGATAGCTCAGTCTACATATGACTAAGTTAATAAGTAATATAGAGAAGTAAAGATTCCAACTATTCAAACTCCAAAGTGGTGTAGATAACTGTACAAAATTCCAATTGCAAAATGTCAACACATAGAAGATAATTTTGTAATTACGAGAGAGAAAGATTAATCCTTGTATTACTAAGTTGCCAAGTAATAAAGAGAAGTCAAGATTCTAGCTTATTCAAAAACAAAGTAGTGTAGTTACTTCAAAGGAAAAGAGTTGCAAAAGAGCATTGGTAAAAGAAGGCCACATTGTTGCATCGGTGTCCTTTACTCAAACTCGTTGTCATCAATGTTGTTGGGAATAATGTTGGCATATCAAAATAATTTAAATAGATGTTAATATGATACTATCTCCTTGATCCTTTTAAATATTAAACATATAGTAAATACATTTTTACTAATGATAGACAATAGTATCTATGTCGCCTCCATATCACCTCTTGAATCAAATTAAGACACCTGATCAAATAGCTTTAGCTTTGTATAGATAGAGAAATTTGACTATTTAATTTGTCATCAAATTTTTATATGTTTGACATACTAGTAAAAAATTAAGGTTGAGAGAAAAAACTAAAGAGCAAAAAATATGAACTATATAAAGTAATTTGAGAAATTGAAATTGAGATACCCAAAATAAAAGTAGGTTAGAAATGGCATTATGTCTTCCAACTAAATGCATGAAAGCTACCACTACCAATAGAGTGGAGTGTTATATGTAGATTTTTTTTAAACAGAAATGGTTAAGGAGCTTTTATTTAAAATGTAGAATCATAGATTACAGAATTATGGAATCAGACTGTTCCCAAAGGAGAACCACATTCATCCTTTACCAATCTATACTTCTCATCACATTTTCCTATTCTATGGAGACTGTATCTCCTTACAAACTGGCCAAGAAGGAAAATACAAAAACAAAACATTACAGAAAGAAAATGAAGAGATTCGATGTTATGGTATCCAGTTTGTCTTGTAGACCTTTTGATCGCAAACTAAGACACCACAGTCTAGACCAACTCCCTTATTAGCCATTATGTCCGCTTGCTGGTTATTTGCTCTCAACAGGTGGAGGAAGTTGATAGCTTTGTATTCATTTACTATGAATTTTAGGATGTGATGTGTCTTGGCAGTTGGGTTCTTACGATTCTTCGCTAGATTCCTCGCTGCCCTTACGACCATCATCGAATCACCAAAAACCACCAATTCCTCAATGTAGACATTCCTTACAAGCTCAAGACCTTTGATTAATGCTAGCCATTATGCACCATTATTTGTCTTATTGTCAATTCCCCAAACATACTCTTTCAACTTGTTTCCTTTAGAGTTGAAAAAGAATCCACCCGCACCTGCAAGCCCAAGGTTTCCTTTTAAGGCTCCATCAAAGAACAAAGAATTGCAACCAAGTTTCTTCCACCATATTTTGAAATATTCATAACTCATTTTTAATTGTCAATTCTAAGATATGGGTCGTTTTGAGGGCTGGATCCAAGGGAGAGAGAATGGGAGCACTAGAAAATCAAAAGCCCAAACTCTTTCCTTTGCTGTCAGAGGTTCCTTGTTGATGTTAAGCATTCTCCTCGTGGATAAAGCCTCTACCCAAAGTGCCTTTGCAGAGGATAAAAATTTGGTCGAATTGTTGTTTTCCCTCGAATATCTCTTTATTTCTTGTTCTCCATAACTTCCAGCATATGTATATTGGGAGAGCTTCCCATGCTCTTACAAAATCGGGTTTGTTATAGAGGGATCCCTAGTAGTAGTCTTTCCAACACACAAAGAAATCGTTCCAATTTGTTGGCAGAGTTAAATCAAAATGCAGATCTTTGTAAGCTTATTGTCATACCTCATGAGAAAACTTACACTCAGTAAAGAGATGTTCCAGCGATTCTTCTGATTCTTTACATAGGATGCATCTCAAGGGACCTTCGATGTCTATTTTCCTCAAGTTCTCGCGGTTAGCATTTTGCGATGGGAAAGAGTCCAAAAGAGAATGTTGATTTTCGGCAACCTGTCCTTGCACCACACTTTGTTCCATTTCATGTCTACATAGCTAGTGTTTTGAAAGCCAACTGTTGCGTGATATACATCTTTTAACACATATGCACCCGATTTTCCCCAGCTTCTTCCATCAGATAAGTTACAGTGTACTGGGGTTGACCTGTGAAGCAAAGAAAGGAAGGAATTGTAGTATGGAAGTAGGTGATCCGTGATCTCCAAATCAATCCAGCTGACTCATCTTCCACGATTCGTCTAGTATGGGAGGTCATATAAAGTATTAATATTTAATTGATCCATCTGTTGCTTGAGTTTTGAAAACTCCTGTAGGAAATTGGCAGGGGAGGCGGGTCCTAAGTTGTCTTTCCATACCTTTGTCTTTTTTCCACTTCCTGGGATCCAATAGAGCTGATATTGTAAGATATACGCTGCCCTCTTACATAAATCCCATATTGGAATTCCCTTTCTGTCCTGGTCAATCTTCTACACACATCTTCTTCAAGCACCATTCATATATTTTTTTTCAAGAGTCTCCTTCCATCATGCTTTTTTTCCATAAACAATTCTCCAAAGGATTTTGGCTCCCAATGCCAGATTCATTTTATTTGGATCTCTTACTCCAGCACCTCCGCAATTTTTGGCCCTACAGACTGTTTCCCAATTCACCAAATGAATTTTTTTTGTTACGTGATTTGCCTCCTTGCCATAAAAATCTTCTGATTTCTTTGGTGACACCTTTCATTTTTTTTAGGAGCTAAAGAGATCGAACAAGCATAGATGGGATAGGCAGAGAGAATGGAGTTAAAGGGAACTAGATTTCCAGTAGGATTAAGCCACCTTGTCCCCCAAGAGATAATTTTGTTTTTGATATTGTCAACCAACCCTTGTCAGTCGACAACTCTTTTCTTCCCTTTGAAGAGTGGGATCCCGAGGTAATTGAAATAATTTCATGTTACATTTCCTTCAAACCCGAGGATCCTTCCTATCCTTGCCAAAGTCCCATGGGGGTAGTTCCATATATAGACATTTGACTTAGCATAATTCACTTTGTCGCCAAAGGATTTTAGAAAGGTATATAGGGAACCCTTGAATCTTTCTACAATGATAGAAGACGCACCCCTGAGCAAAATGGTGTCGTCTACAAATTGTGCACGATTGACAACTTTGACTCCTCTAGTTTTCTTCAACCCTTTTAATTCACTGGACTCTTGTAAATGCTAAAGTTTCCTACTCATTTATTCAACCACTAAGAGGTAAAGGAAGGGGGACATAGGGAAACCCTGTCGAAGACCCCTTGTTGCTTGGAAGAACTTAGTAGGTCTGCCATTTACTAGCGGAGCGATTCAAGTCCTATTGATACAAGCTTTGACCCATCTAAGAAATCTTTTAGAAAAACAAAATTTGGACGTGATTTCAAAGAGAAAAATTATTTGCTCTGTCAAATGCATTAGCCATGTCCAGTTTAATAGCCATACCTTGTTGCTTTCTTTCCATGCGAGAGTGGATAGCTTCCTGAACTATAATTATATTGTCGAGTATTTGATGCCCAGCTACAAACCCTCCTTGCGAGTATGAAATGAGATAGCCCATGATGTTTTTCATTCTAGTGGCTAATATTTTTTAGAGGATCTTATACTAGATGTTTCATAAGGATATTGGCCTGAATCAATCCAGCGATAGAGGGAATTTTTCTTTTGGAATTAATGCCATGAAGGATGACTTAGTGGCCCCACTGATCTTGTCTTTTTTCCTTGTCCAATTTAACATTCTTTTCGGGCCTTCTTTTATGATGACCCACGCTGCTCTGTATAAATGCATGGTAAAGTTGTCTAGTCCATGTGCTTTATTAGCTTGAAGGGACCATATTGCATTTTCTATCTCAAATTCCATAATAGGTTTTGATAGTTCTCTATTCTCTAAATCGTTGATGAGTGATGGTATTCCAGAAACAAGATCGGCTTGTGCTTTCGGTTCATTCTCCTCGTTGTTAGTATAGAGTTCTCGAAAATGATTAAAGGCATGAACTTTTATTTCCTCCTGCCCTGCAATCTTATTCCCATTTTTATCTTTCAATTTCTTGATGGCGTTGAAGCTATGTCGAGCCTGGGTTTGCTTCTGGAAATACTTTGTGTTGCTATCTCCTCCTTTTGGCCATAGCTTCCTAGACTTTAATATCCATTCTTCTTCCTCCTATCTTTCAACGGTTAAGCTCTTTATATTCAGCTCATTTTCTCATCTTAGAAGTATAGAAGGTGCTTTTACCCCAGAGGAATATAGAAGCAATACTACACATGGGGATTGGGAGAGAAATGTAGCAGTTAAGCAAAAGCTTTGGCACTTTGGAAAGGGATAACTCAAGCCAATCAAAGAAATATTATGTTCATAATTTTTTTTTTAACAGAAACTATAAAAGGGTTTATATAAAAACAAGCTGTGCACAGCCATTCATTACAGAGGTGGCATAATAGAGTATTTATGCAGAGCAAAAATGCTGCACAGAGAGCCTGTCCAAGGGGTTTGCCAAAAAATTTCACATAGAGTTTGTTCAAAACATCTAATACCGCGGCTAGTGTATACCCTTACATACTGATTACAGATAAAAAGACAAAAAAACATTCAGCCATAACTAAAAGGAACAAATTAAGGATTGCCTCTGATATTTCTTGGTTGAACTGCGGATTCCTCCTCCATTGGATGCACAGCATCAGCTATGGCTCCATTCACTCTACTACTCTGGTTCATGGTTATGAAGCGCCGGAGGTCCTCCTGTATCCTGTCGACTTTACCCATGATTTCGCGAAGGTTGCTTTCATTATCATCTATGCGGGCATCATGATTACTAATCTGCAGAGAAGTGTAGCTCACTGTTTCTCCCATACTTTTCCCCTCCCGAGCCATTTCTTTGTTATCCATGACACTGATTGCAAGCATTTCATACAGTCTCCTCAGGTTCTTTTTAATGTCCGTAATTCCTGCACTTTCGCCAACTTGTGCCATTCTGCTTGCCTCTGTCAAAATATTGATTCGGGCGAATTGATTCTGTATGGCACGAACAAAACTGACAGGGGCACAAGCTTGATTCGTAGCTGGAAGATTACTAAAACAAAATCTGAGCACGAGGAGTTCCTGATGCAGCGAAAAATCGCCTTGTCTTCCACACACCAATGTGCCCGTTGCGCCTTCCTGCCACCACGTACAACGACAGCCTATAACCAAGCTTCTTCCCTAATTACCAGAAAGTAAATGATTACCTAAACCAAGAGTGACGGTCCGCGACACTGAGAGAGAGCTACACGAATAGGAGGAAAAGGCTGCAAGAGCAAGCCTTTCCTTCACCACAGAACGAGTGAGAGGGAGTGCCTGCCACGGGAGGCCTTGCAACCGCCCTTCGCCAATGCCCATGACAACCTTCAGCAGAATTCACAGAGCATCATGTAAACCAGGGCCTAGGATTGAAATGGAATGGAAAGACATATCACTGCTGGGAGAAGCCATGGCGTAAATCTTGAGGAGATGTTGAGTGTGCGAGGTGGCAATACATTTAACCCTCAGCCGGATGGATTTTAATTATGCAGCGTCCGAAAGTTGGAGGAGGCAGTAAGGGGGCCACGCGGCAAGGGGAAGAGGAGAGGTAGGACTGATAAGTAAATGAGGGGAGCTGGCAGTGACCATCCCGAAGTGTAGTCCAGCTGCTAGGTGACGGTGGATGACGGAGAGCGTGGAGAGGGGAGGGATAAGGAGTGGGAGAGGGATAAAGGAGAGGGGGAAAAAAGGATAAGGGAGAAGTGTAAATATGGAAGGGATGAAAGAGAAGGGAGGGAGGAAAGGAGTGGGGCCAAATAGGAAAATGAAGAGATGAAGAAAGGAAGAATAGAGCATAAGGTTGAGCCACGTACAATGATCATACAAGGGATACTTCCATATCATGTGATATAGTTGATGATGAAGGGATATCCGACTCCTCATTACGGAACGAATTTGAGGATGGGAGGATTCCCATTTTGCCTGTAGTGGCCTTGTGGGAGAGAGGCCCCCATATTGGCCATAATGTCCATTGTAGAATTATTGATTCGAAGTATGTGTAGTGGTTCATAGGAATTGAGCATAAGAAGCTTTGCTTTATTGAACAAGCGACGGCAATTGACAGCTCCCGAGGGGTATCCATTGATCAATTTAGAAATGACATGCTTTGAATCCCCGAATATTAGAACCTTTCGATAATTTTTAGCCTGAAGGAGCTGCAGGCCTTGGAGGAGTGCCAACCACTCTGCTTCATTGTTAGTTCTGTTCCCTAATCCCCAAGCGAAAGTTTGTTCTATATGTCCTCCAGGATCCAGAAGGATCCCCCCCGCTCCTGCCACCCCTGAGTTGCCTTTCGAGGCGCCATCGAAGAAGAAGGAAAAAGAGTTCTTCTCCCTGAGCCAATTTTTGAATTCTTTGTTGGATAAGCGTATCTCCCATGGGAAGGATCTCCAAGATGAGGTAGTGTTGTTGATGATGTTTTTGTACTGAAGGGGGCTCCTCTCTTTTAGGAAGTTTCTGCACCAAGTATAATATGGTTCTGGAATGGACTCTTGAACGGGAAAACTGATATTATTCGAAGCAAAATTCTCAGCTATCATTCCTATAGTTTTAGCGGCTATTCGGGCTGGGACAGCTTTTTGTTCTTTGAAGATAGCATTATTCCTAGTGAGCCAGATTTGCCAGCAAAGGTTCTTAGCGATAGTGGCCCATAGACGACTCAAGATTGGTTTCTTGCTTAGGGAGCCAGGAAAGTGTTTATTCCATTCTATGAGGAGTTGGGCTGCCGAGCCAGGGAGGTTTAAATCCATACCTAGGGGGAGAACAGACCTCCAGACTAGAAGGGAGGTTTTACATTGAAGGAAGAGATGGTTAGTAGTCTCTTCATCTGAATTGCACATAGTACACCAGGAGGGTCCATTAATGCCTCTTTTCCTTAAATTCTCGACTGTGAGAAGCTTATTATGCAGAAGGATCCAAATGAAACTGTTTACTTTGGGAATACTGTCAGTATGCCACACCTTCTTCCATATTTTATCTACTCTAAGCGGTTCCATGGTTATTTTATTGTATCCTTCTTTAACATTATACTTCCCCGTTTTTCCCCATCCGAGATGGTCCTTCGCTGTGACTCGCGTTGGGGACAGACCATGAAGGGAGGAGAGAAGAGAGTTTGCTACGTTAGCCAAATGGGTTGGAGGAGATAGCTCCTTCCAGCCAATCTAGTGCCCTTTTGTGTCCCATTGAGAAATATCGTAGAGGGTGGTGATCCCCTGCTCATTCGCCCAATCAGCTAGGAGAGCCTGACCTGGCAGCGAGGAACGTGGTGGTTGTCCCAGAATATTACTCTTCCAGATGTTGATCCTTTTCCCATTCCCGGGGATCCAGTAGTAATCTTCGATGATAGTGTTGAGGGAAGCTTTGCATAATTGCCAAAGAGTTGTTCCTTTGCCTACCCAAGCTCCGTCCAACATTTTTGACCTGGGCCTCCTAGTGTATTTTTTCCTAATGACTTCCTTCCACCATTCCTTTCTTCCTGTGACCAGTCTCCATATCATTTTAGCTCCCATGGCTTTGCTCATCTGTTCAGGATCTCTGATGCCTATACCACCATGTCTTTTAGCT
Source organism: Pseudotsuga menziesii (assembly GCA_001517045.1). Lineage (NCBI taxonomy): Eukaryota > Viridiplantae > Streptophyta > Pinopsida > Pinales > Pinaceae > Pseudotsuga > Pseudotsuga menziesii. Next base: position 90,592 of record LPNX010475681.1, read on the forward strand.
TGTTTTACCGTGTCCCACTTTGCAAGGTGGAATTTTTTTGTCTGAACTTTTCCTCCCTGCCACAAGAATTTTCTGATTTCCTTGCAAATGTTGTTCATGACGTTTTTGGGAGCAAGAACCATAGAGATAGTGTAAATGGGGTAGGAGGAGAGGATGGATCAGATTAGAACTGTCTTTCCTGCTAAATTTAGCCATTTCGATCCCATGGACTGAGTTTTGGCTTTGATTTTTTGTATAACCGGGTTCCACATTGAAGAGACCAAAAACTTTTTGACGATGGGGATGCCTAAATAGATGAAGTGGGTGCAAGAAGAATTGGCTTTTATTTGCAGAATTTGAGAAATGCGACTGAGAGTTGTTGTTGGGCAATTCCACCCAAATATTTGGCATTTGTTCAGATTTACTGAGCTTCCAGAGGATTGGAGAAAAAGTTCAAGAGGACTGAGAAGGTTTCTGGCAATTTGGGTGGAAGCTATTCCAAGAAGGATAGTGTCATCAGCAAATAAAGCATGATTAATAGGAGAAACTCCGCTTCTGAAGGATAGGCCTAGGAGAGATCCTTCAGATTGGAGTCTGATCAATTTTCTGCTAAGGGAGTCAGCGACCAAGATGTAAAGGAAGGGGGATAGCGGGCATCCTTGCCTTACCCCACGAGAGGCTTTAAAAAACTCTGAAGGTCTTCCATTTATGAGAGGGGCTATCCAGGGAGAGGTTATGCAGGCCTGAACTTGTTTGATGAAAACATTGGGAAACCCAAACTTTTTAAGAACCAGGATGATAAAGGCGTGTCTTAGCCTATCAAACGCATTGGCTAGATCCAATTTTATGGCCATTCCGGGTTCACCCCTTTTGGTGCTGGAGTGAATGGCCTCCTGGACCAAGAGGATGTTATCACTTATTTGCCTACCCGAGATGAAACCACCTTGATTTGGAGAAATAAGAGAGGGGATGATTTGCTTGAGTCTTATAGACAGCACTTTGGAGAAGATTTTATACGATGCATTGCATAAGGAAATGGGTCCGAATTTTTTAATGGAAGTGGGGTTGTGCTCTTTTGGGATCAGGGCCAGAAAAGTGGAATTGGTGGCTCCTCCCATATTACCTTTTGCCATCCAGGAGATGAGACGCATCATGTCTTTCTTGACAAGGGACCAAAAGGTTCTATAAAAACAGATAGGGAAGCCATCCGGGCCAGGGGCCTTATCCGGGTGAAGGCTCCAACTAGCTTTCTTGACTTCACTTTCCAAAATAGGGGATTCAAGCCTGAGTCTTTCATCAGGGCTGATGAGGGAGGGAATATTAGAAACCATTTCCTCCATGAGACGTTGAAAGACTTGCTCCTCGCCATTATACAGATGTTCAAAAAAAGTCCTTACCTCTGCGCTGATGGTCGCTTGGCCTTGAATGAGAGTGCCATCCTCAACTTTGAGATCTCTCATAGTGTTCCATCTTTGCCTGTCTCTGCATTGATTTTGAAAGAACTTTGTGTTCTTATCTCTCCCTTTGAGCCATAGGATGCGTGAGCGGAGCCTCCATCCTTCCTCTTCTTGTCTTAAGATTTTCTGCAGGGTTGATTCCAGCTCTATCTCCTTGATGAGGTGCTCCTTGGTGATCATACTTGTTTCCATTTCTACTTGAAGGGTTTCCATATCCTTGATGATTTTTTCCTTTTGCTGAACTGGCTCTTGAAATTGATTCTTGGCCCACAATTTGAGAGCTTCCTTGACCCTTTTCAACTTCTGTTCCCATGAGAATGTTGGGGATCCTGGGATGAAGCATCGCCAAGCATTAGTAATGATATCTCTGACTCCTTCGGACTCCAACCAAATCCGATTGTATGAAAGGAAGCGGTCCCAGGTTTTCCGCCAGAGGAAAAAAGAGACTTATAGGCTTGTGATCTGAGACAGCAGTGCACAAGATTTTAGTTTCCGGATAAGAATTGATAAGATGAGTGCTGACCAGGAATCGATCCAATCTAGCTGCAATATGGCCTCGGCCTATTCTTTTATTACTCCATGTGAAGATACCATTTTTAGGTTTGATGTCTATAAGGCTCCATTGTGAAATGAGGTCTTCCAGTCTTTCCCCAAATGGGTCTCTTACCTTTGTTCCTCCTCTACGCTCATCTGTTGATATAGTTACATTAAAGTCCCTAGCAATAAAACAAGGAAGAAGCTTTTTGTCTTCACATTGCTCCTCTAGCGAGTCCCAAAACCTGTCCTTTTGTGCATTCATGGTTGGACCGTACACATTCCCGATCCAGAATTTTTCTTTGTTGTCTTTGTTCTCAAGCTTTATGAGAAGCCAATTTCTATTTTCTATGGTTGTGAGCATTCCATACTGATCAGAGTTCCACCAGCATAGAAGTCCTCCTGAGGCTCCATTTGCATTGGTGGCTAGGCCTGTTGCTTTTGGCCAAATGCTTTTGATTGTTTCTATGCTGTCTTCAGCTGACTTTTTTGTGTCCTGGATGAGAAGAATGGTGGCAGATTCCATTGATTTAAATCTCTTGATAACTTCTAGCTTCTGTGTACCTCCCAATCCTCTACAATTCCAGGAGACTACTTTCATTATTTCATGAGTTGTTTAAGGGCCTTGTCTTTCTCCTTTTTTTCCGCTTCGGGACTTAGAAGGTATTTGCTTGCTTGCGTAGTTTTGACTAAGAAGTCTAGGTTAGACTGCTTTCCTGCTGCCTTTTCCCTATCTGCCTCCTACTCTCTAATGGCTTTATTGGATTTCCTCCCTTTTCTGGCTAGCGGCTCCTGTTCTTCTACCGAAGTATCTGTTATTTCTTCCGAGCTTGCTTTTGCCCTTGATCTTGTAACAGATCCTTCAGAGGTTGTCATAGGATCTTTTCTTTTCGTGGGGCGCCTAGAACCCTCTTCCTGAACTTCATTTTCCTGGTGCTGCGAAACTAGAATCTGGGGTTCTTTGTCCTTCTGCTGATCCATTTCAGGGATAGCTTCGTGAAGATCTTCTTCTTGTATTTCCTCCTCCAAGGCCTCGAATTTGTTTCCGGAGGTGCTCTTTGCCACATTGTTCTGCTACTTTGTAGGCTTGACAGTCTTTTTCTCGCTTGCAATGTTCCAACCCTCGTTTGCAGGGCTGTCCGAGATGGGTTTCTCAGGTTTTTTTAGGCATGACTTGGCAAAATGCCCGTATTCATGGCAATATTTGCATTTAAAGGGGATTTGCTCGTAATCTATAGTCTGCAAGTGATTCCAACCATCGATGGAGAGATTAATGGACTCCGACAGGCCTTTCTCAAGGTCAACTTCAACACATATACGGGCACAAGAGAACATAGGGGCTTTTGGTTCAGATTTGTCAACATATTTCCCTAGAGTATTCCCTATAGCTCGGAAGTCCTCATCGTTCCAGCAGTGGAGAGGGAGGTGGGGGAGCTTAACCCAGACAGGGACTGCTTTTGGGATATCTTTTTTTTTTCTGGGTTGAATGACAGATCCCATTTGTTCAAATACATACCTCTTGGGCCCATAAAGTAAGGCCCATTCTTGAAGATCAAGTCTCGATCCTCCTTTTTTTCGAAAATGAAGGCAAAGTAACATTTTCCACAGAAGATCTGTTGGACTTCCACCTGGATTAGGGTCCTCCATTTTTTATTCAACCAAACCTCCACAGAGCGCGGGGATGGCCATAACCTAGTGAATAATCCAATAAGTCCTTTCTCTGATAGGGTAACTGCTTTCCTCTTCGAAGCGGCTGAGATGAGCTTCACTTCTGGGATATCTGCACGTTTAACAAACCGTGAGGCAGGTTCATAATTATCATGGGAGACTCAATGCTAATAATTAGGAATCTTGTTTATAAGAAGGTTATGAATCATGGACCACTGGGTAAATTAATGTGGATAATCCTTCAACTAATCTTATATATTAAAGATGTTAACGTTTTTCATGTTCTTAGAAAACTCTATACTCAACCAGATAGTACAGTGAACATGGCTTGCAACCTTGGACAAGGCATTCTTATGCTAGGAGGGGAAGTGGTCAGTTTTAATAGTATCCCCTAATCTTAATCATCTAGTTGATTCATACTGCATTGAATATGGGAAACAATTCAATGAATTGGTTTAATGCTTTCATAGGAAATCAAGATCTGATCTCGAGATGGAAGCTACCAAGCATGCAGTTGAAGGAAGAGTACGAGACAAGGAAAATTTTAGGGGCAAAATTTATCCCATGGGCATGAAGATCCACCAATTTGCATTTTTTGAAGCTCATTTTGACCATTTTGATGGGGCAAAATTTTTTCACTCCAAAAATCGCCAAATTATTATCTAAACTATATAAAATCCTTAGAAATTGAAATATTTTTCAAAAAATATCACCAAATATTTTATGCCTCAACCTAGGGAACTAGTAGGTTGGTGCAACATTGTTTGCTAGTAATCTTATTTGGATGGGGACATGAAAAAAATGTGGCATTGCATTGAGTCTTAAACAATGTTGCAACGGTGGGAAAGGCTAACATTTGGGTTATGTCCATTCCATTCAAAGGATATTTAAGAACATAGGGAAGAGGCCTACTTATGGATGAGGTATTTGCAAGGGACCACTCAAATACGAAGATGTGTTCTGCTAAGACATGGGATGAATTCAATGTCTCATTGGTGTGATTATGGTTTTGTAGGTTAATTGAGTCAACAATCATATTACTTTGTTGGTGGGATGGATCTACCCTTAGTTAAAATAGTTTCCAGTGGCAAATAAATTAGGTTCTCTTAGGGAAAATGATTTTTTTAACACTATACATTGAGAGGGGTTGCTCATATTGGGATTTTTCCAACTTCAACATAGAAGTTCCTAAATCTCAAGGTAAGTTTAGGTATAATGGTCCCTTATGTAAATGGCACATGGTTGGTTGAGTTTACAAGTATTTGAATGTCCTTTCCTAAGTTATGGTTGAGTTTGATTGTTGTTTCCCCTATCACGATTCTTTCCCTTGCCCCTGTTTTGGATTAGTAGTAATATTTTGAAGTTTTATGGGATTTTTTATTTTATTGTATTCCCCTAAGTTTAATGTGAATTATTATTATTTCCTTAATGAGGTTGTTGGGAAGGAGGAACCTAAATCATATTAATATTAGATGAGTGAATGTCTTAAGGAAATTTTTGGCCTCTAAAGGAAGAAATTTGTCCAAATTAGTTCATTTCATATGCTATTGAGCCAAATTATGTAGAACCTATAAGTCCATCAACTACATGGGATCCGACCTTCACAAAAGGTGTAGATGCATTTGACATGATTGCAACTAAGTAGATTGATTGGGAATAAATAAGGTCTAACTCTTTCACCCTAAGGATCACTTCTTATTTGGTATGGTGACATGCCAAAGTAACATGTTTGACAATAAGATGAAGAAGGGATTTCAGAAAGCATATAAAAACATGGGGTTTCAGAAAGCATATAAAAGGATCACTCTCTCTCTCTCTGGTCATTTGTTGTACTATTGATGGTCAAAATCATTACTCTCTCTCTCTCTCTCTGGTCATTTGTTGTACTATTGATGGTCAAAATCATTAATTTGATCACTAATTCTCTCTCTCTCTCTCTCTCTCTGGTCATTTGTTGTACTATTGATGGTCAAAATCATTACTCTCTCTCTCTCTCTCTCTGGTCATTTGTTGTACTATTGATGGTCAAAATCATTACTCTCTCTCTCTCTCTCTCTAGTCATTTGTTGTACTATTGATGGTCAAAATCATTACTCTCTCTCTCTCTCTCTCTGGTCATTTGTTGTACTATTGATGGTCAAAATCATTACTCTCTCTCTCTCTCTCTCTCTGATCAAATTTAATGATTTTGACCATCAATAGTACAACAAATGACTAGAGAGAGAGAGAGAGAGAGTAATGATTTTGACCATCAATAGTACAACAAATGACTAGAGAGAGAGAGAGAGAGAGTAATGATTTTGACCATCAATAGTACAACAAATGACTAGAGAGAGAGAGAGAGAGAGTAATGATTTTGACCATCAATAGTACAACAAATGACTAGAGAGAGAGAGAGAGAGAGTAATGATTTTGACCATCAATAGTACAACAAATGACTAGAGAGAGAGAGAGAGAGAGTAATGATTTTGACCATCAATAGTACAACAAATGACTAGAGAGAGAGAGAGAGAGAGTAATGATTTTGACCATCAATAGTACAACAAATGACTAGAGAGAGAGAGAGAGAGAGTAATGATTTTGACCATCAATAGTACAACAAATGACTAGAGAGAGAGAGAGAGAGAGTAATGATTTTGACCATCAATAGTACAACAAATGACTAGAGAGAGAGAGAGAGAGAGTAATGATTTTGACCATCAATAGTACAACAAATGACTAGAGAGAGAGAGAGAGAGAGTAATGATTTTGACCATCAATAGTACAACAAATGACTAGAGAGAGAGAGAGAGAGAGTAATGATTTTGACCATCAATAGTACAACAAATGACTAGAGAGAGAGAGAGAGAGAGTAATGATTTTGACCATCAATAGTACAACAAATGACTAGAGAGAGAGAGAGAGAGAGTAATGATTTTGACCATCAATAGTACAACAAATGACTAGAGAGAGAGAGAGAGAGAGTAATGATTTTGACCATCAATAGTACAACAAATGACTAGAGAGAGAGAGAGAGAGAGTAATGATTTTGACCATCAATAGTACAACAAATGACTAGAGAGAGAGAGAGAGAGAGTAATGATTTTGACCATCAATAGTACAACAAATGACTAGAGAGAGAGAGAGAGAGAGTAATGATTTTGACCATCAATAGTACAACAAATGACTAGAGAGAGAGAGAGAGAGAGTAATGATTTTGACCATCAATAGTACAACAAATGACTAGAGAGAGAGAGAGAGAGAGTAATGATTTTGACCATCAATAGTACAACAAATGACTAGAGAGAGAGAGAGAGAGAGTAATGATTTTGACCATCAATAGTACAACAAATGACTAGAGAGAGAGAGAGAGAGAGTAATGATTTTGACCATCAATAGTACAACAAATGACTAGAGAGAGAGAGAGAGAGAGTAATGATTTTGACCATCAATAGTACAACAAATGACTAGAGAGAGAGAGAGAGAGAGTAATGATTTTGACCATCAATAGTACAACAAATGACTAGAGAGAGAGAGAGAGAGAGTAATGATTTTGACCATCAATAGTACAACAAATGACTAGAGAGAGAGAGAGAGAGAGTAATGATTTTGACCATCAATAGTACAACAAATGACTAGAGAGAGAGAGAGAGAGAGTAATGATTTTGACCATCAATAGTACAACAAATGACTAGAGAGAGAGAGAGAGAGAGTAATGATTTTGACCATCAATAGTACAACAAATGACTAGAGAGAGAGAGAGAGAGAGTAATGATTTTGACCATCAATAGTACAACAAATGACTAGAGAGAGAGAGAGAGAGAGTAATGATTTTGACCATCAATAGTACAACAAATGACTAGAGAGAGAGAGAGAGAGAGTAATGATTTTGACCATCAATAGTACAACAAATGACTAGAGAGAGAGAGAGAGAGAGTAATGATTTTGACCATCAATAGTACAACAAATGACTAGAGAGAGAGAGAGAGAGAGTAATGATTTTGACCATCAATAGTACAACAAATGACTAGAGAGAGAGAGAGAGAGAGTAATGATTTTGACCATCAATAGTACAACAAATGACTAGAGAGAGAGAGAGAGAGAGTAATGATTTTGACCATCAATAGTACAACAAATGACTAGAGAGAGAGAGAGAGAGAGTAATGATTTTGACCATCAATAGTACAACAAATGACTAGAGAGAGAGAGAGAGAGAGTAATGATTTTGACCATCAATAGTACAACAAATGACTAGAGAGAGAGAGAGAGAGAGTAATGATTTTGACCATCAATAGTACAACAAATGACTAGAGAGAGAGAGAGAGAGAGTAATGATTTTGACCATCAATAGTACAACAAATGACTAGAGAGAGAGAGAGAGAGAGTAATGATTTTGACCATCAATAGTACAACAAATGACTAGAGAGAGAGAGAGAGAGAGTAATGATTTTGACCATCAATAGTACAACAAATGACTAGAGAGAGAGAGAGAGAGAGTAATGATTTTGACCATCAATAGTACAACAAATGACTAGAGAGAGAGAGAGAGAGAGTAATGATTTTGACCATCAATAGTACAACAAATGACTAGAGAGAGAGAGAGAGAGAGTAATGATTTTGACCATCAATAGTACAACAAATGACTAGAGAGAGAGAGAGAGAGAGTAATGATTTTGACCATCAATAGTACAACAAATGACTAGAGAGAGAGAGAGAGAGAGTAATGATTTTGACCATCAATAGTACAACAAATGACTAGAGAGAGAGAGAGAGAGAGTAATGATTTTGACCATCAATAGTACAACAAATGACTAGAGAGAGAGAGAGAGAGAGTAATGATTTTGACCATCAATAGTACAACAAATGACTAGAGAGAGAGAGAGAGAGAGTAATGATTTTGACCATCAATAGTACAACAAATGACTAGAGAGAGAGAGAGAGAGAGTAATGATTTTGACCATCAATAGTACAACAAATGACTAGAGAGAGAGAGAGAGAGAGTAATGATTTTGACCATCAATAGTACAACAAATGACTAGAGAGAGAGAGAGAGAGAGTAATGATTTTGACCATCAATAGTACAACAAATGACTAGAGAGAGAGAGAGAGAGAGTAATGATTTTGACCATCAATAGTACAACAAATGACTAGAGAGAGAGAGAGAGAGAGTAATGATTTTGACCATCAATAGTACAACAAATGACTAGAGAGAGAGAGAGAGAGAGTAATGATTTTGACCATCAATAGTACAACAAATGACTAGAGAGAGAGAGAGAGAGAGTAATGATTTTGACCATCAATAGTACAACAAATGACTAGAGAGAGAGAGAGAGAGAGTAATGATTTTGACCATCAATAGTACAACAAATGACTAGAGAGAGAGAGAGAGAGAGTAATGATTTTGACCATCAATAGTACAACAAATGACTAGAGAGAGAGAGAGAGAGAGTAATGATTTTGACCATCAATAGTACAACAAATGACTAGAGAGAGAGAGAGAGAGAGTAATGATTTTGACCATCAATAGTACAACAAATGACTAGAGAGAGAGAGAGAGAGAGTAATGATTTTGACCATCAATAGTACAACAAATGACTAGAGAGAGAGAGAGAGAGAGTAATGATTTTGACCATCAATAGTACAACAAATGACTAGAGAGAGAGAGAGAGAGAGTAATGATTTTGACCATCAATAGTACAACAAATGACTAGAGAGAGAGAGAGAGAGAGTAATGATTTTGACCATCAATAGTACAACAAATGACTAGAGAGAGAGAGAGAGAGAGTAATGATTTTGACCATCAATAGTACAACAAATGACTAGAGAGAGAGAGAGAGAGAGTAATGATTTTGACCATCAATAGTACAACAAATGACTAGAGAGAGAGAGAGAGAGAGTAAAAGAGGTAATTGGTGACTCCCATGCTTACTAGTACAAATAGAGAGAGAGAGAGAGAGAGAGAGAGAGAGAGAGAGAGAGAGAGAGAGACACAGAGAGAGAGACACAGAGACACAGAGACACAGAGAGAGAGAGAGAGAGAGAGAGAGAGAGAGAGAGAGAGAGAGAGAGACATGGAAGACTATATGTATACATGAATATGGAGGAAACTCTAGTTTGTAAGCCATACTTCCAATCCTCTACAACATCTTATAGGGACCATAGTACTTGGGTGCTAAATTATTGTACTTCTTTTGTTGCTTGAGGGACATATGTTTGTATGGTTGTAACCTCAAAAATACCTAATCCCGACTTCAAATTGTCTTTAATTATGATGTTGATTTGATTATTGTTTCATCCTATTTTATTTTATATCCAAGATATCTTTCAATATTTGGAGAACCAATTGTTAGTGCTTTATGTGATCCTCGAGTGCTTGAACCTTATATTTTTCTTTCAAGGATGATGTTATGGAAGGAGAATGATAGCAATAAAGTGACATAAATGCTGACATTTTTAATGAATCCTTGTAAATATGTGGTGTACCACCATTTTGATAAGGGAAACCACTTAACCCATTATGTTTGTTTATTAAGTACAAAATAATGAAGATACCCTTATAGGCATTTATTCACAATCTCAGTTTTCCCATCAGATTGAGGATGGTAAGAGGAGTCGCGAGCCAAATGAGAGCACAAACAATGAAAAAATTCCTTCCCAAAATTGCCAATAAAAATTGGATCTCTATCACTTACAATAATCTTGGGGATTATATGTAGCTTCTGAATTTATTCCATGAATGTTGCATCTATTGTACTTCCTTTAAAAGGATGAGAAATAGAGAAGAAATGGGCATACTTTATGAGTCTAACTTGGTAGACCCGTGAAAAAATCCATTGATACCTCTCCCCTATGTTGACTTGGTATGGCTAATGGTTGTAGAAAACCTGATATATTGATTGTCTCTCCTTTGTTTTGTTGGAAAACCAAACATTCCGCCACAAAATTTTAGACATCAATTTTAAGACCTTCCCAAAAAATTTCCTTCTTGATCATGTGGTACATTTACAAATATCTTGAATTTCCTCCTATATTAGAAGTGTGCAATTCCAAGAGGACCTTTTATTTGAGTTAAGAATTCTTACATACTATATGAAATCTTGGTATCGTAGTTAATCATTATTCCACAAAAAATTATCTAGTGAACTAATGTCTTCTTGTAGTTGTTGAATTATCTTGCATGCCTTCTAATCTTGTTTCCATTATGTACTTGCTTCTTCTACAGAATCATATTGCATAATGGAAATAGACCAAAGTAAGCCATCAATGTCATATTCTTTTCTTGAAAGTACATTTGCCACCACATTTTGTTTTCCTTTTTTGTATATAATTTCAAAGTCGTAACCTAGCATCTTTGTAACCCATTTCTATTGTTATTCTAGAGATAATGTTTATTCCAAGAAGTACTTAAGTTTGTCATTATATATTCTTACCTTGAAGTGTCTTCCTATTAGGTAAGGGCCCCATTTCTTAATTGCATGTAATATGGCCAACATTTCCTTTTCATAAATTGGTTTTAGTAAGATTTTCCCATTAAGTTGGCAACTTAAAAAATGAAGTGGCCTTCCTTCTTGCATTAAAACATCACCATGCCATGCCCTAAGGCATTTGATTCCAATATAAATGTATTATTGAATTCAGGCATTGAAAATACAGGAGTTGTACACATAGGCACTTTAAGTTTTTCAAAAGATTCAGTTTCTTCTTAAGTCCAAGATAATGCCTCCTTTTTCAATAACCTTGTCAGAGGTGCTGCTAATTGACCATAATTCTTGAAAAAATTGTGATAGTAGCCTTCCAACCCTAATAATCCTCTAAGTTTCTTCAAGGTTTTAGGAATTGGCCATTCCATCATAGCCTTAATTTGGTTAGGATCCACTTCATCACCTTCGTGATATACAATGTGACCAAAATATCCCACTTCTTGGACCCTAAAGGCACACTTAGAAGGCTTGGCATACCATTGGTTCTCCTCCAATAGTTTTAAGACCTCATTAACATGGTGTACATGCTCCTCCAAATATTTCATATAGATTAGTATATCATCAAAAAATACTAACACAAATATTCTAAGGAAAGGTTTAAAATAGAATTCCGCAAGCTTTGAACTGTGGAAGGTGTTTGGTAAGGCCAGATGGCATCACCACAAATTCATAATTACCTTGATGTGTTTTGAAGGCTATTTTCCAGATGTCTTCTATCCTCATTTTATTTAAATGATATCCAAAATGAATACCCAACTTTCTCAACAAAATTGCTCCTTGTAATTCATCTAATTATTCATCAATGACACGAATAGGAAATTTATCTTCTATGGTCATAATATTGAGCTCTCTATAGTTTTAACACATATGCCATGAAATTAATTCCCTTTTATGAACCATCACCATTGTTACATAGAAATAACTTTGGCTAGGTTGAATGATGCTTGTATCTAACATTTATTTAACCATATTTTCAATTTCACTATTTTGTGCATATGTATACATGTAGGGTCTTGTGTTAGATGGTACACTACCTAGCTGTAGGTGAATAACATGGTCATGATATCTAGTATGTAGAATACCTTCAATAATTTCTCTAAATATCTTGGAAATTTTGTCAATAACTCATTGGAGATCCATTGGAATAGAGGGAATCGATGTTTGTACATCTAGTGAGCACAACTATGCAATTACTCCATAGCATCCCTTTTCTATATATTTATTCATGTTGTTATATTTTATCACTTTAGAGGGTTTCCATGAAATTCCTTTAAGTTAAAAACCCTTTCCTTCTGAAGAGAATCTCATGAAAAGTTCATAAAAATTGAGAGCCACTATTCACACTGATTGTAGCCACTAGACCCCTAGTACAATATCAAGACCACCCGTTTGGATTGCAATCATTAGACTATCCAATAAATATTTCCCCATAGTAATATTAATAATATGGCATTTCCTTGAACAATTTATGGTACCCCCATCTACAACCATTGCTTGAAATTCTTGTGTTGGATATACAAAGCAATCGAGAAGTTTGGTGAATTCACAATTAATGAAATTATGGGTACTACTAGAATCAATCAACTATATTACCTTTTTCTTTCTTATATGTATTTGTATCCTAAGAGTTTGAGGAGTGATAAGTTCAACCAATGCATGCAAGATATGGTTGGAGAAGTATCTTTTAGATCTAGATCTAGAGACAGTTTTGGATCTAGATCATCTTCCTCTTCATAATATATATAGAATAATTTATTCTCATTGAACTTATGCCTTTTATTGTACTTCTTGTCACAATTTTTTTCTTAACATGAACGGGTAATTTTATTAAAAAAAAAGAGAATTGCGGGTCTTTTGGCCGTAACCAATAAACCTATTTACAATTTTCAATAAGGCTTTGGACTTAACAAATATTTAAAAAATGGGAGAGGATCACCCAATAAAAACAAGAATTGAACACGATAGTATTATAGAATAGGATGGAAATGACTATCTTCCCCATTGATACTGAGAAAACCTTGAAGCAGAAGACATGATTTGTTGGCCAGGTCATCTGCAAGATGATTATGATCTCGAAGGATGTGAAAAGAATAAGCCTTATCTAAGCCTTTCAATAAAATCCTAGTTCTCGTCAATATTATATTCATGGCATTATTATTTATCCTGTCAGCTATGTTTAGAGCTTTTATCAAAATCTCTGAATCACCAAAGATTTGGACTGACTTATATCCATTATTCGAAACCAGATAGCTTGCCATCAGAAGGTTGTATCCTTCATCTTGATTGTTGGACATTGATCCAAGTCCCTAGCTGTAACTGATAGAAGACTTTATGTCCGGAGAGTAAACCGAGCCCCCAACTCCTGAGACTCTGGGGTTTCCTTTGGAAGCATCATCAAAGAAAATGACAGCAGAAGGGGATGTCATCCAGAAAAAGTTAAAATCCTATTACTCCCATGAAATCTACAAGAAGGAGAGCTGACAGGTTTAGAGCACTTCAGAAAATTTCCAACTACTTGAACGCTAGAGCTGCTCCATAATGTTACAGGCAAAGAAGAGAACGAGAGGCCAGATACTTCAACAAACCACGAAAGAGATTTGAAGGCCACGACCTAGAAGATTAAGAGATTTGAAGGCCACAACCTAGAAGATTGGCCTCTGATCGCTAAAAATAGAGTTATTACGAGCTAATCAAATTTACCACCAAGTTAATTTGACAATAGAGTGCCAATTCGGATGCAAAACTATTGCAGAAGATTTAGGTGGATGCCTATCGTGCCAAGCAAGGTAAAAATCCAGAACAGATAGCTGAGAAGGAATCGTGATCTGAAATCCACGAAGAACTGATGACCAAACATTTTTTGAAAAAACACAATCTACCAAAATATGGACGGCTGTCTCTGTGGCCGCTTTGCACAAACAACAGCGAAATGGCCCATTGTATCCACATTTTTGTAAATTGTCTCTTGTCAGGATTTTGTTATGCAAAGATAACCAAAAAAAAAAATTTACTATTGGTAAACAACGAGATTTCCAAACCATTTTCCAGATTGTCGGAGGAAGGCAAGAGGAATGGGTCGCATTCTGAGCATTGAATCCTTTAGCTATAGAGTATGATCCATCGAGACTCCAACCCCAGCAATCCTGATGAGAAAGGTGGACAAGAGCTAGGCTTGATAGAGAAGAAAACAACAATGATTTGTGTGAGTTGAGACAAGTTGGAAGGTCCGGCAGTGACCAACCTACCCAATTACCATCTCTGTCCCAGGAACATATATCTGCAAGACGGAGTAATCCTTTGTTTTTTGCCCAGTTCTGAACCTTTGCAAGCTGGGTGACTTTGGAAAGGGGGAGGGTTCCTAGAGATTCTATCCTCCCAAAGATAAATCTTTTTCCCATTACCAGGGGTTCGATATAACTAAAGATTGAAAAAATCAAAACATTTTCTATAGGAATTCCAGACACCAGAGCCTAAAAGTGTTAGCTAAAGTAATATTCCTCAAGGATCTACCTTTAAGGTATTTCAACCTGGAAATCCTACTGACTGGATGATTTTTATTCTTATAAAGCTGCCAAATCAATTTGCCACCCAACGCCAAATTGGCCAGCCCAGGGTCTCGAATTTGAAGTCCTCCTTCTGAAAGAGGTCGCTTAATTACTTCCCAGCTAGCTAAGTGCATCTTTTGATGGCCACCTTTACCTACGCTCCAAAGAAAATCTCTCAATAATTTTGATATTTGGCCCGAGATAGATTTAGGGGCTAGCAATAAGATAGATTGGAAAATGGGAAATGCTGTAAGTACTAAGTTGATTAAAATTAATTCCCTAGCTTTAGTAAGCCATTGTCCACCCCAAAAAGCAATTTTAGCCTTTAACTTTACGAGCACCTCAACCCACAAAGAGGGAGGGGGTGAGCCAAGAGTTCAAGGGAGCTCCAAGTACTTTATCTTCTCCCACTTGACGAAGCTAGGAAATCCCAAGAAATCTGCTATTCGGAGTATTACCGGAGATTCAACATTCCATCCATAAACAACACTTTTTGTTTTGTTTATCAATGCTCCTGAAATTTGACAGAATTTGTTGAGGATGACAAGGAAGGACCGAGCAATCTTCATTGAAGCTCCTCCAAGTAGGAGAGAATCATCCATGAAAAATGCATGATTAATTGGTTCTACACCCCTTGCAATCTTAATCCCTGGAAGATACCCAACTTCCTGTTCTACTATGAGTTTACGGCTGAGAGATTCAACCATCAAAATATATAATAAAGGAGACATCAGGCAGCCTTGACGAAGACCTCTAGTTGCTTTCAAAAAAGTAGTCAGTCTGCCATTAACTAGAGGTGCAATCCAAGGATTTTCAGTGCAAACTTTGATCAAGTTAACAAACTCGGGACAAAAACCAAATGAGAGCAGAACCTCATAAAGGAAGGGGAGCTTAACTCGATCAAAAGCATTCTTCATGTCCAGCTTAATTAACATACCTTTCTCCTTTCTTCGGAATCTTGAGTGAATGGCATCTTGCACTTGAATGACATTATCCACTAGATGCCTACCTTTAATGAAACCCCCCTGTAAGGGAGAGATCAACTTACCTTACAGGAGCTTAAATCTATTGGCTAAAAGCTTGGCTAGAATCTTATAGGAAGCATTACACAATGAAATAGGGTGAAATCTATCAAAGGAGGAAGGATTAGCTTCTTTTGGAATGAGGACTAAAAAGGTAGAGTTGGTGAACCTGCCAACTTTACCTTTTTTTTTAAAAGCAGACACCATACAGATCATATCAGACTTGATAATAGGCCAATAGACTCTGTAGAAATGAATTGAAAATCCGTCTGGGCCAGGAGCTTTGTCAGACTCCATAGCCCAAATGACTTCAACAATTTCTTTTTCTAAAAAAGGTTTCATTAAATTATAGTTTTCCTCGCGGCTGACTAGGAAGGGAATGTTATCCAGACACTCAGAAGACACCTCATCCTCATATAGACCATAGTCATGAAATAATTGTTGAAAATGGCTGCTAGGTGACTGTTTGAGGAGCTCTTGCCCTTTGATAATGACCCCATCTCTAATTGTAATTTCTGTAATATGGTTTCGAGAGAGACTATTTTTGCACTGGCAATGGAAATAAGCAGAATTCTTATCCCCTGCCAAAACCAAAGACTTCTAGATTTAAACCTAAGTTGTTTCTCCTCATGGCTAAAAGATTTAGTGGATTTGACCTGGACAAGTTGCTACTGATCTAAATGTGAAATGGAGATGTCACAGTTTTCTATGCCCATTTGAATTTCATTTAACTCATCAACGCATTCCTTTTTGCAGGTCATTGGATTAGAGAGAGGGGCTTTACCCACTCCTTCAGTGCGACTTTTAATTTTTTCAATTTTTGCTCAAAAACATAACTGGGGGAACCCAAGATGTATTGAGACCAGACCTGTGATACTATATCCAAAAACCCTGCTCGCTCGATCCATGTTGTGCTGAACCTGAACAGAATTGGGCCTAAATTCACTTCAAACTCAAACAACAAAGATATCGGGTGATGGTCTAACATTAGCTTGGGAATAATTTTTGAAGAAATGATCTTACCGTCCAACAGGATGCTATGAACTAGGAATATATCAAGTGTGGCAGATATATTAGCGACCCCCACCCTATGATTGGACCACGTGAAACGCCCACACTTGGGCTTCAAGTCAATCAAGTCCCAGGCTTGCATCAAATATTGAACATAATCCTGCATGAAATCCTTGCCATGCAAGCCTCCTTTTTTTTCATTTGGTGCTAAAGTAATATTCAAATCCCTTGCTAAAATTATACTGACAGGAGAGGAAAACTCAAGGAAATCTGATAACGTTTTCCAACAATCCTGTTTTTTCTGAGTAATTAACAGGTACATATAGATTAAAAAGAGCATAGGAAGTCTTACTGGAGTGTTGAAAGAGCTCTGTGAAGATCCAGTGTTGGGAAGCATAAACGTTTTTTAGCTAAAATTTCTCATCACTCCATAGGGTAGCTAAACCCCCACAGGAGCCTCTAGCATCGACAGCTTTGCCAGCATTTAGATTCCAATTTTGTTGCTGATGAGAAGGAGAG
Organism: Pseudotsuga menziesii; assembly: GCA_001517045.1. Classification (NCBI taxonomy): domain Eukaryota; kingdom Viridiplantae; phylum Streptophyta; class Pinopsida; order Pinales; family Pinaceae; genus Pseudotsuga; species Pseudotsuga menziesii. The sequence continues at coordinate 107,787 of LPNX010475681.1, forward strand.
ATTTCTCCTCAATTTTAGTCTCTTGGAGTAGTAAGATTTTGGATGGGGCTATTCTCATTAAATCTTTCACAACGACCGCTTTGATAGGATTCCCCAATCCCTTATAGTTCCAAGAGGTAGCTTGCATTACTTACCCAGTTGAGAGGGAGTTCCCACTCCCTTTGGAGGTCTAGTTCTCTTTTTTCCTTCTGTAAGACATTTCTATAGTGGACTGACTACCTTGAGTCTTTAGCCTCTCGGCCTCTTCTTCCCGAATCTCCTTCTTAGATTTCCTACCACCCTTCTTGGAAACTGGATCATCATCAGATGAACTAGGACTGTCAAGCTACTTCTTACGGGAAATATCTGCATATGAAGGGGGGGAGGATTCACCAATTGGGGAAGAATGGGAAGGCTCTCCAGCCCATAGTTGAACCGAAGAAGGTGGGTCTGCTTGTTCCTGAGAAACTGAATGAGGAATTGGATTTTCTTCCAACTCATGCCCATCATGCCTGTCTTTACCTTTCTTTCTAGGGCCCTGATTTTGATTTCCATCTTTTTGGACTTGCGTCCACTGATCTCCTTTCTCATTTACTTTTTCTTCTTCAAATTTATTTTTGCAGTTTCGGGAAAAATGACCATAGCCATGACAGAATCTACATTTGAACAGGATTTGTTCATAATCCAGCTCCTGAATATGGGACCAATTTGCAACTATTGACTTAATTGCCTCGAGCAGGCCAATCTCCAAGTCAACCTCTACACATATTCTTGCACATGAGAATTGATCTTTTCTATTAGCCCTGTCAATGTATTTACGGAGCTTATTCCCAATGGATTCTGGCATCTGAGATCCAACAGTGTAAAGGAAGATGCAGGAGTCTCACCCAAACTGGGACTACAGACGGGACGTCTTGAGAGGGATCGAAATCAGGAGTCCACTTGTTTAAGTAGAGCCCCTGAGGTCCCATGAAGTATGGTCCATTCCAAAAAATGAGATCTTGGTCCATTGCAGCATAAAAAATGAAGACATAAAACCCTCTACCTACAAAATGGATTTGAATCCCATCAAAGACTAATGGCCTCCGATTTCTTTGCACCCAACTATCAATAGCATTTGGACAGGGCCATAATCGGGTAAATTGCCTGATGAGTTCGCATTCAGCCAAATTTAGAGCCGAACGACAAATATGATCTGCAGGTAACTCGACTGAAGGAATATCCACTTTCTTGACAAATTTTTGGGATGGGCCCCCTTTCCTCTTCCTGCGAGAAGCAATCAATCTCTTGAATGCTTTGAGATTAGGAGGAACAGCCAAAGGAGGGTCCTCACCATAGTCCATGGATCTCCACAACATGAGACAATATCTGGTACAAAAAACTAGTCAAAGGAAACCCAATCAATCAGACTGTTTACTGCCAACTGAAGCATAGCAAGGACTCGAGCCTGACATAGAAACCAGGCTTAAAAGGAAAAATGCATTAGACAAATCACCACCATGGACTAGAGCCAATCAATCTACCAATGGAAAAATCCTGACAACTAGAAATGCCTCCATCAACACAAGATTCGAGCTAGGCCAAATACATGTTGCGATTCAGAGAATTTCGACGAAAGCACAAGCTGATCCAAGCTTAGCCAAACAGAGCTCAACCGTGAACCAAAGCCGACAGGGTAACCACCAATGCAATTCCTGGCACCAAGAGCCTCCTTCACCGAGACAAGAACCGAGCTAGACCAAAATGAAGGCTGCGATACCTCATCCAGGAAGGCACGGGCTGATCCAGGCTTCTGCAAATAGGGAACCCGACGATTTTCAAAATTTCTTGGAACCAAAAACTGAAGTCATAGTGAACCTTCTTGATTTACCTGAATTAGATTTTTACAACTCAAGAGACATTGGAGCATTCAAACTCCAACGAATGCTGAGAAACTTCAGATAAACCTCCTCCAACTAGTAAAGAAACCCATGCTCTACCAGATCAGATCTAGAGAAAACGAAGGCAAGAAAACCTGCAAGAATTCAAATGCATTCTTGGAGCCAAAAAATCAAAATCCTTTCACCTTGTATGTAAGGCTACTTCTTGTCACAATTGAAACATAGTTCCTTTTCTATTTTTTCCTAAAATTTTTGAGGCGTCAAACTTTTAAGTTGATTATGGTTTGGGGAGAAAACACTTCCCTGTCTATAGGTGTCAGTAGATGCACGTCAAGTAGCCATCTTTTTACTTTCAACTTTCTTGGCCAAACTAAAAACATTCTCCAATTATTTAGTTTCAAAGATGAACCTCATCTTTAATGCTCTCCTTTAGACTTTCCATAAAGATATCCAACAAATTATCCTTGGGAATGTTCTTCACTCTAAGACTGAACTTCTGAATCTGCTTAATGGGATTTGCAACTAGACCCTTTTGTTCGAGATTGATCAATTGGATAAATCAAGTGTTACTATTAATATCCCCATATTGTGCTATCATTTCTTCCATGAATATACACCAAGAGACAATATAGTTTTTTTCACGGTCATAAATCCATTGGTACTAGACAAACTAATCATATTCTAAATATAGGGATGCAATAGTTACCTTTTGTAAAGTTAGCACTTGGTGTAGATTGAATAATTGCTCCATCTAGAATATACATGTTATTGGATTGTTGCCATTAAACTTTTCCATATAAATCTTATGAGTGAAGTAGTTCCTTGGTCTTGAGTTAAGCCCATGATGATGTGATGGATCTTCAGGAGACGAACCTATTGTTATCCAAATATTTTTCAATTTTCTTAGTATGTGATTGGGGTAAGTCTATATTTTTCTCCATATCCTCTTCTTTAGGAGCTTAATAATGAGGAAATAAATGTATAATCTCATTAAAAATTTCCATTTTCATATCTTCGGGATCCTCTTTATTTGCCTTCTTTTTTAGATACTCTTTACTAGACTTCGCCCTGGCCATTTTTTTAAACTCATTTTCTATATAATTTTTTTTGTTTATCAATTAAGTATGTGAAACTAACCTATCATTCATTTTCTTCAACTTTTCCAACTTGGCCTCCAAATAGGATAGTTGGTGATCCATATTTTCATTTTCGCCACAAGTCATGGGTAAGCTTTCAGGAGGTTTAGAGGGATAATTACTTTTTATCCATATTTTTCCATTAGCTATCACTAATATTTATCATATGTATTCTCTATTCCTCTTTATTGCACCTTTTGAATCACCTAAGACATATATTCCAATCAAAATTTATGTAAGTTTCAATTTAACATACCTATAAAAACCCTACTTTGGAGGTTGTCTTGTTGGCTGACCTTCCAGTTGAGGTAACTCTGCAATTTTGACCCCTCCAAGTCTGAAATAATGTCCTATAGAATCATGGTATGTCTTCTATGAAATTCCATAAGTTTCACCCAAATTTGATGTTCCAAGGAAGAGTTATGGTGATTTTACCGAATTTTTTTGCTTTTGTGCATTTCGGAAGAGAAAGTGTTTAAGCTACCACATGTCCAATTTTCTAGCTCAAATTCTTAAATTTTTACCCTAAACACTATGTTTCATATTATTTTGATGAAAAAAGTATCACTCTATTTGGATCTCTGAAGCTCTATGTTTCATATTATTTTGATGAAACAAGTATCACTCTATTTGGATCTCTGAAGCTCCAAAATGACTATTTTACCCATAACACTTCTTTGTGACTAGTTTTTGGACCAATAAAAGACCAAAAATTCTACAGGGTATAACTCTGAATTTGTAATGAATCAGGATATTAAATTAGTACCACAAATAGTCTGATATGTGTTCTAGATCCCCTCCAAGTTTCGTTGTTTGAAATGTCCCCCCAAAAAAGTTATAGCAAAAATTCCAAGATGACTCATTTTGGAAGCCTCCAAGTTCTAATACCAAATGTTATGCGCCAAATTCCCAAAAGCACATAAAATAAGAAAAGGAGATTAATCCATTGCCTTAATAATGGATAAAAGAGATATTATACAACATACCAAATACACAAGAGAAGATGAGATGATTGTAAATCTAGGTCTCCTTGGTATATATATAGGAGACAAATAGTACAATTACAATTCTAGCATACCATACAATTACAATTAAGGTCCTAGCCGACAAATAAAGACAATGCTAATTTAACAATAGAAGTGTAATGTTATAATGAACAGGGCTTAATAATTTCAAGTGAGAAATACCTAAACCTAATATTGAACTACCAAAATCTATAAGTTTTAAGAACAACCAAATTAGACCAATTGCAACAGGGTAAATATGGAATGGCAAGGAACAACATGCGAAATGGATTTTTTAGAAACTTTATGTAAATTATGTAGAAATATGGTTGTAGAAAAATAGTGCATGATCCAATGCCTTGATATGAGGTACTTGATTAAAATCCATGTAATGTAAGTAATTATAAACTGTGAAGCTCATCACTCCAACCCCCTTTGCACATAAAATTTGAAGGTATGAAACACATGAAATTCAAATCAAGTTCATTGCACTAAGAGTAGCGAGGTGCTCTACAACCCAATATGGAGGATATGTTGTCACATATGTGGGTAATTCTAGTGTGTCAATATCGCTCCCGATAATATTTTATGTTAGTTAATATATATATAAATATAAATATGTGTGTGTGTGTGAAAACTATAGTTTTGATATGTACATTTAATATAAAAATTAGTATACAACAATAAAAAGAGAGGTCCATATTTACACAAAAATAGAAATACTATAAATATAATATTTACATGAAAATATTGTTATATCTCTCTCATATATACATATACCTATACCCATCTTAAATGATCAAAAAAATTACACTCAAGAGAAGAGATATGACCCCTCTCAGTGCTTTATATGTTGCAATAGTGGTTAATCCATTTATGATTAGTATGTTGGGAAAATCTCATGTTGGACTCTATGAGATATGTGGAAATATAGGATGTGACCCCTCTTTGACCATTGTTGCAGAAGTATAGTGGAACTATGGTAGTTGTACATTGTGAATTTTGCATGATAAACCCTCATCACACAAATTAATGCCATGCATTATCTGTCATCCTTGAGATACTTGAGAAGAATCTATTTGATGTGGAAATGAGGAGAGGCATTAACCGATGACATAAATAGAATTAGGATAATGGAGCACCAAATAATGATGCAAACTATATTTTTCCACAATGTTACAATTGTAATGAGGTGGGGAACATTTAGTTATATATAGCCATGTCATCATCATTGCTATTTCTATAATATCGGGCATAACACTAAGGATTATATAGAGTTGATTGAAAAGTAGGAGGCTAGGGATAGGAGGCGACATGGTGCATCCATGATTCATTTTGAATCACCAATCCTTGGTGGTGTTGAGTCAATCCATGCATAGATTGGAATATTTTTTGTCACTTAGGGTGGATCAGAGATAAGTGAAAATGTGGGAGTAGGAGATCAAGGTCTATTCATAGAGATCTGTAGAAATCTCTAACATTTGATCCAACATAATTGAAAGGGTTTCTACATGGCACAATAGAAGTCATGAGGAAGGTTTTTCGTGCATATGATGTTATCTAGGAGTAGATGGAGAGAACGTGGTCCACAATTTGCTCACCAAGTAGATGCTTGATCATGTTGGTGTAAATAGGTTAAGAGGAGGTTCGTGGTCCCTATTTGCTTCTATAATGACTTGTTGTTTGACATACCTGATACCTAAATTACTTAGTGTTTGACCTACTTGTTGATTTTGTTACTCATTGTCTATGTTTCTTTTTGTTATTTCCTTTTTAAATTATTGTAAGAAAAGGAAAAGAATTCAAACTTAACATTTTTCACACCTTTTTTTATTTAATGCGATTCCATTTCCAACAATACATCAATGCACACAATGTACACACTATTAAACAACATACTTAGAATAAACCCACATAAACATGTATAAATGATCCAACATTAAGTTTTTGTTTTGATTCTATTTCCTTCCATGTTAAATAGATTAGTGTCTCGGAGATAAGCATGGAGAGTAAACTACATAATTTCATACAACTGAAAACTTAGAGTTGATTGAAAAGTGAAATGTCAAGGTAAAATTTGTATGCAACCAAGCAGATGCATTTGGGTGTATAATTAGAGGTTATGTATATCATTTTGGATTGAGAACAACATTGGCCTCCTAGACTTATGCAACTACCTTAATAAATAATAGGTATAGACCACAATGCTAACCCAATGTTGATAACTTGCTAGACTTACACCCGATTAAAATGACTCCTTGTAGTGAGGACATTTTCCCTCTCGTAGAGGGTTGTCAATATCCAACAACTTATAAGCGTTTGGTAACTATGTCTTCTTCTCATTCAACATGAATTGGTAGCACGGATGCCCTTTCTTATAGGATTTTATTTGTGAGTAACTCATATATGGGCTTGTGTAAAGGAGTTCTTTGTGCATAATTAGGACCCTTCATGACCCCATTGAATTTTATCACCTTTGGCAACTACATATTGTGGGAAACTAAAATTAACCTCATAGCCTTGTGAAAATCCTATTAAATTTCATCACCTATGGTAGAAACATAATTGGAAGACTCATTTCTACCATCAATGGGCCTTTTCCTAGTTCTGTATGTTGCAACGAATCCAAAAACCATGAATTTATCTCTTAGGAATGTTACAATGGATACAAAATCCATGAATTTATCTCTTAGGAATGTTGCAACAGATCCAAACACTCATTAGAAGCACATTTGTTTATCACGGGTCTTGCATAATATACCACCATGCTTCCCCTTGTATGGTTGTAATTCCAACTCTGGAAGCTTTCATGAAAGTCTTGACATGCATTTCTTAAGGGAGACAACCATAAGAATAAGAAGTTGTGGGAGGCCTACAATTAGCATCCTGAAAAACATGAACAATGTCGCTTACAATTTGAGTTAAAATTATGCCACTATATTCCCAAATAATCATGCAGTAACATACTCATATGGATTTTTGTTGTAGCTTTGTGTGATAGAAGCTTAGCAAATTGCATTGGATCTATAGATGGAATCAAATTCCTTTTGGATTTTGAACAATGGTGTGTTATCGCTTGGATGGTCAAATGTTGATGAAGGCACATGCAAAGGAAACAAGATCTATGAGTGTTATCTTTTGGTATTTAAGCAACGCATAACACCTGCAACAACACATGAATCAACTTGTATTTCATAAGACTCAAATATATTACTAAGTGATGAGACCCAAGTTCAAACTCAAGTCAACTAAGCAACCTAGTTTGGGGGTAAATGATGATCTTGGTAGGCCATGGAGGTTGAGTTAGTGCTATCATGCAAAAAAATTAGTTGTAGTGATAGTTTGACAATGCTTAGACAAATTTTCCCCATTCACTGAAATGGAGGTCAATAGTTATGCATGTTAAATCTACAAGATTGAGTATTTCCATAAATGGAAATCATACATGTAGGTAGAAAGAGCCATACTAGACAACGAGTTAGATGGTGCTGATGATCTAAAAGTTAAACTATAGGCTGAGGTAGATACACTTAGAATGTTAAATGATGTTAATGTGATGCTAAGCATTGGTCTATGTGATGGGGTAAGCCACCAAATGGTGGGGGAGAGTAAGAATTCCAAGTGAATGTATAGGCTTGTTAAAACACAAAGTGTAGAATTTAGTCACAAAATCCTCTAAGTCTTCCATGGAGTTGATTTTAAATGAAGAATAAACACACCCCTTGGATGTGTTATGAAAATTCAATTCATTGATGATATAAATGGGATTTTTTATTTTGTTTATTCCAAGGTGATAAAATTCAATAGTAGCTCCCACAAGTAAAGATATAAGGTTTATTCTAGTTTCCCACAAGATGTAGATTCCAAAGGTGATGAAATAAAATGGGGGTCATAAAGGGTAGCGAATATGTACAAATGACACCTTGTCACAAGCCCATATGTGAGTTACTCACAAAGAAAAACCTAAAATAAAGGTCAATAAGGCTACCGATTCATGTTGTATGGTAGGAGGATAGAGATATCAAACCCTTATAAGCTACTTTACACTAGAAACACTCTATGAGAGCGAAAAAGGTCGTCAACACAAGAATACCTCCCAATCATGTGTATATGTAGCAAGTTGTCAAATATGGGTTAGTCTTGTGGCCTCTACCTATTATTTATTAAGATAATCACTTAAGGATAGGAGTTCAATGCTATTCCCAATCCAAAATGGTATGCATCACCTCTAAGTGTATGTGTAAATGCATCTCCTTGGTTGTATATAAATTTGTTACCATGACATTTCACTTTTTAATTAATTCTAAGTTTCCAGTCAATAATATACTTAACATGGGTCAAAATAGATTCAAAACAAAAACTTAATGTTGGCTCAGGGTTTATTTTAAATATTGTGTACTATGTGTACAATGATGGATTGTTGGAAAAAAATTTGCATTAAACAAAAAATATTGGAGAAAAATGTTAATGTTCCTTTCCTTTCCTTTTATTACAATAAGTCAAAAGGAAAATAACAACAAATAGCACAAACATTAATTAACTCAATCAATAAGTAGTTCAAACACTAAGTAATTTATGCATCAAGTAGGTTAAACAACAATCAATTCTAGAATGAACGTGGACCACATACCTCCTTTTCACATGTTTACATTCTCATGCTCAACATTTGCTTGGCAAGTGATTTATGGACCATGTTCTATCCATATCCTCCTAGATAACATATCGTGCATGGACAATCTCCCCCATGACTTCTATCATGTCATGCAAAACCCATTTCTACTATGTTGGATTGAAGGCAAGCACTTTCTGCAAAGCTATGCAAATATGACGTTGATGTGATACTCCTACATCTATGTTATCTTTGAGCTACCTTGAGTGACAACATATATGTTATTATGTGATCAAATTGATTCAATTCCACTAAGGATTAGTTATTCAAACTCAACCATGTTCATACTACATTTCCTCCTATCCGAAGCCTCCCACTTTTCAATCAAATCTAGGTAATCCTCAATGCTATACTCAATATTCTAGCAATAGTTACAATAAGGTTGACACGAATGTATAAAATTAGATGAAATGTGCCCCACCTTAGTACAATTTTTTTTAACCAAAATGATTTTATTATTATTATTGATAAAGAATATATTGGGCTTTCGCCCAATTACAAAATGTTCCAAAAAAACAAATCCTTACATCAAAAAAATCCTTTATCAAGGAATGGGATGCAGTAAACACGGTCCTTCGTTAACTCTGAGCATTCCAGGAGGAAGAAGACAACCCTGATTTGCTTTGGTGTTTGCCAAGTTATTCAATTCACGAAGAATGTGATAATAATTTACCGAAACACAATCTATCAAAATGTAATGCAGCGCATGATCACATTTAAACTGGGATTGTTGAACAATGAGTCAGAATTTAAAATTTTAATGATAATTTCAGAATCTCCAAATATTTGCAAGTTATTATGTCCCGCTTCCTGTGCAAGTTGACATGCTTTAAGAATTGCAAATAATTATGCCTGATTCCGACCTTAGTACAATTGGAACATCATAGTGGAGGATAATTTGCCCATTTCTTAGTGCTTGATTATCCTAATTTTGGTTTTGCTATTTACTATGACCCTGACTTTTGCTTCCCACAGAATCCACAATAAATAGATTCTTCTCAAATCTATCAAGGAGCATAGGTAATGCATGATCATTGTAGTATGGTGAGTGTTTATCTTGCAAAATTCATAATTTACCATTCCCGTATTGTTGATATACTTATGCAACGATGGGAAAAGGGGGACCATGTCCTAGATTTGTGTATTTATCACAGAGTCAAACATCACTTATTCTCAGGAAACTACCCATAAATATATTAGCCACTAATGCGACATATCTCTTAGTCATGGGACAACCATTTTGCATGTATCCTTTTATCTTACTCAACAGTCACCATACTACCTCTCTTGTGCTCGACTAAGCCTTTCCCAAATTCTTAATTTACTTCCACGAAGAAGTCAATTGGTACTTGAACTATGCTAACATTGGAGCCAACCCTAAGGTTGATGCTTCCATCAACCCACTTATAAAATCTAGTTGCATAATGAATTATAATGCTTCATGTTGCACTACCATCCATTGTTGCAATAATGGCATGCAAGAATGAGGTAACAACCTGTTACTAAACTGGTCTTTATGTTGAACCTCTCGAATATTGTAGCGTAATTGATTCATAAAATCTCAAAGTCACTAATGATACTCCCAAATGGTGTTTCCCACCTTTTATCAGTTTCATTTAATTCTACAACACCTTATGGTCCCAAAAGGATCAAGGATTAATATATTATTTTTCATGTATTTTTGTGCTTTTATGGGTGGAAATACAGGATGAATTGGCTTGTGTGGCCCATTTTAGGAGCAATTCTTACTTTGCAGATTTGTGTTCCTAAACCTTATGATTCCCATTTGAGGGATCAAATTATGTTTTTTGGGGTCAAAGGTTTGCAAACGTAGCTCCCAAGAACTTTATGTTATTCTATACTATGAGGGATTTTCGACGACACAAATATCACTTCAAGTAGAGTTTGTATGAGGAATTTATGCCTCCTACGAGCCTACTTATCATGTTTACCACCATCTAATTTAGTGGATTCCATGTCATCTCTCATTACCCACACATGTGAACTTTCGAGAACATTCTAGAGAGTCCAAAACCCTAATACTAATCAAGATTTAAGGCATGCAAAAACCCTAAAACTAACCCTAGGCGCCTACTAGTCTATGTTAAATACTGGGACATTAGGAGGAGAAAGGGTTTCATTCTTATGGTATTATTGTATTGTTCCATAACTGAGCAAGATCCATGAATGGATGTTAGAGCATAACAAGGGGAAGTAGGAGATCCTATAGTATCCATACTGACCACCATTTCATAGATAAATCCATGGAGAGTATAACTTTATTTGTATTTGCATTGCATGTTATATTTGTATTTGCATTGCATTGTATTTGTATAGTGCATTTTCCCGAGGTATGTCTTATGTTATTTGTGTGTGGAAGTGTTATTTTTCTCTAGCTATTTCCTTTCATATGTGGTTTATTTTAGTTTATTGTGGAATTAAGCTAACAAAATGAACTAAGTTGTAAGGTCCATTATGACAAGATGTTTCATTGGAATATACACTATAATTTACAGATCATACTGGTATCAAAGCAATTTTCAATGGGGTTTTGTGGGAAATTGCAAGATCTATTGGCAAAATAAAGAAAACTTCTTGAAACCCCATCCATGGCAGATGAGTTCGATGAAGAATTTTTGGACGGGTATGAAGAGAAATTTACAAAGTTGGAAATACACTTTGTTTATATATCTCATAATATGTCAATCCTCATGGTGTATTTGGAGAGAAATTTTGGACCTTTCGTTGATTTTGGAAGCTATAACTCAAAGATAACATCAAATATTAGGTTATATAGATAGTTTTTCATGGAAGCAGATGAAGTGAAGAAGCATATGCAATACTTGTTGGGTCATAGGGTGATTCATCCAAGCACCTCACCTTGTTGGTCACCTATCATCATTATACCTAGGAAGGATGGGACTTGGTGAATGTGTGTCGACTATAAAGCTTTGAACAAGATTACACTTAACAATCAATATCCCATGCCTAGGATTGACGAATTGTTAGACCAATTGCAACATGTCAAGTACTTCACTAAGTTGGATCTTAAATAGAGATACCACTAGGTACATGTCAAACAAGGAGATGCCTAGAATACCACCTTTAAGGAGGGGCAAGGATTGTATGAATGGTTAGTTGTTCCTTTTGATTTATGTAATGCACTGAGTACATTTATGAGACTAATGAATGATTTTTTGTGCCCGTATTTAGATTCATTTGTTATAGTGGGTTTGGATGATAAATTAGTTTATATATCTACCTAGGAGGATAACATTGCACATCTCAAGCAGGTGTTAGATGCTCTAAAAAAGCACCAGCTGCTGGCTAATATCAAGAAACTTGAGTTTTCTTAGTATACATTAGTGAATTTAGGGTATGTGATCGGTGGAGGGGAACTCAAGATAAACCCTACAAAATGGAGGCCATTATAAAATGGCTAGTTCCTACTAATTTCACTAAAGTTAGGATACTTTTCGGTGCAACACAACATCTACGAAAGTTGATTGCTTCCTTTTCTGTGGTAGTCACACCACTCCACTCCATAACAATGAGCGATTTCTAGTGGAGAAAGAATCGATAGAAAGATTTCAACAAACCAAAACAAAATATTAATCAAGCACTAGTTCTTGCATTTCCTGACTTGCAAAATCCATTTGAAGTCAAGATAGATGCAAGTGGGTATGACATAGGAGCACATTTGATGCAAGGAGGTAAGTCAATATGCTATCATTCCAAATTGTTTAATGGGGGAGTTCTAAAATACCCTACCTTTGATACGTTGCGGTTCAAGTTGTTAATAAGTGGAATCAATATCTTATCAACAAGGGAACCATTATCCACATAGATCACTAGCCTCTGCGGTATTTGTAGGCCTAGAGTAAGTTGTATCTAACCAAACATTACAATTGAATGAGAGTTTTTGTAACAATTTCATATAGACATCAACTATAAAAAGGGCATAATTGATAAGTTGGAAAACCTTATTTCAAGGCCACCCACATCCAATCTTACATCTTTGGGAACTCTTATGCAAACTAAACCTTTTACCTATGATGCATACAAAGAGGGATGAACAAAAGATGAGGACTTCAAGGAGGTATTTCAACAAGTACATGGAAAATTTCATGTAGAAGAAGGTGGCAACAAGGCTGACTATCATCTCCAAAATAGGTTACTCTACAAACTAGACAAACTCTATGTTCCGAAAAGTGACAAGTTACAAGTCATCAAAGAGGCAAACACCTCTAAAGTTGCAGGGCATTTTGGTGTTGGGAATACAATCACTAACTTACAAATGTATGTGTATTGGCCTACAATGTAAGAATATTAGAGGATGGATACTTTGTTGTATCAACAAGATCAGTAATAGAAAGCAAGGTCTAGACCATTCCTTACATGTCCCCACTCGACATTGGGAAGGAAATTCCATGCATTTTGTGGGTGGTTTTCCAACCACTAGGAAGGTACATGACTATTTATTTCTGGTAGCTGACATATTCAACGATATGTGCATCCTTATGCCTTATAAAAATACCATCAAAGGACAAGAAGAAACAAACATGTTATTTGAGGAGGTATGGGCGCACTTTGGGATACCAAGGAGCATCTCACACACACACACACACACATATACACACGTATATGTATCTCTCTCTCTCTATATACGTATATGTATACATATATGTATATATATACATACACACACACATAGCCCATTTGCTCTGATTATAGAGCTAACTTGATGGGGACATCAAGTGACACCCTTATATAACGATGTATAGCCTCTTAGGGATTTGACCCCGAGACCTTTTGCTCACAACTTACAACACTCAACCACTTAAGCTAGCCCACTGAGCTATATATATATATACGTACATATATACGTATACATATATACGTATACATATATATATATATATATATCTATGTGTGTGTGTGTGTGTACACATATATATATATATATATATCTATGTGTGTGTGTGTGTGTACACATATATATATATATATATATCTATGTGTGTGTGTGTGTGTACACATATATATATATATATATATCTATGTGTGTGTGTGTGTGTACACATATATATATATATATATATCTATGTGTGTGTGTGTGTGTACACATATATATATATATATATATCTATGTGTGTGTGTGTGTGTACACATATATATATATATATATATCTATGTGTGTGTGTGTGTGTACACATATATATATATATATATATCTATGTGTGTGTGTGTGTGTACACATATATATATATATATATATCTATGTGTGTGTGTGTGTGTACACATATATATATATATATATATCTATGTGTGTGTGTGTGTGTACACATATATATATATATATATATCTATGTGTGTGTGTGTGTGTACACATATATATATATATATATATCTATGTGTGTGTGTGTGTGTACACATATATATATATATATATATCTATGTGTGTGTGTGTGTGTACACATATATATATATATATATATCTATGTGTGTGTGTGTGTGTACACATATATATATATATATATATCTATGTGTGTGTGTGTGTGTACACATATATATATATATATATATCTATGTGTGTGTGTGTGTGTACACATATATATATATATATATATCTATGTGTGTGTGTGTGTGTACACATATATATATATATATATATCTATGTGTGTGTGTGTGTGTACACATATATATATATATATATATCTGTGTGTGTGTGTGTACACATATATATATATATATATACGTATATATATATATATATATATCTGTGTGTGTGTGTGTGTACACATATATGTATACCTTGAGTTAAGAGTTGTCGCGATAAGGTTATACAAAAATGTCATTGCCAAGTTTAAGAATAATGAGGGGTGGACAACATATGTAAATTGTAATATTGGAGTTAAACAAGGTTTCCCCCTCTTCCCTACCATTTTTGGCATTTACATTGATAAGCTAAAAACGTGTTTAGAAGAATCTTAGCTGGGATAGTTATCATCCTCCTACTTTATGCTGATGATATTGTTCTTATGGCAAGGTGTCCCTCTAATATCGATAAGAAATTAAGAATTCTTAAAGATTTTTGTTCTAACATGGGTATGAATGTTAACACTCACAAGACAAAAATCATGATTATAAAATCTAAGAAAGACACCTATGCAAATTTTATTTATGATAATAGAAATCTAGAGGAAGTGACTTCTTACAAGCATCTCGGAATTGATATTCGTCGCAAGCTCAATTGGGACTATAGCATTGAGAAAAGGATTAATGAGGGTGGAAAGCTTATTTTGCTCTTGAAAATAACTGTAAATCAACCAATCTGGTCATGTGGGATAAAAAGGAGTTCATATTTGAAACTCTTGTCATCCATGTTATCTTGTATGATTGTGAAGTATGGGGGTGCAACATTTCTAGAGAATCTTGGAGGAAGATTGAGAAAATCCATAAGCTATTTATAACTTATAACCTAAAAATTAAAAGCAATACGCCTTATCCTATTCTCCTCATAGAAGTGGGTCTTTCCCACATCGAGGGCATTTCTATGACTAGGTACCCGATGTACAAGCATAAGGTAAATAACATGGGAAACAAGAGACTTCCTAAAATTGCTCTAAACTCAAGTCAAAACCAACTACGCCTCAAGTGGTGTTGGTGTAAAGATACCATGGCTTGGTTAAACCATTGGGACATTAATGAAAATGACATTTTGCAAAACATTGACAATGTCAAAAATATTATTACTTCTAAGTTTAAAGAGAAATTTTGGTGTGAGGAAAATTTAGCGGTAAAGAGAAAATTGAGATACTATAAGGAGATCATTAATCATAACTTGGAGGATCAAAAATATCTCTCGATAGTAACTAGTTCACAAACGAAAAATTAATATAGCCAAGATTAGAACGATCTCTCGTGAACTCCATAGCGAAACAGGGCGTTGGTCTATTCCTAAAACTCCATGGGCGGAAAGGATTTGCCATCTGTGTGAGTCTATGAGCGTTGAGGATGAAAATCACCTTCTCTTAGACTGCCTTGCTTACACCCACATTAGATTCGAGTTTCATGGTATTTGCTACAATACAAACCTTTATAACCTCCTAACTTGCCAAAACTACAGTGAACTTGGAAAGCTTCTTGGCAAGATTTTTGAGCACAAGAACAATATTTTAAAGTAAACCAAGTATTGTCCTTCTTAACCTCCGATAGACCAAAGTTGGTCTTAGTGTATGTTAATCATCATCATCATCATCATCATATGTATATATACGTATTTATGTATATATAATGTACACACACACACACACACACACACACACACACACACATAATACAAGTAGCCTTACATATCTCTAGATTTATATATAGATATGTAGTGTCTCTCGGTTTATATGTAAGGCTTTGAGCTAACAGAACTTGTGGGATAATTGAAAGCAATCTATATGTAGGCCTCGAAAGGGAAAATCATGAGCCATCTTAGTGATCTTGATGTATGTTTTTTTTGCGATCCTTATGTATGCCTTTTTGGCGATTTTATTTAGGACAGGGATGATTTTAAGGAACCATACTTATTTAAGAGTGTATAAATGTTGGTGAATCTTACCAATTCTTAAAACACCAACTATAAAGTGTTTGGCGATATTTTTCAAAAAATATTTTAATTTTCAAGGATTTTATATTGTTTGAATAATGATTTGGCGATTTTTAGGGTGAAAAAAGTTTACCCCGTCAAAATTGGGCAAACCAGGGCTTTAAAAAATGCAAAATGGGGAATCATTTTTCGGAGAAAACCCCCTAGAATAGCCCACGGGCTAAATTTCGCCCCTAAAATTATCCTTGATTTAGGACCGACTTGGCGATCTTTATGTATGCCCCAAAATGGCAGTTCAAGTTTATTCAGTGAGAATAAAGCGATTTTTTTCTTTGGATATATATATATATATATATATATATATATATATATATATNCTCAAAAGATTCTTCTCAAGCCACTGATCATTTTGAGATACGTAAATATTAACTTTTTGATGGGATCTTAAGTGGTCCCATGGTCCACACTCTCAACATGGGAACCATAGAGAACCAAAACCAGTAATTACAAATAAGCACCAACAACTTGAATCCAGGGTTTCAACCCTTGATTATTTAGTCAAATATATCCTTGTAAAGCTTGGAAACCAATGTGAGATGCTCCAGAACATGGATTATTTACACACTTGGGAAATCCACATATCGATATAACCAAAGAGGAATCATTTTAGCAAATGAAGTGCAATAGACTCACATGCTCTTTTTGGATAGCCATTTTCCACACTTTCATGATCACAATTTACCACACTACTTTCTGAATGTAGACATGAAAATTATGGATAGTTTTGATCCCTTATGTTACGTTACCCAAATGGAACACTATTTCTCCCTTTGTGGAATTATAGATGACCCGAAGAAAAAAAAAAGTGGGGGTCTCATATTTGAATTCATAGCATTGGCAATGGTGGAAATAATATAAGAAATATTATGGAGGCTACATTACTTGGACCCAGTTTGTGAAGTATTTTATACTTGTTTTGAACGTGACACTCACTATCTAGGATGGCTAACAAAATTATGCCAAACAAGCATAGTTATTGTTTATACTATAGCCTTTAAGCATTTGGAAATTTGCAGAAGGGATATTTATGATTCATTTTTTAAAGAAGTTTTCATTGGTGGTCTCGAGGAAGCAATAAGAGCACAAGTTATGATGTAGCACCCAAACACATAGCTTGAAGCTTGTGAAAGAGATAAATAATTCATTATGGCGATCAATGCTCAAATTAAAATACCTTCATTCACTACTTACACTCGCTCTTCTATGGCAACTGCCACCATACCCTCTAGCTCTCAACCATTAAGAATCCAAAATTTGAATAAAAAAGAGATGGTTGAATGCCATTGGCTCAAAATTTGTTATAATTGTGGTGATTAGTATTTGAAAGGGCACAAATATAAAGAACATAAATGATTTGAAATGGATACGTCCCCACTAGACCACTCATCAGGCATCCCAATTGAAGACACTCATGAACCATACCAGACTTGGAATACACCACCCCTGCCACCCACGATGATCAACTTGCAAGATCCTTACTAGGATCCCCAAATTTGTATCCATGCCTTATCCAATTTCTGAACAAATGAATCCTTGAAGTTGATTGGTTACATCAAGCACCATAAAAGTGGTTGTGTTGATTGAGAATAACAACACCCACATTTTTATTCATAGGAAAGTGGCCAAAGACTTCTTGTTATGCATGTCCCATACCTAATTTCAACTTCTGATAGCCAATTGTGGTATTATGAAGCATGATGCCTAATGTGAAAATATGAAACATCAAATTGGCAACTTAAATCTCACATGTTTACTATTGAAATGAGTGGTTATGATGTAGTTCTCAAGGAATGATGGTTACACACTTTGGGACATGTCACCATGGATTTCAACTATTCATACATGAGCTTCTCTAGGGAAGGGAAAAAACATACCCTTAAGAGACTTACCTCTAACTCTTCTAAAATCATCATCTCTCATCATATGAATAAGTTATTGAAGAAATGTCACTCAAGCATTATTATACAATTCAATGCCATACAAGTAGTTGTCATAATTCTAAATCCTTGATGGCAACATGAATTCCATAAACAAGCTAAGAATATAATCACACAATTAACCTCATTGGGAATTGCAAAGAATAGCATAAAGAGAGAAGAAGAGGAATTTATGAACACACATTAATGAATGATTAATAAATGATAATTGATATTACAATGGCAATACATCCTTATAAAGGAGATTTGAGTTGATGGAAGACAACTCATTCTAGCTCATAAATCAGACTTACCAAATATGATAAACCCCCATATGTGGCTAAAGCACTTCCCAGAGTAGTCAAGGACCTCATGAATTAGCAAAAACATGAGTGAGTTGTCAAGAGTGATGGAAAAACATGCTAATCCAAGAATATGGAGAGAAAGTCGTGGAGGATGGGTTGGCAACAAAAGATACCAGTTTCCTAGTTAACTAGCTTTACCTTATCCACAGAAAAGCTGAATAAAAGTAGAATAAGGCAAAATCTACAAGAAAGCACAGTTACTAATTTTGGGAGTCAATAAAGTGGTCAAGATCAACCCAAAATCAGAAATAAAGCATTCCTGGGGTATAGATGGCATGTGTTGACTTTAAGGTGTAAGTGGATGCCAACTAATTAGCTAGTGGGAAGGAATTTAATCAAATAATGATTAAATATTTTATCCTAAGTTATGAGTGGGTTTAATAATATCCCAAAAACTCCCTTTAATCCTGACTTTATGATGGTATGTAAAAAATATAGGTGTATTTAGGGCCCATCAACAAGGATATGGTCACCCTTTAACAATTATTATGTCTAAAAAGCTGAGGAAATAGGCAAAACCACATGGGGAAAATCCTCCCTCAAGATAGGACATAAGAGGAAAACCATAAATGTTGTTGATGCTACTCCAAACTAAATGCTGATGTTTGGAGAAATATTCTTCTTGGGAAGAATAGAAATATGCTCACTTGGATCAAGGACAGCTGTGGGATGGAAACTAGGACCATGTAGAACAACTGACATCTAATGATGTGAAATCTATTGAGATTTGTAATCCGCTCCAAGATGATGTAATGACTTGAAATTTAAACCAATAGAGATGAAATCAGCTCCATATAGGTGGAATAAGAGTCCAAGCGAATGTACGAGGTCTCCAACTTCATTTACACAGAGAGGATGTGTGCAAGTGATCATGTAGGAACACCGAGAAGACATTGGATCAAAGACTGTGAATGCATGGGATCCATGGGTTGATATAGCTTCCAAACAATCCAAAAAATCAAATATGAGCATATCAATATACTCATGGGAATACACTCGTAAAGAATCCTCTGGGTAGAAGTATGAAAGGAGGAAGGAAGGAGATGTTCAAAATATTCAAAGAGGCTCTGAGGATTGATGTCAAGAACAAAGGAGGAGATGCAAAAGCACATGAGATCAAGTATGGTAAGTGGAAAGACACTAATAGGGCTTGATATGGCTAAGTAAACATCAAGGAATACATAAGGTTCCACACCATCAATGAGAGAGTTATGCACAAAGTGTGAAGGATCTGGCACAAAGATCTCATAATATAAGATAGAAGACATAGAAAACAATGAATGTGTGAGTGAATCATCATCAATAACAATAGCAGCTCCATTTGTCACTTATTGTTTCATCATCATTATCTTCAAGAGACACAAAAAATATTGTTCTTCAATATTTGCTTCTCCATTGAAGGAGGAAGCATTCGAATCAAAGAGGGTAGCAGCAACATGAATTGTATGAGAAACTTCTTCATCATAAATAACTTCATCAGAGAATGTAGAGGCTAAGACATCTTGAGAGAGAGCACATGAGGGGATGTTGGGTTCACTCCATGCTTCATCTTCTACATCCTGCACACCAAAAGCTTTTTCCAAATTTTTCCAAAGCTCGAATGGATATTCAGCAGAATCTATGAGATGATGTATGTTTGGAGACATTGTCAGGCACATGATTCCATAAGCTCTATCACAATTATTCAGCCAATCAATATTCTCTTCATAAGACTCAGGTTCGCTCAATGCACCAATGGAGACATCAAAGAGACATTGCCTCTTCAAGTATACGCTCATCTTTGGCTTCCAATCAACATAGTTGAAAGGAGATAGTAGAGGGACTTTTGAATCGATATTGAAGTTGTTGCACCTGCAAATAAACCTGCAAATCTAAAAGGAGAATTAATTGATGAGATCCCAAAGCTCTGATACCATGTCAGAATTCTAAATCCTTGATGGCAACATGAATTCCATAAACAAGCTAAGAATTTAAGCACACAATTAACCTCACTGGGAATTGCAATGAATTAGCACAAGGAGAGAAGAAGAGGGATTAATGAGCACACATTAATGAATGATCAATAAATGATAATTGATACTATTACAATGGTAATACATCCTTATAAAGGAGATTTTAGTTGATGGAATACAACTCATTGCTAACTCATAAATCAAACTTACCAAATATGATAAACCCCCATGGGTGGCTAAAACACTTCCCAAATCAGTCAAGGACCTCATGATTTAGAAAAAGCATGACTAAGTTGTCAAGAGTGATGGAAAAACATGCTAATCCTAGAATATGGAGAGAAATTCATGGAGGATATGTTGGAAACAAAAGATACCAGTTTCCTAGTTAATTAGCTTTACCTTATCCACAGAAAAGCTGGATAAAAGCAAAATAAGGAAGAATTTGTAGGAAAGCACAGTTACTAATTCTCGGAGTCAATAAAGTGGTCAAGATTAACCCAGAATAAAAAATAAAGCATTCTTGGTGTATAGATGGCATGTGTTGACTTTAAGGTGCAAGTGGATGCCAACTAATTAGCTAGTGGGTAGGAATTTAATCAAATAATGATTAAATATTTTATCCTAATTATGAGTGGGCTTAATAATATCCCAACAGTAGTGGATACCCCCCTACAAGAGATTCACCCTGGTTTGTAGATAGTCCTCTCCAAACACAAATAGGTTTTTGAAACACCCCAGGGTTTACCACCTTGAAACAAGGAGCATGACAAAGGTATTCCTCTAATTCAAATTATTCAACCACCTAATGTGCATCCTTATAAGCACCCTTTTGCACAAAAGAATCAAATAGAAAATAGCATTCATGAATTGTTGGAGGATGGAGGTTCATATGTACCAGTACTACCCCTTACTCATCATTGGTGTTAATGGTATCAAATATGAAAGGAAAATGGTATATGTGTTTCAATTCAGGTATCTTAATTAGATGACCATAAAGGACAAATTTCTCATCCCAATTATTGATGATATCTTGGATAAGCGTCATGGATTTAAGTTTTTCACTAAACTTGACCTTTGTTCTAGATACTACCAAATACAAATGAAAGAGGTAGACATCCCTAAGATAGCGTTTTGCAAAAATGAAGTTCGTTATAAGTTTTGAGTGATGCCCTTTGGGCTTGGAAATTCGCCATCCATTTTTCAAAGATTCATGAACAATATTTTTCAACACTCCTATTACATTTTGTGTTTGTATTCTTTGATGATATCCCGATCTACAACAAAACATGGTAATCCCACATAGATCATGTTGATCGACCCTGTGTGACCACCAATTATTCTTGAAATATTTAAAATGTGCTTTTTAGATTCATAGGTTGAATACTTGGGTCACATTGTAAGATAGGATGGCCCTGCATGTAGATCCCAATAAAGTTGCACTTATGCAAGGTTGGCCTTGCTCTGAGACCTTAAATGGCTTGCATATGTTCTTAAGACTTACAGACTACTAAATGAAGTTTGTGAAAAAATATTGAAAATTTGTCTTTCCCTTAACTTCACTCCTTAAAAAGAATGGCGTTCAATGGAGTGAGGTAACTGAGTAGGTCTTCCTAGATTTAAAGGATGTCATGTTCACTAATCTAGTATAGAATTGCTATATTTTACTAAAACTTTTTCCTTGAAATGTGATTCCTTGGATAGAGATACTGGAGTAGTCTTAATGCAAGAAGGGCACCTCTTGACATTCATCAGTAAGCAATTATGTGACTATAGTTTGGGAAAATCCCAATATGAGAAGGAGATGGTGGCCATCTTTCATGTAGTTGAGACATGATGCCATATCTCATAGGGAATCATTTTCAGATTAAAATCACCCATCATAGTTTGAAGTAATTTATTTAACAAAGGTTATCATGACCAAATAAACATAAGTGGGTTACTAAGATGTTACGATACAATTATGAGTTTGTAAGAAAGTTAAATAAAATGTGGTGGTTGATGCTTTATCTAGGAAATTTGAGGAGAATGGATACCTCTTTACCTTATCCCAACATTTTTTTGGTTGGATTGAAGAAGGCCATTGAGAATGACATATAAATGATTTTGTAGTTTAACTCGTCCAGAGGCTTTACAAATATCCAAACCCTCCCAAAGGGTATACAAGGTACCAAGATACATTGAGGTATGAATGACTTAATTATTTTGGTAAAGAGTTCAACTTTAAAAAAAGGGTCCTTAGAGGAGTTGCATTGATCACTTACAAAATGTCACTATGACTTTCATAAAACCTATCAAAGGGTTAAGGTGCTCATTCTTTAAAGAATAAGGGTGAGACATTGAATACTTCAAGGACATTGCAACCACTAAAGAACCAGACACATATGTGGACTTCCATTTGAATGGATTTTATAGTGTAACTTCCAAAACTTGGTAACAAACCCAACATCGTGGTGGCAATTGACTTTCTTTCCAAGTATGCTCATTGCATTATCGCACCCATTTACCCCCTAGTTAATTAATAAAACTTCATGGATGAAATTTCCAAGTTACGTGACCTGCCTACTTCCATTGTCTTGGATCAAGACCCCCTATTCATAAACAAATTTTGGAAGGAGTAGTTTAAAATTCAAGGTACCAATTGAAACGTGATCATTGCATATCATCCTCTAATAGAAGTGGTCAAGAAGTACTTATTAACTTTTTTACGAAGCTTTGCTTCTAAAAATGCACGCAAATGGGCACATTGGATAATGGTGATACAATACCACTTATCATGGAGCTATCAAAATGACACCACATGTAGTTATATATGGGAGAAAAACCCTATTGGTGGATTTCTATTTACAAGGCACCTCCAATGTCCATGCATGGGATAACACACTTCACACCAAAGAAGTCATTCTTCACACACTTAAATGGAATTTGGTTTGGCTCAAATAGAAAGAAACAACAAGTTGAATAGCATCACTTAGAGCATTCTTTTGCAAAAGGGGATTAGACCTTTATTTTCCTTCAAACTTATAAATGAACATTAGTAAAAGGTAAAATCTACTAGAAACTAGTACCAAAGTTCTATAGACCCTATAAGATCATCCAACGAATTGGGTAAGTGGCATACACGTTGGCTCTTCTATCCCACTCCAAGATTAATCCAAATTTTAATGTGTCTTGTTTGAATAAGGTAGTGGGATCAAATTTCAAAGTGCAACTTAACTTACGAGAACTTGATGAAGAAGGCTCTATTTGGTTCCACCTGAAGGACGAATGGTCATATTTATTAAATTGATCCCACTGGGTAATTGGCACTCATTAATTATGGAACCACAAGTAGTTAGGTTTTTACTTTTGAGGATCTATTTAGAGAAATAGGAGGTTATTTAATGTTTTGTCAAGTGTTATTGTATTTGAATCCTTTCTTAATGAAATAGCTCCACGCCTTAAGAGGTAAGTGAACATTTATTTATTTTTCTTGTTGTCATAATACAATGATATATTTTGCATATTTTTGTCGTATTTGTCTCATGTATTTAGGGTTCTATATTTATAAACTATGTATACCTAGTTAGTGTTTAAGGCTTAAAGGATAAGGAACATTATACTACCATATATATGGTCACATGTAGGTGTCATGTCTCCAAGTAAGAGGAAAGCCTGAGAAGAAAATGGGGTAGTTTTTCACATCTAAAATTTGGAATCCTTTCGATCCTCCTTTGTTGAAGGATGCATATGAGGAGAGAAAAACATATAATCCCAATTTTAAGGTGAATCAAGGCAATAAATACAGAGCATAATAAAGAATGACGATATAAAGCATACATTAAAGGCTCTTGAAGAAGAAATGATAGTGGGGATTTCTTGCTCTTGAGAGTTAGTCATAGATGGTGTACAAGTTGGAGGTATTAAAAGAACATATGAATTTGAAAATTTAGAATATGATTAAGGAATAATCCCTTCTTTGTTACATGAAATAACCCTCTACCTAGCCACCTAAACCTTGACCTAATGACTCTAGTGCGCCAAACCCCATCCAAATTAACCACTTGTCACCCGAGAGATTAATTATAAATTCTAACATTCCTAAACTGCCTTATCTGCCCTTTTTAGAAATCATGAAGTCTAAGTTGGCACATGAGGGTGAATTCCTTCAATTAGGGCTTATTTTCCTTGATTTCAGGGCTCCACAGTAAAGTTTGATTATGGAGTGAATCTGGGGATTTTACTCAACTATTTAGGACTCTATGCACTTTTGTTTTAGCTATTATGAGACAGTTCCACGCTCCTTGAGTGAAGTTAGGGATTTGCATGCACATACATTCAATTGTTGTAATACCCCCCATTTTGACCCCTGGATGTATTAGCTTTATATGTGCAAATATTGTAAATATGTGATGTATGATTCCTAGTGTGGAGCTCAAGGCCATGATCCTGCTAGTGAATGCTCAACTTATAAAGGAAAGTATTTTATATTGGTGAATATGTGCTAGAAATCCATGGAAAACGTAAAACCATATAAATATTTATAATGCAAATAGAAGTCCAAGAGTTGGTTATGGAGGCAACTAAAATGAGGGGTTATGTTTATCCACTAAGGAGAGGAGAGGGGTGTGTGGGATTAAATCCTTTGTTTCCAAGTGTCATATTGAGAACCCATGTGGCATAAATGGCAAGCAAATACCTAGGTGGTATTCCTTCTTGATATTTAATTATGCTATAAGAAGATTGTTGAGAAATTAGCTCATGAATTTAATGGAGCACGGGTTGAGCCCAAAAATTCGTATGGTTGAGTATGGGCTCAGTTTTTTGGTATCCAAAAGTCAATTTCCCTAATGGGGATTCATTTCCCTTCATTCCCATTCCATTATTGGGTAACCAGACTCAAATTTCCATAGCTCTGTGCAGTCCCAGCATTGAAAAATAACAGAAAACGTAACTAGAGAAAAAACCATGTTTTAAAGTGTCGAAAATGCCCAAAAATTCACGTGAGTTGTGAAATATAGTGGGGGATCCATATATATAAACCCTGGGGAAATTTTGATAGCGTTAAAGATCCAAAAACTCATGGGAAAACCCACATTTGGAAACCTGGAAAATTAAATTTCATGGATAAAGTTAATGTGACAAGAAATAAAAAAATACAAGGGATAATTTCAGTCTAAGAGAGGTCAGAGGTTGGAATCGCTTGATAAACCCAGTGAAGGCAAGAATTCTATGAAGGTTTAGTAGCTTGTACCTTTCGATGCCCACCCTGAATAGCACTAGAGAGAAGGGGTGCCTAAGGGACTGTGTAGCAAGAAAGGGAACCTTCCTTGTGTCAGGTGTGGTAGGTATTGTCGTTGCCAATGTTGGCTAAAGCCAATTCAAATGCATGTAGCTATGTAGTTGAGATCACTAACTTAATACTCTCCTTCCCTGTCTCTCTCCATGCTTGATAAACCCAGTTGTGTGATGGCTTAGCATGAGTATGGGTGTCTATGGTTGTGAGTGAGCTTGTAGTTCCTCCTTAGTGGATACATAGTCCAGCTTAAGGGTGGCCTCTCAACAGAAAGATGAAGTGTTGGATAAAGTGCCTACGGTTTGGTGGAACATTACTCTTCCATAGCCAGTTGCTTGAACAATCTCATTTAAAACATAAGTATTTGGTGGTATCTAATTACGCAATGATTTTTTATTGTTATGCTTCCAATAATTGTGTTGGTATATATATGTTGTGTGTGTGGGTGGAGTTTTTTTTAAACGTGTATTTTTATTATGCATATGCACACACTTTAAATGTTTACGAATTTCATAATATGGTCATAGAGGAAGATTTTATAACCCAGTAGATCGTTTATATCCCCTCTATTGGTCGATTTTATGGATGGGGACATGATAGAGTACTATCAAAGTGAATGGATACAACACTAAGGTTGTTTGGGCCAAATCCACACTCCTAGGCAGAAAATCACAGGGGTAACAGATTGGATTCAAGAGAATTTTCGAAAATTTTGATTTTGTAGAGTTATGAGTCGAATTATTTTTCTATCTATTATGAAACAATGATATTCCAAATTAGAGGAAAACATAAATTTTCTTTTATCACGAAAATAGGGAAATTTGAGGAAATTCAAGGTGGATCCCCACCCGCGCCATGTGGGCAAGAGGGGTATCAGGTAGAGAAGTCTGTAGGAGTAACATGAAGAAATTTTTATGGGCGTGGTTGAGAAGAGTTTGTGAGAGCTACAGAGAGCGGGGTACTGTAGAGAAATGTCTGTGGGCGAGATGGAGAAAGTTTTGCGGGCGTGGAAAGAAAAAACAATTGTGGGAACAGTGGAAAGAGATCCGTGGGGTGCAACCAATAAGAGTGGTCCATGGGGGCGCAAAGAAAGGTCTATGGAGTAGTATAATATAGGTCATGGTCGTCAACAAGAATCAACAAGGTTTCTAAAATGCGCCTCGAGCAATAGGCCACAAAGAAAGGTCTGCTGTGGTTGTTGATGCAAATCCGTCTGGGCACAAATTGATCCCAAAGGAATAATTCTGTGAGGCATCAATGATTCCACTTTAGAGTTCAATTGCAGGTTTTTCCCATGATGTAGTTATGAGAAAGGCAAATAAGAAAGGTCTGATTCCACGGTTGTGATTCAGGAAAAAAATATGGAGCCCAAAAATTGGTTTGGCCATAACAAGAGAAGTTTAGATCGGAATTTGATGAGACATACAATGTTTGAATGCCACTAATTAAGGTCACATAAGTAACCATGAGAGTCTCAATCCCATCCTGCTCTGGTTTGACAGAAATTTCAAATTAGTGACTTTTAAAGATCAATGCTCAAAGACCCAATGAGGACTTTGCTTGGGATGAAATTGCTACGATGCAATCATAGACCAGGCATGCAGGTACCTCTGGAAGATAAAAGTGAAATTCCAAAATTTGTGATTTCAAGGTGCAAAAGAAGACCAAAAACCACTATCATGAAACACTTTTTGGGAATTTTGGAAATCTTGTAGGAGGTAAAAGTGACCCTAAATGTTGAACCAGATATTTTTTTGAACTCAACCTTTTACCTACTCATCAAAATTGACAACTTTAATTCGACAAAGTTTTCCCATAAATGCTTAGTTTGGGATATAGCCAATTTTGCTAAAAATTCTAAGTTTGGGTAAAAGTGCAGAAGTCAAAAGTAGTCAAACCCATAATCTTATAGAAGTCGAATAGTGCATCGGATCAGATTTTTGAAGGTTGATGAGTAACCCTTGTTATTACTAACTTCACTCTATATAAAAAAAGCTCTAGTTCTTACTAAATTTTCTTCTCCATGCAGCTGAAGTTGGTCTCTAAAGATAATTGCACCCATAGAAAAAGTGCATGATTGGGAAAAAACAACATTTTGAGAGGATGTAACTTACATATCTGAGGTGAAAATGAATCATGAAGATAGGCATTGAAAATATTATCTAGATGGGAATAATGGTACACCTTCATATTCTGAACAAGGAATTCATGTCTCCGGGACTCAAACATAAAGTTCCTATAACCTTAATTTGACAAGTTAATTTTGCCAATAGGGGGTAGTTTCCACAATGCATAATGGAAAAAAAGGACCTAAGAATCCTATGAATTATTCCATGAGACTAACTCTATTAAAATAACATTTTTGTGTGGCATTGCATATATTACTAATATGTCTAATAAATAACTTTATGATGGCGACAATGCTTGCAGTTGAAAATCTTTTAACAGTTGAAGCATAGGGAAGCAGGTAGAGAGAAAAAGTATCCAAAAGAAAATGGTAACCATGAAGGATGCCGAAGACCCCTATGAACATGGTGAGGATATCATAGGAAAAATATGCAAGAGGGAAATGCTAAGACATAATCCAATGGGAAGAGAGAGCAAATCACTCCCCAAAATTTGGTAGAAACAATGAGAAGTTTCAATGAGAGGTTAATTAAGGCTCAAAAAGAGAAAAACCGGATTAATGCTACCATCCTTCAGAGCCTCACTAATATTCAATAGAGGGATCACCTTGGATCTAACCCAAGCAATGTTGGTCAGGAAATAAGAAGTCCATAAATCTGCCCTAGAAGTCGTGTTAGGAAGAGGACTCCAAATCTAAGAAAATGTTCTTTGAGAAGGGCACATAAGATATCTTTGTCAAAGCCTTCTACTAGTAGGTCATGTGATTCTCAAGGTTCTCGAAGTATCCCAAAGCATACATCCAGCAGATTTGAAAGAAGGACTTTTAAAAGGATCCCACAAGGAGAATTTGGAAATGAAAAGCCACCCACATTTGGCAAATAAAGTAAGACATGGCTTCTTGGAATGAAGAAATATTTATAAATTCATGATTACTCATGAAATGAAAAGGCCATAATTGTCATTTACATTCTCAATGGTCGAGCTTCAACTTCGTGGGAGCATCCTATGCAAGTAAAATGAATCAAAGTAAGAAGGATAGATTGGGGGAGATTTAAAAGGTATTTCAAGGAAAAATACCTATTTGCTAGATATTATGATAGCAAGAGGAAGGAGTTGAAAAAACTAAAATTGGAACAGAATTCCATGGAAGAAAATGTCCGTAATTTTTTGGAATGATGAGGTATGTAGGTTACATTAAATATGAGAGGGTAAAAATTCAAATCTTTCTTGGAAGTCTCCCCCAGAATTTTAGGGAATGATGTCAATCCACCAACCCATGATGAAGCCATCAGAATGGCAATGCATTGCTATGAGAAAAGTAAATGAAAACCAGAAATTCATCCGGCATGGAAAGGAAAACCAAAGGGAATATTTGACCAAAGGAAAAGTGGATTCAAGCCTCCACCATTTAGAAATAATCCAAGGAATTGCCAACAAGGTCAGCAAGCACGAAGTGGAATTAAGACAACAATAGCAACAACAAAAAAAGGACCAAAAGGAACATTTCAACATTGGGGATGTGGATAAAACCACATGCTTAAAGACTGTCCACATCAAAGAGAGAACCCTCTAGGCTTGCATAACTTAGAAGAAACATTTACAATGGAGGATATGGCAAGGGAAATTCCCTGAATTTATGTAGCATTGGATGACCATCAATAAACAATAGTGGAAGTTGAAGGTAAGATTTCTAAGCAATCTATTTTTGTTTTGATTGATCCAGGATCTACTCATAGTTGTGTTACTCCAAAAGTGGTTGAAATTTGTTCTCTTGGAAAAATGAAGCATAATAAGCTGTGGCTAATTCAATTAGCCACAGGAACAAAAATAAAAGTGAGTGAAGTAGTGATGGAGTGCCCCATAGAGTTGAACAGACTCCTCATAAAAGTAGATTTTAATGCCCTACCATTGGGATCTTAAGATGCTCTTATTGGTATGGGTTGCTTGGAAAATCATAGAGCCAAGGTAGATTGCTATGAAAAGGTCCTTGAATGCATGGGTGAAGAAGGAAGGCCGAGAGTAGTGAAAGGGAATCCTAAGCAAGTTTCAATAAGGTAGATTTCAACCTTACAATTAAGAAAGTTTTACAAGAAAGGTTGTCATCTATATGCAGTCCATATATCAAATTCATTAAAGGACAAAGGCCCAAATATAGAGGATTATCGATTGTTACAAGAGTTCAAATATGTGTTTCCAGATGAAGTGCCAGGATTGCCACCAAAAAGGGACATTGATTTTACCATCAATGTTGTTTAAGGGGCAACCCCAATTTCCAAAGCTCCTTATAAAATGAGCATGCCAAAATTAGTAGAGTTAAAAATGCAACTACAAGAATTAATGGAAAAGAAGTATATCAAACCAAGTATATATCCTTGGGGAGCACCTTTGCTATTTATTAAAAAGAAAGATGGAAATTTAAGGCTATGTATTGATTACATGCAACTAAATAAAGTGAAAGTAGAGAATAAGTACCCATTGCCCATAATCGATGATTTGTTTGATCAAATGAAGGAAGCCAAAGTGTTTTTGAAAATGGACTTGAGATATTTCTATCATCAAGAGATAATAAAAGAAGAATGTATTCACAAAAACAAATTTCTAGACAATATATGGCCATTATGAGTTCACAGTGGTGCCATTTGGTCTCACCAATGCACCCACGACATTCATGTGTCTGATGAATAATTTTTTTAGCAAGTGTTTGGATAAGTTTGTGTTAGTGTTCTTGGATGACATTCTTGTTTATTTAAATATTGAAGAAGAGCATGAGGAACACTTAAGAATGGTATTACAAGTCCTTAGAGAGCACAAATTGTATGCAAAACTAATCAAGTGTGCCTTATATCAAAGAAGCGTACAATATTTGGGTCATGTTATTTTAGACAAAGGATTGCATTGGATCCAGAAAAAAAATTGAAGCCATAATGGATTGTTATTCTCCAAAGAATAACACAGATGTTAGATATTTTATGGGTATTGCAAGAAACTATAGAAGGTTCATTGAGGGATTCTCCAAGATCGCTCCTCCAATTACATCGCTAAAAGAAAGAATGTAAAATTTGTATGGTCTAGAAAATATGAAGAAAGATTTCAACAATTGAAGAAGTTATTTACTAGTGCTCTTGTCTCTAAGATTACATACCCAAAGATGGATTTTGTAGTATGCATGTATGCTTGCATTGAAAGGCTATGTGTAGTGCTTATGCAAGAAGGCTTTGTGATTTTCTATGTGCCCAAAAAATTTAAAAATCACGACAAGAATTATGCAACTTACGATTTATAACCAATAGCCATAGTACATGCCCTTAAATGATGTGGAGGCATTATTTGCTGGGAAGAAGATTTGAGCTTAGGACATATCACATGAGATTAAACTATTTGTTTGATTAGCCAAGTTTAAATTCTAGGCAAGCTAGATGGATAGAATTTCTATGTGATTTTGATTTTGAAACCAAACATGTAAAATGAAAAGAGAATAAGGTTGTAGATGCACTTAGTAGAAAATTTCATGTAGTAGTATTCAGTATGTGCAAGTCAAATTTAAGAACAAGAGTTATTGAATCCCAAAATAGAGATGAGTCTTACCTTCAAGTAAAAGAGAAATTGCACAGAAATTGTAACGAGGAATATTAGATGAAAAGTGTAAGGATATCAACTCGACGAAGATGATCTTCTTGTTTATAATGGCAGATTGTATATTACAAATTGTGCAGATTTGAAGAAGGTGTTAATGGATGAAATTCATCAAATGCCATACTTTGGACATCTAGGATATCGAAAGACAATAACAACAACAAGGAAACAATACTTTTGGCATGGGATGAAAAATGATGTAGCATAATACATTTCCTAGTGTCAAAAGTGGCAACAAGTCAAGGCATAGCATTAACATCCAGCAGGACTGTTGCAACATTTTCCTATTCCATAATGGAAGTGGGAAGTAATCTCCATGGATTTTATAACATGTTTGCCTATGACAATAAGGAAACATGATTCAACAACGGTTGTGGTGGACAAGCTAACAAATGAATCTCAATTTATTCCATTGATAAAACTAGTGACATAGAAATTATGTTCATGAAGGAGATATTCAGATTGCATGGATTACCCAAAGTAGTTGTCTTAGATCGAGATGCAAAGTTCACACCCAATTTTTGGAAAGGGTTATTTCAGGAATTGCGAACTCAACTAAATTTCAGTACAACGTATCATCCTTAAATATATGGTCAAATCGAGAGTGTGACTCAAGTTCTTGAAGATATGTTGAAGATGTATGTGATGGATATGCCATTCAAGTGGGAGGATTACCTACACTTGGTAGAAGTTGCATACAATAGTGGACACCAAGCATGATTAGCAATGAGTCCATTTGAGGCATTGTATGGAAAAGGATGTAGAACTTCGATGAGTTGGGATAGTCCAGTAAACAAGATAGTGCTTGGGCCATAAATGCTCAAGGACATGGAAAAATAAATTATTAAGATTAAGAAGAAGTTAAAGGCGGCCTAATAAGACATGCAGAAGATTTACGTAGATTTGAAAACAAAGCACAAGAAATTTAAAATTGGGGATCGTGTTTATTTAAGAGGTCATCCAAGAAAAGTTCCCTAAAGTTGGGAAGTTATGCCAAGTTGGAACCAAGATATTGTGGGTCATTCAAAGTCCTTGTATAGGATAGGAAATGTTGTATATAGGATTTCATACAACATTTCCTGGTAACATGATATATCATGATGTTTTTCATGTTTCTTTGTCGAAGAAGTATGTACATGATCATAATCACATAATTGATTGGAAAGTGACATAGGTGGAACCCGAGGGAGAGTTCCAAGTGGAACATATGCACATCCTCGACAAGAAAATAAAATTGCTCTAGAACCGAGCCATCGGACATGCAAAGGTGCCATGGAAGCACCTTGGTCCTGATGAGGCTCCCTGGGAGCTAGAGGATGCCATAAGAGAGGCATACCCAATTTTTATCGGTTTTGAGAAAACCAAGGACGATGTTATTCTCAAGTGGGAGGGGAATGTAATACCCCCATTTTGACCCTTGCAATGTATTGGTTTTAAATGTGCAATATTGTAAATATGCAATGTATGATTCTTAATGTGGAGCTCCAGGACAAAACCCCGCTAGTGAATGATCAGCTTATAAAGGCAAGTATTTTATATTGGTGAATAAGTGTTACAAAGCATGGGAAAATTTAAAAACTACGTAAAAATTTATAATTCAAATAAAAGGCCAAGAGTTGGATATGGAGGCAACTAACATGAGGGGTTGTGTTTATCCAGTAGGGAGATGAGAGGGGTGTGTGGGATTATTTCTTGTGTTTCCAAGTGTCATCTTGAGAACCCATGTGCCATAAATGGTAAGCAACTATCCAAGTGGACTTCCTTGCTGATATTTAATTTTGTTGTAAGAAAACAACTGAGAAATCAATTCATGAATTTAATGGAGCACGGGATGGGCCCATAAATTCATATGCATGAGTATGGGATCAATTTTGGGTACCCATTAGTCAATTTTCCTCATGGGGATTTGTTTCCCTTCATTCCCATTCCATTGTTGGTAAACTAGACTCCAATTTCCAGATATTTATGCATTCCCAATAGTGAAAAATAACAGAAATTGTAACCACAGAAAAAACCACGTTTTAAATTGTCAAAAATTCCCAAAAATTTGTGTGGGTTCTGAAATCCAGTGGGGGATCCATATATATGAACCCTGGAGAGAATTTGAGAGTGTTAAAGATCCAAGAATTTGTGGGGAAACCCAGAATTGGAAGCCTGAAAAATTAAATTTCGTGGTTGAAGTTGGTCATACACATTTTATGTTTTAAGAAAATGACTAAAGCACCTACCTTGTAATCTATGTAGATTAATATGTTTTTAAGGAAATTACTAAGAAACCTATTATTTTTCTAGACCAAATGTGGATGATTTTGACCATGGACATTATATTTGATATGACGATTTGATTATTTATTAAGATGATGACAAGCATCAAAGGAACATATCGATCTTCTGGAAAGTGATTCTCTTAGCATTCGACACCATTGGTGACTGGATGGAATGGAATATTGGTAATGGTGAAAATATTCGTATAGGCTAAGATCCTTGGGTAGGTTGTGAGGGAAAACACTTTCTTCCATCACCGTTAGTGGAGGATTTGAGGGAATAAGGTTATTACTTTCTACACCATATAGAGTATTTAGAATCCACGACACACTTCTCACAATAATAGTTATATGTTGATAATCTGGGTATTGACAGAAGGGACCATCACATTGCATGGAACGAATATACGAAGGCCTTATCTCAGTCCAATATCTGCCTAACTCAGTAATTAGACTCTCTGATATGGTCCAAAAATTATAATGGTGGCAATTATCTTCCAAAGATTGGGTATAAGGTGATTAGACAGCTATATATTCCCTCGGCTCATATATGGTGGCATCCATTCATATGGACGATCAAATTTCCTTTAAAATAGAAAATATTCATATGGCTCATTGTGAATAATTATGTAATTATGTCCCAGGCTGGGACTTCTTGTCTAAGAAAATATGGGAGGGGCTAGGCATATGTCCCCTCTACTAAGCCTCTAACAAAACCATCAATCATCTTTTTATGTTTTGCAACTACACCAACCAGGTTTGGGATCACATTAGTCTTTTTTTGGGTAATGTTTTATAATGGTGTAGTGAAAATGTTTTGGATGCACTCTCAAATTGGTTCCACTCACCAGTCTACAAAACTTACAAATCTCTGCCAGTGATAACACTGTGGTATGGAGAGACATGAACATGGACATGGTCATTTTTAAGGACAAACCATCCTCTCTATTTATTTGAACCTCAATAGTCTAGCTATGTTTCATTTATTTCCTCGGCAGAATTCAAAGCAGAGAAATTGTAGGATTTCTCATTTTGGCATAGACTGGAATGCCCCATGTTTTTTTTATGGTGCACCTAAGTTATGTCCCCCCACCAACAGTGTTGGAGGCATTCTCTACTTATCTGCAACCCACTATATTTCCTTGTAGCGGGTATGGGCAAAACCTCTAACAACTACGCATAATTACAGGCTACGAGGTTGGGTTTATATCTAGCCATTCACTCAAAAATTCAGATGATTTAGATCCTAGGTGAATCCAAACTTACTATTGAATGGGTCAGTAATATAGATGTCCTGGCAATCTCATATTGGCCCCTTTATATGATGATATTCAGAGACTTATTGCTTTATTTCACTTCATGACTTTTCAACATATTTTTCCGTGAAAATAATCAAGAAGTGGACACCATATCGAAGAAGGGGCTCCTATTGGAAGCGGAGACATGGAATCAATGGGAATCCAGCGAAGGCATTATAACTAAGATACCTTCTATCAACTACAAGGGTTTCGTGGATTGATTTTTCTTTGATTTTTATTCACGCCTTAGAGGTTTTTGTGGATGTTATATATGGTCTCATATGAAATACTAGATATCTGATGATGTAGAGGTTTATCAATTTTATTGACTAATACATCTTATAGTACTCTAGTGCTTTTATATAGTGTCACATGAACCAATAATTAGTTTGTATAGTGTCACATCCACTAACTCTGACGAAGCATCAGCCAAATACTTCAAATTTGTACCATGGGTGTGGACATGGCTTTACATTCCAACATATCAAACCTTTTCAACATTTCTACTGCATACTTCCCTTGGTTAAGGATGATTCCTTCTAGGCTCCACCATACTATCGATTCTTCCATACCAAGCTCTTGGAGCTTGCTTCAACCCATACATATCCTTCTTCAGCTTGCAGACATGTGTCATTATGTATCCAACTTCAAAACCTTGTGGTTGTTTTTTGTACTCTTCTTTTTCAATAACACCATTTAGAAATATTGTTTTCACATCCATCTAGTGTAACTTCCATTTCATCTTGGTTGCAATTCCATGATGGTTCTAATAAAAGTATATCGTGCTATTGGAGCAAACATCTCTTCATAATCGATTCCTTCTTTTTGAGAGAATTCACAGACCACAAATTTGGCTTTGTATTTTTCAATACTTCCATTGGCTGCATATTTTATATTGTATATCCATTTCGAAGATACCACACTTTTACCTTCTGGTCTGGGCACTACTTCCCACACATCATTATTCATTATGGATTGGTATTCTTCCGTCGTGGATTCTACCCATTCTTCCTTTTGAACAACTGCTTCAAAACAAGTAGACTCTTTCTCTACAAGATCACACATCAAAGCCACATAACTGGAAAATGGATTTGGCTTCTTGCTCTGTCTTGAGGAGATTTCTAGAGCACCATACCTCTCTACGTCTTGAATGATTTCATGAGCTCAAGCTGGATATATCTTATAAGAGACATTCATGTGGAGGTTTCTTTGGGCTCCAACATATCATGTTCTTCTGGAATCTCATCATCAGGAGAAGGTGCAACTTCTTACATTAGTTTTGCAGCTCTGGGAGATTCAACTTCTTCATATGTTTCTTCCAGTTGGCACTTTATGGATTTCTTGAGAGCTGTATCTTCATCAAAGGTTAAATACCTGCTAATTTCCATATGGTGGTAACCTGGTATATAAATTTTGAAGGCCTTGGAGACCTCACAGTATCCAACAAACATTGATTTTCTTTCCAGAAGGATCCAACTTGGTTCTTTTCTCTTTTGGAATATGAACAAACATTGGACAACCAAATATCTTAATATGACTTACATCTAGTATCTTTCCTGTGAACATCTCTTTGGGGGTTTTGAACCCAAGTGCACTATGTGATATTCTGTTTTGGACATATACTATCATCCTTGCTGCTTCATCCCATAACTGCATAAGAGGATCTATCTTAATCATGGATCATAGTCTTCACTATTTCCATTATAGTTCGGTTCTTCCTTTCAACAACACCATTTTTTTTGTGGATTGTAGGGAGTGTAAGTTCCCTCTTAATCCCAGTATCTTTGCAAAAATTTCCAAATTCATTTGAAGTATACTCTCCTCTATTATCTGTTTTGAGTGGCTTAATTGTTCTTTCTGAAAGGTTTTCTACCAAGGCTTTGAATTCCTTGAACTTTCCAATCACTTCATCTTTTGATTTCAGAAAGTAAACTCAATTCTTATGAGAGTAATAACCGATGAATGTTACATAATATACATACCCACTTAAATATTTTGAGGGAATTTGACCACATACATTTAAGTGAAAAAGTTCCAATATTCCTTTTGTCTTGGTGTCTCTTTTTGGGAATGGAATCTTTATGTTCTTTCCTTTCGCGCATCCTTTACATACTCCTTCATGATCAATCTTTAGATCTGGTAAACCTGTTACTACTTTGATCACATGTGGTAAGAATTTGTAGTTTATGTGAGCATGCCTTCTATTCCATATTCCACATGGAATTGTAGTATCATGAATCAAGGTTAATTCTAAGTGACCTTTCAGTTTATACATGCCACCTTCTTTTGTCCCAATAACAGTTGCATCTTCTAGAGATTTTCCTCTACGCCACATAATAACTTCACCATCTATAAAACATATTCTTCAATTTCTTGCTTTGTTAAGTTCCTGGGAGGTTCTTCTTCTTCATATAAATGAGCATGATTTCTTTTGTTATTCCTCCTCTTATATTCTTCTTTTCTTGTTGGAAAATTTCTGGCAATGTGTCCCATCTTATCACAATGGTAACATTGATAAGAGGAAAATTCTTTTTGCTTGTAATATCCCTTTTGATTCTTTTGAAACTTCTTATGAGGATGAGGCTCCTTCTGAGTTTCCTTCTTGAAATGAGGTTTTCCTCTTCTTCTTCTAGCATGATCAACTAGAGCATGGTCATCATCTCTAAGTAGTGCTTCTCGGTTTGCTACTCTAGCTTCCTCTTGAACACATTCTTCCCATAGGATTTCATATTGTAAACTTTCCTTCCTTGCACAAATTGTATGGATATAAGAATCTCATGGTCTAGTAAGACCATTGAGAGCGGTCATTACTAATTCATATTCGTCAATCTTGTCTTCAATTGCTTCTAGTTGTTCTTTGAATTGAGAAACCCTTGTGAAATATTGTTGGATAGATTCACCCTTGCTCATCTTTGTACTATTGAGTTGGGCGCCCAAACTCCTCTTTCGGTTGATGTTTCTTCCTTCATACATTATTGTTAGGGCATCAAACATATCCTCAGGTGTATTCTTGGCTCTAGTCATGTCCTTCTTGTACTTTTCCTTTGCTTCATATTCTTCGGGCTCCAGCAAAACTTCCTTGATAAACTTTACAAGATCATTCTCTTATAGAATGTGTCCAATTTTGTATTTCCAAGCACAAAAATATTCTATGCCTTCCAACTTGTCATCAAGCTTAGTGCTTGGAGGCATCTTGTCTTGGAGAAAAGAAAATGACAAAAAATTGAAATTTCTCATAAATGAAAACTGAACTTACCAAAATATGTGCTTAAATGAGGCGAGTATGTTGGTATAGTTAGTTTCTAAAGAATCCAAACTTTAACCCTTGACACTGGACTCGCAAAATTCTGGACTGCAGTTTCTGGTTCTGGTTCTGGTTCTGGATTTCTGGTTTTTTTGTTCCAATTCAAACTAGGGTTTGACTTTTCAGAGGATACATCCACTGAAAAATTTCGATCCAGGTGCCAAAAGATGCGCCTAGAAGGGGCGCACTTCCCAATGTCACTTGCACTCCAAAATTCCTCTTTAGTAGGAAACCCTAATTTTCTTGTCCAAAGAAGGAGACCCTATTTTTCTTGTCCAAAGAAGGAGAGAGAGAGAGAGAGAGAGAGAGAGAGAGAGAGAGAGAGAGAGAGAGAGTTACCCAATGAAAGTTGTTCTTTTCAATCTAGCTCTAACACCATGTTAAGTTTTATAGCTTAATTTCTAACTTCATGGGCATTTAATACATTTTCACAATAACAACATAAAGAGTGGGCATTTAATACATTTTCACAATAACAACATAAAGAGGATCTCTGAAAGAAACACAATCACAAGGTACACAACAATTTATCCTAGGAAACCCAGAAGGAAAAGACCCATCAAAACTTCCTCAATATAGATTACCAGAGTACAATGCCCAAAGAACAAGGACTTATGAGAGAGAGAGAGAGAGAGAGAGAGAGAGAGAGAGAGAGAGAGAGAGAGANCACTTCTCCTCCTCCTTAGATGTCCTTCCTCTTTCTCACTCTTGCAGAATACATGAGCGAGTGTTTATATACAAATGAGGGAGGCCGCCTCCCTATTTATACTAATCACTTGATTGACATTTTAACCTAACTCGGTCGACCTACCTAGGAAAACTCAAAATAATATTTATATTAATCTTTTCAGGGTACTATTGACCCGGCTCACAACGGAGGATTTACCTCATGAATTTCACATGACCTTTTACATTAATGACATCTCTCGAAGGAGGAATAATAATAATAATAATGTAAAGTATAAGTAGAATATTATTCGAAGTTACATTATTTCAAAAAAATTTCATATTTTCTGGTATTTTTTGAATATGCCACACCAGCCACATGTAAGGTCATTTATATGGTTGATCTATATAAAACGGTTCTTTTACATCAATAAAGAACTAAGATTTTCTTCCTGGGAAAAAAAAAGATGATGACAAAAGTATGTTTTCATGATGATATATTGTAGAGAGGGAGACTACGGATTTTTATCTGCATAGTAGTAATGTATTGTGATATGACGACTAAACTAGACAAAAGTATGCTTTCATAACGATATATTGTTGAGAGAGTGACTACACTTTCTTATGTGTGTAGTAATAGCATGTAAAAAAAAAGAATTTCAAGTCATAGATAGAAATATATAGATTCGATATTTTATTATTTAAATTAATATTTTATGTATATATAGTTTTTTGGGGGGAACGAGGTTAAATTGTAATTAGGGTAGTATCTAGTTTAATGTATGTGATTAAGTCTAGATGTTATTAGAAAGTACATGACCCGACTTTAGGTAGCCTTAGTGATGACCCCAATGGACATTAGCTTTCTTGTGGATACTACCTAGGCTAAAACTATGTTTTTGGTCATGGAGTAAGCCCTAAAACTACTTTTGATTAGCTAAGATCTTTTCTTCCTTAGACATAAGGAAACATGTTAACAACCCAATATCTAGAGACATGGTATGACTGGATGTTTACCCCATTACAAATCACCAATGAGTTGTATCATGTGGTATGGTTTTCCCTAAATAACAATGATGCCTTGGCTTACCTTCACAAATATCATCTAGTCATGGTTGTCCTCACTGTTGGTTAGCAATTGAATTATGAGAAGTCATAATTAATGTCACTTAACAATCTTAACCAAACACACTTAACCATGACGAATCTGTTATGCCTCCATTTTTACTAAATACTTTCACATTTACATTTTTATATGTAATACAAGCTTACATCATCTCCCTATTAACTCTATTAATGTCACAATGAACCCTAACTTCAATCACAACTCCACAACAAAACTATCACAAAATTATTATCAATCACTTACGATGAACCCTAACTTCAACCACAACTCCACAACAAAACACAAAATTGTTATCAATCACATATAATCAGCTTTCTAAACTAGAATTTCTAATTGAGTTATCTTTTATATATATATATATATATATATATTATAATAAAAATAAAGTAAAAATGGAAAATATAATACGAAATTGACTTGTGTTTTCTTACTTCCTTAATCGACAAAACATTCTCGAAAACAAGACTGGTTTATTCTTGTTCGTCCTTGAGATCTTTCGTACAAATATATAAATTTGATCTTTACAATTAAAAAATCTTATTTGTGTGTAGATGACAAGGACATTACAATACATCTTTTACATGTGGGTGAAGACAAGTATACCACTCAATCGCGTTGCTTTCTTTTAGGTTAATATTTGTTGTTTATGGAAAAGTTTCCAAACATCGAAGAAAATACTTTATTTAATTATTATTAGCTATTACATTTGATGGTGTAAAAAAGTATGTCGTAATAAGGGGCTAGATGAAAGTGATGTGATAAAAGTGACGTGATGTGGTTTTTTTTATTAAGTGGTGGTTTTCTTTATAGGCCATAGATTGTTAAGTGTTGGTTTTCTATATAGGCCATAGGTCAAAACTTTGAACTTGCTTCATCTTTATCACTTTCAAACTGTATACCACTTACCCCTCCCATATGTTACACTTTTAAACATGGAAAAAAAGGGGTCTATTTGGAAAATGAGGTGAGATGAATGGGTTGCTAATACAAACATATGAGAGGAGAGTGAATGGTACATGTTCAATTAACCATGACTAAAGTCAATAATGAAACCCAAACACCATCAACAATCATTGCTAACTACATGTGAAACACTTTCCAAGAAGAATTAACATTTGCAAACAGTTCAAATAGTTAAGACAATTAGCTTTAAATTTCTTTAGAAATTTCCATTATTCATGATTGTTATTATTCCTTATCTTTTATTAGTTTGCACCACTGATACAATATTTACAATAAATGTCAAAACAAGCATTCATTCAGTGTTTCTTTCAAATATTAGAGTAAAACATAATCACAAAGTCTTTACCCATACAACCAACTTTTCAAACAGTAATAGGGCTTAACCTATTTAGCAATTGCATGTGCAAAACATACACATATATCAAAATCATAGTTTTCTCAACCATATGGGTTATAATCGAAATACATCATCATCTTGAAACTCTTATGTTGATTCATCTCATAAGGGTCTTCACACATGTAGCATCTTTTTACATAAACAAATACCAAGTATCCCAACATATCATATATGAACATCCATCACAACTCATTAAACGAGACCCAAAAACCTCAAGGTTTTTCATGCATATTTGCACAAGGCTTGGTTTTTAAACCCTTTGACTCATAAGTTGTGGATTCAATCTCAAAACCATGAAACTTTCAGGAAAATAACATGCTTAGGAATGTCGACATAGTGATGGTTGAGGGCTATTTTGCAAAATATTTTAACAAATCTCAACTTGGCAGTCGTTCTGAAAAGAATCCAAATGAAACCACGATTAGTGGTCGTGTTTAGGGTCATATATTCTCACTAGAAAACAAACAACCGATGCTTCCAGAGCTTGGACTCTACTAGTTAGGGCATTGGTTTTTTCAGAGAAAGACGAGTAATCACAATAGCCTATAGAATCAAAGTTTACAATTAAACGATCTTTGATTGAGACCAATTCAATATTTATCAAACTGGCAATGGCGTGATGCAAAGCTTTTGACTATAACATCTAGTTACAACAACTGGGCAAAATCGAGCTTGGACTTAAGAGGACAATTCACCAGGGTTTGCTTTAAAAGCAAAGTTCTCACTTTGATAATAAGATATATAGACTTTCAAAGGTACCATGCATGCATGTGGTGTTTGGATTCTTTTAAATATTGGGTGAAAACGTCTTAGGATTGTTTATGTGAGGAATTGGGTATAGTTAAAACTATATGCAAAGATAGGGTTAGGCTTATCAACTATGTAAGTTCCATACAAAGGATACTATAAACATTATCTCCAATAACTTAAGTCGTATGAAAGATGAACCAATAATCAAATAAAATTTCCAAAACTGGAACAAGACCTTTCATAATTAGTCTCGAGCTTGAAAAACACCATAGGATTGTTTATGTGAGGAATTGGGTATAGTTAAAACTATATGCAGAGATAGGGTTAGGCTTATCAACTATGTAAGTTCCATACAAAGGATACTATAACCATTGTCTCCAATAACTTAAGCCGTATGAAAGATGAACCAATAATCAAATAAAATTTCCAAAACTGGAACAAGACCTTTCATAATTAGTCTCGAGCTTGAAAAACACCATAGACTTAGCCCAAAATTCACCATCATATCTAGAAGTAGGATCACCATTCAAGTTTTTAATCATTTAAGGAAAAGAGAGAAGATAAAATGAACACAAAGAATTGTTTCCAACAGAGCCATCAATAAACTATTTATCAACTAGGATATTTGATAGAAAACAAATTGTTTTTCAACATAATTCTCAAATGCTTAAAATAATGTTGAATGAGCAATGCAATCAATTATAGAACCACCAAGTTTGAGCTGGTAAGCAAGTTGATACTAGAGCGAGGTTTGAATGAATATCACAAAACCAATACATTGTAGAAATTTTGGGCTTGAAAACATTAAAACTCACGTACTCATGAATTGAATGTAACGTTGTGCGATCTGCCAACCTAACCACATAGGATCCACTTTCCAAAACAATAAATGTTGTAACTAATGAACACGTTCCAAATAGGTTGAATAAACATGCCATATCATCCCATTTACTAATAACAAAAAACACCTTTTAAATCATAGCTTCAATTTGACATACTTATTAAATGGAGATACCACTTGAATTTGTTGGTTTAGGTTCCAAATATTTGAGTCCCACTATGCAATCAAACCATTAGTTACATAACATATACCTCATGCATTGCATTTGATATAGCTCATCACATTTTGACCTATAGACTTTGCATTTTCATATGTAAACCTAACCCTTTTGCTTTGTAACATATCCATGCATGATACCAAGTATTATATGCATAGTATGGAGTCCTAAATCCTTTCGAAAA
Source organism: Pseudotsuga menziesii (assembly GCA_001517045.1). Classification (NCBI taxonomy): domain Eukaryota; kingdom Viridiplantae; phylum Streptophyta; class Pinopsida; order Pinales; family Pinaceae; genus Pseudotsuga; species Pseudotsuga menziesii. The sequence continues at coordinate 151,390 of LPNX010475681.1, forward strand.
AAAAGTTTCCAAATTCATAACTTTGCGCATAATCCACCATGACGAAACACTTGGCATCAATATTATATAAGCCCTCAAAACTTGTTATATATTCCATATATGACATGAATTTAAAACCATTAGGACTTCGATAAATTTCTTTACAACTCATACCTTGAGCATAAAATAAAAATATATGAGATTTTAGTGATAGCAACTTCAACCAAATAGAGATGAGTCCCGTAACCATCCCATCAAAGAAGAACATATATGCAAGCCACCGTAACCCTTTTTGCAGATTAATAATCATTTTTGTGCAGTAACTCATTAACATATTACTTTTTGCTTCTTGGGTCCCACCTAATTACATATATCATAATAATAAGATTAATTATGCCTTGCAACACTTTGCATGCTAACAACTAGTGGCAAATTTTATGATTCAACAGGCTGCGCAATTTGTAATTATCTTTAAGTTATAACCAAGGAACATTTTTTTTATCTACACATTGAAAAGGTCCCTAAACATGTTGACGTCTCTTTTGAAAAAAAAAATACAGTTGAGAACTAGGTTGTTTTAGGTAACACCTTGCCTCCATATACCAAATAGGATACCACACTTACGAATTATCATTAAACAATACACTAAATTTGAAACTGCTCCAATTGAATAAGGATTCATAACCTCCCAAGACTTTGAAATATGACAAGAAACAAACAAAACACCTTAACATCAGTGGGGTGACAATGAGAATTTGAAAGTTCGAGTATTCCCATGATTTCTTGTCAAATAATCTCCCTGACAAATTTAATTCCAAAGAAACACCTTCTATTCTTGTAAGGTCTCAATGGTAAGTCTCAAATATATGTGATGTTGTTATCTGATTTTATTGTGGCATTAGGTGCATGGACAATGGATTATGGATGTTATTATTGTTATTGTTTTTCTTATTTACCTATAATTAAATAATATATCAAAATGGACAACAAACGAATGGGGGGTCATGAGTTCCACATGCAAGGGGGCTGGGCGGGGGGGGTAGGAGTTGTTGCTCTTCCTAACAGTACTCTATGTTTCCTGATTTTGATTTTATTGGAATTTAGAGATCCTAGTACACCTATTTGATGCTTTGCATGCACCCATGCACCCTTACTTGATGATAATATTACCTATTTGAGTTGTCTTTAGTTGATCGGAGTAAACTTAGGGTGAATTCGAGTTGTCTTTAGTTAATCAAAGTAAACCTGAGGTGAATTCAAGTTGCCTTCAGTTAGTTAGAGTGATTTTGGGGCAATTTGAGTTGTCTTCAGTCAAATAGAGGTATTTTTAGTCAAATTGGAGTTCCCCTCAATTAATCAGAGTAATTTTGGATCAATTTGAGTTTTCTTTAAGGCGTGGGAGTGATTTTAGGGGAATTAGAGTCAGTCTTGATGAGTTTGAGTTGTCTCTAGTGCTTGGGAGTGATTTTGGGGAGGTTTGAGACAGTCTTAATGAAATTTGAGTTGTCTCCATTGCATGAGCAGTGTTTTGCTAGTGATTTGGAGTTAGTCTAAGTGGATTCGAGTTGCTCTCTTGAGAACTTGAATGGTCATCGAGTGATTTAGTAAAAGACCTAAATGAATTAGAGTTGCTTGCCAATGAACCTAAGATAGCCTATTCCAATGAATTTGAATTGCTATTAAGGGATTCAAATGGGAATTCATTCATTCATTATTAAGGACGCTTTTCAAGTATGGATGGCTACTCTCCCTTGAATTTGAATGCCAATGGATGGATTCATATGGTATTTTTCCTATAGTTCTCATACCTTTTGTTTTGCAGGAGAAATCGAAAATCATGTGAAGGTTATTGGACATTGAACATGAGAAGTGCCTCAAGAACCATTATTTATCTCTGATCATAGACACGTGATCCCTAAGGATGGATGGTGATGTGATCCTGATGGATTGGTTCAGTGAAGGGAATCCCATTGTACTAGGGAGTGTTGATGCAGAGAAGATAAGAGATGAGATATTGTGTTGTGTATTTTAATCTAGGCTAAGCATTATCTTTAGAGATCTGATTAGAGGGTTCTTAGGTATGTGGATTCATGACCTCAGCTCGAGGGTGACCTGCTCAAGAAATTTGGCTTAACTGTGTCTAAGGCTGGGACGAACGTTGTCCTGTTGATGCTAGTTGCACCATCAAAAAGGATAAATATTCTTAGATGATTAATTACTATGTTTGTTGTTGTATATGTGCCTGTGGAGACTAAACTAGCTTTGAATTTTATGTTGCAAATTTGATGTCATGTTCATGTTATTTGGTTTATTTAGTTTTGATAGATTGGTAGCTTGTGGAGGAGTTTTGTTATGTGTTGTTGCAACTATTAGAAGTTAGTTTGTTTATGAATTATTGTAGCTAGAAGGTCTGGCTTTTGGGTAGACCTTATGGTCAAATATGGTTGTTCTGGATCATGTACGATATGGGTTTGATGACTGAGAATTATTATTATAAATCTGATATATTGTAGTGTCATAATTCTGATCGATGAAGTGTCATGATGTTGCTTTACATGTTATATTAGAAGCTGAATTCTATTAACGTTATAGAGATGAAGTTATTAATTTAATTAAATGGTGATGGGTCGATGTCAATAGATTTGATGATGATAAAAAATTTACTTCTGAAAAGTTTACTAGACGAGTTGTATTTGTGTGCCATCACATTGCATCGCATGTACATTGGGGAATAGTTTTGCATTGGAAGTGTCATCTTCCTTTTTATGTCTAATTGTTTTTACTAACTTATCTTCATTGGCATGTTGGCCTAACCTTAGAGAACATTATTCCACTGTGCTTAACTTAGAATCATCCCTTTCCCTGTTAAAATCTTGGTGATCAGACCCCGGTGTTGTGTCTTGGGGTTTGGTACATTACAAAGCTTCATTCCTTTCCAATGCCTAAATAATCCATTTAACACATAAGGCTTAAGAATTCGCGTGTGTTTAGATAATTAATAAACCCCCATTTTCAAGGAGTGCAACATATGCTCCACTTAACACAATGGAAGTCTTTTCCACATAAACAAAGCTATAGAGGGATTGTTTGAGATATTGATAGACGCTTAGAGAAAACCTAATGGAATTAATAGTAAAATGGGCCACTGCCATGATATTGGTGCAAATATGAGACTTGGTATCTACAACCACATGCTTAGTCAAACACTTATCCATTTTATTCTTTACACATTGGATGACCATGTCGCAAATATATATGGAGGTTCAAATGCAAAGGAAATGCCAACAAACTTAAAAAAATTCCTTAGCTAGATCCAAGACTAATATTGCTTAGGAATCCATTTAGAGAAATCATGAAGGTTTTGCCAATAACACAAGTTCTTAGCTTGTTTAATGCTAGAACCATAGGAAATACATTAAAAATGGAGATAATACATAGTTTTAATTGTGGATTTATGTTTCCAAGAGTAGCAAAGAAGGAATAATCTACAAAGTGACCATTGACATGTTTCCCAACATATTTTTATCAAGAAGGATACCTCTGATAACGATTTGATTCACTTCACATGAGATAACATAGCCCAAGGCTTTAGTTTCCATTTCATAAAGAATCAAGATTAATGAACATCCTTCTCATATGGACTTGAACAAATCCACTTTCAATTAATCCTTAGATATTGTGACATTACATTTCTATTGTTATATTAATATTTCCTTTATTGGTTAGTTGGGACCTTAATTGTAATTGCACCCTTTACACACACACACACACACACACACACCAAGGAGACCTAGTTTTAGAAATCATCCCATCTTGTCTTGTGTGTTTTATACATTGTAAAGGGATGTTGACCCATCTAAGAGGCTTCTTATTTATCTCTTTATTTGATTCCCAAGGCATTGGGTTACTCTTTCTATATATTTTTATGTTATTTTGGAAATTTAGTACACTCGATTTGGTATCATATCCAGTTTAGCTTAAAAACAATTATTGGGGATGACTCATACAAAAAAAAATTGAGGAGTGTTATACAACACAATTAGTACATATGGTAAAATTTCAAGTCTTGATTCATTATAAGCTCGGAGTGATACCCTATGGAAGCTAGGGTTTTGACTGGTCCAAAACCTAGTCTCAAACAAGTGTTATGGGTAAAACTGCTATATATGAATCCTTAAAGATCCAAATTGAGTTCAACCTATTACATATGAACAAATATGGACCATAGTTTTTGTGATAAAAAATTCAAAATAAAATCAAGAAAATTGGACATGTGGAAGGTCGTACAAGTTCGATCTCTTGAAAAGGAAAAAACAACAAGTTTTGGAAAAGTTACCATAACTTTATTTTGGCACAACTTAATTTATCAAACCTATCACATTGATAATGCGAGCTAAAATTTTAGACTCAATATAGGAGCCAAAATTTTAGAGCTAATTCACGAGAAAGGTCAACTACCAAGATAGCCTACAATCCAAGGTTTCTAAAGGTATGTTAAGTTAAAACTTGCATAACTTTTAATTGGAATATATGTTTTAGGTGATTCGAAAGGTATTACAAAGAGAAATGGATGAGAATTATAGGTAAATATCATTTAGGGATCACATGTCAAGGAGTTCATAAAAGAATAATACACCACTTAAACCTCAAGAGAGCTCAACCATGAGTCGTGAAGAAAATGAAGAAGTGTATATCCAACAAACCAATTTGGAGGACAAATTTAAGAAATTGAGTGACACGTTAGTGACAAATTTTCAATTGGTAATCACAATAAATTATATAGAAAGTAATTTGAAAAAGATGAACAGAAGTTGGCAAACATGGATAAAAAGATGGCCAATAAATAGGATCTTGAAAATATGAAGGAGGTAATTCTTAATGAGATGGGACATCTCTTTAATCATAATTCATATCCTCAATAAAATGGTAAGGATAATGAGAAGGATTCATCCTATTTACGTATTGATCAAATTGAAAAACAATTGGAGAACAAGAGGTTTGAATCCTTGATACTTGATCATGCATCACTCCATAATCCACATCATCAAGGATTTAACTTAGGATATTTTAAATGGATCAATTCTTTGATATACATCAAGTGTCAACTTAAAAAAGAGCTATTGCATCCTTGTATTTAGAATCTAGTCAATTTATATGGTGACAATGGCTTTTGTCATCGTAAAAGGACTCTAATTCCTCTTGTTCTATATTTATAGATGAGTTGATAATGCATTATGGGGATAATCAAGAATAACTCCTTCTTTAGCCAATTGATAAATCTCAAGCAAAAAGCTCTAGTTACAAATCATATTAAGTAGTTTCAAAAGTTGATTCTTAGAGTGATGAACATTCTAGAGAATAATTTGTTGGATCTCCTTGTCTGCAGTTTAAAGGAGAGCATTCAACGTGAGGTATGTACTTTGACCCTAAATCATTGGAGAATTATCTTAGTTTAGCATGGAAAGTTGAAAGTAAAAATATGGATACTAGAAGAGTTGCTACTAAAACCTATAGAATGATAAATGTTCCTCTACCAAAACTCACTCATCCTACAAGGTTGACACCTCAGCAAGTGGAGGAAACAAGAACAAAGGTGTTGTGTTTCAATTATGACAACAAGTATAGTAAGGGGCATAGGTGTAGCAAGAAGAAAGCATTCTACATAGATTGTGAAGCAGGAGAAGATCCAAAATGAAAATTTTCTCAAGGTGTAGAGCTCGAAGATACCACTCCAGCCATATCTTGTGATGCAATGGCCAGCATTAACACTCCTCAAACTCTCATGATATAAGGATGTATCAAAAAGATAAAGGTTATTGTGTTGATTGATTCTAGTAGTACCCATAACTTCATTAATTTCAAATTAGCCAAACTTCTCGATTTCTTTATGTATCCAGCATCAGAGTTAAGTACTAATTGCGGCCGAAGATACAATAAATTGTTTAGAGAAGTGCCATATTATTAAGCTTACTATGGGGGAATATTTATTGGATAATACAATGATTAAAATCCAAATGTGTGGTTTTGATTTTGTGTTTAGGGTCCAACGGTTACAATCATTAGGAATGATGGCTATTAATTTTTAGGAACCTTTCCCGAGATTCTCCTCAAAAGGAAAGGAAATTGAACTCGGAGGTATTCCAAGGAAATAATATAAAGGGATAAGCTCCAACGACATGAAAAAATTGATAGAAAAGGGACACTTATATGGTGTAATTGCACAATTATGCTCACTAGATGTTCAAGGATCTATAACGTTTGTTCGTGTAGATCTACAAATGCTTACTGAAAATGATTCCAAGGTATTTGGATATATTCCTATAGGTGTTCCATCTATTTGAGATCACGACCATATGATTAACTTGCAATAGGGAAGTGTACTACTTAACATCAGACCTTACAAGTACCCATAATCACAAAATACTGAGATTGATAATATGTTTTAAGAGATGCTATATGTTGGCATAATTCAACCTATCCAAAGCGGTTTCTATGCATAGTAGTGATGGTTCATAAAAATTAAGGTTTATGGCGTGTGTGTCCATATTATATAAAGGTCAACAAGATGACCATTATAGATAATTTTCCTATAGCTAACATCGTTGAACTATTAGATGAATTACAAGGAGAAATTTTATTTACCAAGATGGATATTACTTAACGATATCAACAAATCAAAATGAGGCAAGAAAACATTCAAAAAACAACCTTTTGAACACATGAAGGCCATCATGAATTTTTGGTGATGCCATTTGGCCTTACTAATGCACCCTCCACATTTCAAAGCTTGATGGATTCTAGTTTTAAAACATTCCTAAGGAAATTTGTGTTAGTATTTTTGGATAGTATATTAATCTATAGTAAATCTTGGGAAGAACATGTACAACATGTTAACATGGTCTCAAAACTATTGGAGGAACAAGAACTATATGCCAATCCTCCTAAGTGTTCCCTTAGGGTTTAGGAAGTGGAATATTTGGGTGATGTTGTATCCCATGAAGGCATCAAAGTGAACCCTAACACAATTATATCTATAATGGACTGGCCAATATCTAAAACCTAGAAGGATTAGAGGATTCTTAAGATTGGCATACTATTAATGCAAGTTTGTAAAAAGTTGTGGTCAAATAGAAACACCTCTAAAAATGGTATTGAAAAAGGAGGCATTCTTGGACTCAAGAAGCGACCAAAGATTTTGAAAAATGTAAAGTGTCTATTTATACAACTTCTATATTAGCCATGCTTGACTTCAAAAAGACTTGTTTTGTGGAATGTGATTCCTCGAGGAATGGAATTGGTGTAGTTTTAATGCAAGAAGGAAGGCCCTTTGCATCCAAAAGTTGAAAACTTAAAGATAAAAAATTACTCAAACCAATGTATGAAAAGTAAAGGTTGGTCACATTGCATGTAATTAAGAAATAACGCCCTTACTTAATTGGAAGACACTTCAACAAAAGAACATATCATGGTTGTCTTAAGTACTTATAACAACGATTATCTTCAGAAGAGAAACACAGATTGGTTATAAAGATGTTAGGTTATGAATTTGTGTTATGCAACCAAGTCCCAGAAATAGCATAAAAAGAGCAGAAATAAACAAAAAGAGAGTAATCGATGCCTCAATAATGAATAACATAGATAAATAGAAATCCACTTCGAGGGAGGAAGCTCCTTATACAATGTACTGAGTACATAAGAAAAGACAAGATACAATGATGACTAAAATGAAAATATCTCCTTCATATATATAAGATACCAAGGTGTACAATAACAACTAATAGACCCACTGATAGACCCAAGCCGACATCAATAATATGTAATACACCACAACATAGGGATAATGCACCACCCTATAGGGGGTAATGTGCCTGGCATATAGGGATTAACATGCTGCTCCCCTTCATACAAGCGTTGTCGTCAACGCTTGGATGCATATGTATGAAGGACTCATCTTCCCATGTCGAATCTACAACTGGTAAGTTCTTCCACTTGATTACGTACTCAATAATAACATGATTTCGTAGTTGTTTGGTCCTTGTATTGATTTTTTTAGGTTCCCATATTATTTGTGCTTGTTCAAAACTCCTTTGACGGTGATGTTAATATGCCAGTAGTTTCATATTATTTTTTCACATTGTTGGGATTTGGAGAACTGCTTGTTGCTCTACGCGATCTTCCAATGCTTGAACTGTAGATTTTCTTGTCACTACTTCAATCTTCTGCTCCATTTCATTCTTCTGCTCCATTTCATTCTTCTGGCCATAAGGGGTATTTGTAAAGTCTGGCGTTAGAAGGAATGCTTCCCAGATTTAAGTTAATACCATTTTCCAAATATCGAATAGGTGGATGACTTATTCAAGTATCTTCAAATACATTGGAAGGCTTTTTAAGGACCCTTTGGATATCTGGTGAAATAGGAGCCTTACATGTTTGAACATCTAGTGAGTATAACTGTGTAATTACAACTTGTTTTACTTTCGTTAACAATGTTTTCATACCATTATAGATTATCACCTTTCTTGGTTTCCCTGTGATACCATTTAACACAAATTATTTTCCTTCCTAGGAAAATTTCATGAAAAGCTCCTAAAAATTAAAAGCCAATGTTCCCAATGATTGTAACCATTGAACTCCTAATACAATATCAACACTCCCCGTTGGGATAGAAATCATGGGACTATTCAATACATATTCCCCCATAGTAAGGTTGATAATATGGAATTTCCATGAACAATTGATGGTTCCTCCATCTCCAATCATTACTTGAAATTTTGGTGTTGGATATACAAAGCAACTAAGATCTTTGGATACTTTATTGTGAATGAAATTATGAGTACGACCAGAATCAATCAACACTGTTACATTTTTATTTTTTATATATCCTTCTATCTTGAGAGTTTGAGGAGTGTTAATTCCAACCAAAGAATGACAAAATGGTGGGAGTAATCGCTTCTAGGTCATCCCCTTGTGGTGATTCCCATTCTTTATGTTCTTCCTCTTCACATTCTATGTAGAAGAGTTTCTTTTCTCCACACTTATGTCCCTTATTGTACTTGTTGTCATAATTAAAGCATAAACCTTTTTCTCTTATTTCCTATAGTTGTTGAGGTGTCAACCTATGAGGTTGGTTAGATGAAACATCATTCTCTCTAGATGAGTTGGAAGTGGTATTTCTAGTAGTCAACATCATATTTTTACTTTAAACCTTCCTTGCCATCATGAAAACCTTCTCTAGGGATGATGGTTCAAAGAGACACACCTCATGTTGAATGTTATCCTTCAAGGTTCCAATAAAGAAATATAACAAATTATCTTCTAAAATATTCTTCACTATGAGACTTAGCTGTTGAATTTTCTTGATGTGCTCTGTGACTGGACCTTTTGGATTGAGATTACCAACTGGATTAAGAAGGTGTTTCTATTTATATCCCCATGATGTGCAATCAATTCTTCTATGAATATAAACCAAGAGGTAATAGAGTCCTTTTTATGATCACAAAGCCATTGGTACCATACAAATTGTTCAAGTTCTAAATATAAGGATGCAATAGTTACCTTTTGCAAAGTTGGCACCTAATGCAGATCAAAGAATTGCTCCATCTGAAAAATCCATGTGATTGGATCCTTGCCATCAAAATTTCTCATGTTAATCTTGGGGATAAAGTAGTTCCTTGGACCTGAGTTGAACCCATGATGTTGTAGTGAATCATCAACTTTTGAGGACTCAAACTTCCTACCCTCTAATTGTTTTTCAATTTTCTCAAGACGTGACTGTAATAAGTCTCCTTTTTCCTCCCTATCTTGTTCATGAGTAGATACATGAGGAATAAAGCTATGTTTTATATCCTTCATCAATTCCTTCAATTCTTGAAGTTATTCTTTTATAGCAACCCATTAACGATCCTCTTTACTAGCCATCCTTTTGAGATCCTCTTTACTAGCCATCCTTTTGAGATCCTCTTTACTAGCCATCCCTTTAACATCCTCTTTACTAGCCATCTTATTTTCCAATTTAACCAAGCCATCCATTTTCACATTCTCTTTAATCATATCTTCCAACTTGGACACTCTAAAAGATATGTCTTCCATTTCATCATATGTTGGGCATGAATCCTTTAGGGGTTTGAGTGGAGTGTGATTTTTTCGACTTCTGTAAGGAGAATTTTGAACCATAAATATATATCACACCCTAGGGTTTACCATAAATATATCCTTCCACTCATTTTTAAAAAAATTCAAAAGGACATACTTTTTTCAAATCATGATTAGAAGACTGTTTTATGGTCGTCTTGTAGTTGAGGTAAAAGTTGAATTGCAACTCTTTTGGGTCTGAACCTTCATCCTATGGTACCTTGATGTGTCCTATTTCCAATTCCATAGGTCTTATCTAATTTGTATGTGCCAAAAAAAATTATTACAAATTTCCCAAAGCTTCTTATTTTTTTCCTATCTATAAAAGCGAACCTATATGGTATGCCACATGTCCAATATTTCGTTTATGTATCTAAAACTTCAACCACAGATACCATGGTCCGTCTTATTTAGGATTCAACTAGTATCACTCAATTTGAATCTATGATGCCTTAGATATGACCTTTTTCCCTAGAACACATGTTTTAGACTAGGTATTGGACTATTCAAAAACCCTATATTCTATCGCAATTATCTCTGAAATTGTTATGTATCAGGATATGAATTTCGTTTGGAGATATTTAGGCATGTTTTAGAAGTGGGTTTTTAACCTTGGTCTCAGAATCCTTGTATAAAAAAATTGTAGCGAAAATTCCAAGATGACTAGTTATGTCGAAGCCAGTCCGGAGAAAAGAGCTCTGATACCAAATGTTATGCAACCAAGTCCCAGAAATAGAATAAAAAGAGCAGAAATAGAGAAGAAGAGGGCAATCCCTGCCTTAATAATGAATAACAAAGATAAATATAAATTCTCTTCGAGCGAGGAACCTCCTTATACAATGTATTGAGTATACAAGACAAGACAAGATACAATGATTATTAAAGTGAAAATATCTCCTTCATATATATAGGAGACCAAGGTGTACAATAACAACTAATAGACTCAAGCCAACATGAATAATATGTAATACACCACAACATAGGGGGTAATCAACCACCCTATAGGAGGATATGTGCCCAACATTTAGGACTTAACAATTTGAGATTATCTACAAAAAAGAAAAAGAAAACATGGTGGCAGATGCACTTTCAAGGAAAGAAGAAGAGACTACGGGCTTACTTTATTTTATTTCCATTTAATAATTGGATTGGGTGGAACAAGAAAGGATAGAATGGAAGAAGGATTAGAAGAAATATACTATAATTCAACAACCAAAAGAGAACCCTATTGCATTAGATAAATTTGTGTGGAAGAATGATTCATTATGGTACCAAGATTGCCTATATTTATGTAAGATTTCCAAACTCAAACATAAGTTCCTTTTGGAATTGCACACTACTCCCATAGGAGGACATTCAAATTTCTTTAAAACCTACCACATGATCAAGAAGAATATTTTCTAGGAAGGTCTTAAAACTAATGTCCAAAATTTTGTGACAAAATGTTTGGTCTACCAACAAAATAAGGGAGAGAAAATCAAGACACGAGTTTTATACAACCATTAGCCATACCGAGTTAACGTTGGGAAGAGGAGTTAATGGATTTTTATCACAGGTCTACCAAGGTTTGAAGGAAAGAATGCCATGATGTATTGGTGGATCGATTAACAAAGTATGTTCATTTCTACTCTCTTTCTCATCCTTTTAAAGCAAGTAAAATAGCCATAACATTCATGGAAACAATTCATAAACTACATGGAATATCTAAGATTATTGTAAGTTATAGAGATCCATTTTTCACTAGTAATATTTGGAAGGAAATAAAATGAATCACGACTCCTCTTACCATACTCAATCATATGAGAAAATTGAAACTAAGATTGTGAATAAATGTCTAGAAGGGTGTCTTCATTGGTTTTCATTCGATAAACAAACACAATGGGTTATGTTGTCTCCCTTGGCAAAATGGTGGTACAATATGTCCTACCATGCTTCATAAAAAAATTCACCATTTATGGTACTTTATGGCTATCATCCACCATCCATCATATCGTCAATGAAATATAAAGCTAATATTAAGGAAATGGAGGATCACTAGAACACCAACAAGAGGTTCTTTAACTATTGAAATACAACTTTGCTATAGCACAAGATATGATGAAACAACAAGCAAAACAACACAATATTGAAAGGAAATTTGAAGTGAGGGATTGAACTTTTTTTAGTCTACAACTATACAGATAGATGTCCCTCAAGCAACAAAATTAGGACAATAAATTAGCACCTCGACACTTTGGTCCTATAAGGTGTTGCAAAGGATTGGAAGCATGGATTTAAAATTGGAGATGCCGTCATCTTCATGTGTGCATCTACTTTCCATGTCTCTTTCCTAATAAAAGTAATTGGTGAAAATATCCCATTTTAAACCATTTTACCAAATATTAATGAAGAAGGAAAAATCATACAAAAAATTGAAACAATCCTTGAAACATGGATCCAACAACTACAAATTAATTAATTACTAAGTACCTCATCAAGTAGAATAACATGTTAATAAAAGAGGCAATGTGGGAAGAGGCGTTATTTATGCAAAAGCATCCACAATTAGTCAAGTGTTGAGGACAATACTTGTTTGAATGAGGTGGGGGGGGGAATATCTTAAGCCCTTGATATCGTGACATTACATTTCTATTATTATATTAATATTGTATTTATTGGTTCTCTAGCACCTTAATTGTAATTATACCATTTATCTCCTACACACACACACACTGAGGAGACCTAGTTTTAGAGATCATCTCATCTTGTCTTGGGAATTTGATGCATTGTAAAAGGAGGTTACCCCCTTGAAGAGGATTCTTATTCATCTCTTTATTTCATGCTCAAGGCATCAGTTTACTCTTTCTTTCTGTTTTTACGCTATTTTGGGAATTAGGTGGATAAAAATTTCTATGAATTTCATTTGTTAATAAATACGTGGATTGACGGCTTCATGAAGAGGGTATACATAGCTATGATAAAAGATAGATAATAGCCCAAGTGTTTGAGTCTAGACAAAATGAAGTTTAATTGACCCAATCATATACCTTTTTTGAGATTAACCTTGATGAAAAGGGCACCAAGGCGAAGGCTTGTTATACACCAGAATGGCACCTCTCCGTCCGAGTGTCAACTTTCCTTATGTTGGCACACAAAAGGACACTTATGGATTGAGGTTTGCCTAGAATACTATAGCTTGGCTTATTATGAAATAAATTCTGCCTCTATCCAGCTAATTACTTTTCCACATTTGCCATGTTAGGATGTATACGCGACTCTCTCTATTGACAACTCGCGCATCACTCGCGAGTCTCCCATGTAGCAAGTCGTGAATCCTTGAATTCGCGGGTTGCTCTTCTATATAGTCGCGCATCATTCGCGGGTTGCTCTACTGCAGACCCGTGAATGTGTTTCTTAACATTTAAAACATTAAAACACGCGTTAAGTAGAGATTAGTTATGTCATGTAACTGGATTTCCTTAACTGCTGTAACTTCTCTAACCTTCGAACTACCTTATTTCACCCATATAAATATATGTAGGAAAGGCCATAGAAGGAGACTTGGAATTTATGCATTGTTATGCTGGAGGAATCGGGACTCTCTTTGCCCACACCTTTGCCCTGGAGGTCTTCCCCTTGTGTTGCAGAGCTTGGAGGCTGAGTTCTTTGGAGAAGAGAAGCAGCAGATCCAGATCAAGGTTTCGTGAGGTGCCAAACTTGAAGAGAAGGTATATTTGTACTTGTTTTCAAGATTAATAAAGATGTGATGTCCTTCTTCTTCCCAAATCATTGTTCAATGTGTGATTGAATCTCTGTTTATGGTCATATGATGATGTTATTCAGATTATTTATTTCAGATTTATTTGATTATCATTTCTTTATATGTGGTCATAATGGTTTGAGGAAGGTATAATTCGTTTTGCAGGTCTCTTGGAGCAAGAGGAGCAAGAAGAGGATTGAAGAGAAAGCTTGGACCAGCCTTCAGTTAGTCAGGTGTGGAGCTTTCTTATCTCTAATCTTGCTTATATATACTTGCTGAACATCGTGCATCTCTATTTCAATCCCAGTACGTTGATGGCCTCTTAAACCCTAACCATAGGACATTTTCCTTTACAACAAGGCTTCTATCCCACTCCATGATTTTAGTTTTCCAAACTACAATGACATTTATCTACAGTGAATCATAACCATATGAAGGTTTTATACTTAAATTAAATGTTATTGGGGAGAATATCGTTAATTTGTATGGCTAGGATTTTATAGAATAAATTTAAGGGGGTACTCGACCTATAGTTGGTAATAAGCTCAAGGTCCCTATGGTAATAACCTCAAGGTCCCTAGGCTTAAGGACAACTTGAATTATTCCATTATTGATCTTGATACCCAACATTTTTTGTAACAACTTACTTGTATACTTGATTGAAATATAGGTCAATATAATCCCATATGACCCTATACAATTCACTATAAAATTTGTCCAAACTATTTAACTCATCATTGTCAATCGTCAACAAAGAAACTATAGCTAATCAAAGGTTTAATATTTCTCTTACATCCTTTCTGGGACTATGGATTGTCTATAAGGGAAGACAAGTTTGCATGTCTTTCATGCCTTCATTATTGATTCCTTGAGAAAAACAATATGTGATTCTTAATTAGGAGTTCCCATTGCTATCCTCTTGTTCGACGAGCCTCCAATCAAGAGTATTAACCCCAAAAATATTTTCAAATACCTCATTGGATGTTAAATTGAATTGTTTGGTTTTAAATGCTTCATTGGATGTTAATTTTTCATTGTCTAGTCTCATTTTCAAAATCAGTCGAATCTAAATCTCAATTGAACACCCCTAGACTAGTGAGCTTTGTTAACTTGGAGAAAGTATAGAATATTAGTGGTGCTAGTATCTATGATTTTATCAAAGCGGATGACTTGAAACAAGTTGATAACTTTCTAGAGATCGAATTCTATAACTTTCATTGAACCAAGTGATTTTCCACCAACAACCCTTTTAAAAAGTTATGGTATACGTAGCCCTTGGGCTTAGGAGAAGAGTTTCAAACTGATCCAAAAATGGGCATTAGAAATTGTTTTGGCTTTTCTTCGTTCTAGATACGTATGAATTTCTCAATTTTCCATTATTAACATGAAAAATTGGCAACATAATTCAATATCTAAAAATTGAAGTTAAAACAAAAACATGCAAACCAAATTGATCACAGAGTTCACCAAACTTTGGTTGTGTCTTTGGCTTTGCTTAATCAACAAAACGCTTCATTATTTCTCCTTCTCCTTTTACAAAAAGGGATAAAATATTCTCCCAATAAGGGGTTGGTTCTCTCCTTTACAAGGACAAAATATTCTCACAATGTGTGGCTCATTCTCTCAATATGGTGATTATCTCCTTTTAAAAAAGGGATAACAATTCACAAGAAAGACTACGTACTTATTCTCTTCCAAATAGATTAAAATTCCTCTTCCTCTTTTTCAAAGAGGAAAATGGACTTTATGTAGTTTACATTGTTGAGAACTATCTCAACATTCTGAGGGGGAAATAACTCTATGGATCCACTAAATTAGGATCTGGTCACAATTCAAGGGATAGGTTGAGAGAAAGTATCAACTATGCCCAAGAAGCTCTCAACATTCCCCTTAGATTAGGAAACTACAATGCTATGTAGCTCTTCCACTAGTTTCCTATCACATTTGAGAGGGAAAATATGTATTAATAATTTTATTTTATTTATTTTTGCCTTATTTCCCAAAACTTCAATAGCCATATCTTTCACTTATGAATTCCATTTGACCCCATCCAAATTGTATTGGAAATATTCCTATGGGCTCTTTGTTATGTTGATAGTTTCACCAAAAAGAGAGACCTTCTAAATTTATTGAATGTGCAAATCCTCCTCGATCACAAACCCTTATCATACCATTCAAGAAACTCTAGTAGAGTTTAAATTTGTAAATTTGTTGAAGGAATGTAGTAAGGGGTATGTATCCATAAAAATATCACACTCATGAAACTTGCCTACATATATCACTTACCTTAAAAAACCATATGTTTACTTGTTCTCGCCCCCTTCTCATAGTATAATTTTGGTTGGTTTGTATTCTTGCCATATTAGGAAGCTATTAAACACAAGGGTGAGCCTTAGTATTAATAATAACGAATAAAGGTAGACAATGGGTCAACAACAATATGGACACCCAATAGAGGGGTAGTGTCTTTGAGGGAATGTGTGGTCATAAGGGTTACAATCCAAGGGTTTAGCAGGAAATTACAACAATAATACATACAGGTATGAGCCATTTTTGGCAACAAGGTGACAACAATAGGCAATAGTGAAAGTGATATATTTATATTTTGTTGTGTTTTCATTTTACCTCCTTGTACAAAGTATTCTCATGGTTTTTTGGGGATTGTAATGGGAGGGTCATTTCCATCTTTTTTCCACTTGTCTTCAAGGGATATTATTAACAAGCACAAAATGATTAGTTCATGTAGGCATTAAAAAACTAAGCAAACAATGTTTGAGTTGAAATTTGAACTACTATAAATTGTATCATTTCCCACCACGTTTGATTAGAATTTTTCATTTTTAAAATTTTTACATACTGTGTTATGAAGACTCATTTCACTTTGAACAAGGTAAGTAAAAGTTCGTGTTAAACCAACCCATGCATTGGCACCACTCTATATAATATCCATGAAGATGCATTTTACTTTGTATAGAGGAAGAAGTAGTTTCCATTAAATCGAATCGTGAAGTGGAAACACTATGTTTGATCTCCATTTTATTTTTGCATGGGATGATCCTATACAAATAAAAGCCATTTTGTAAGGCGATGCGAGTTATCAATATAGGGCATCCTAATATTGTTTAACTAAAGCTTCCCAGCAACATTGCTATGTTATGCAATGTATCTGTCCTTATGTACTTTGTCTTCAAGTTTCTTCGTAACACCTTTTACACACTTGATGCTATAATGTATCATGAATAACACCTAAATATGGTGTTCATAATAATCACCAACGTTTCACAAATGTCATCTAATGGTGCATACCGTAATTTTATAATGTTAAATGTTATCTAATTGTGATATACACTTACTTTTAATTCTCAAATCCCATACAACCTTGACGATTTTAGACCAATTCCCTCCTCCTCCTCCATCAACTCATCAAGCTTTGTCGTTCTTTTTTGTAGTGTATACCAATGAAAATTCAATTTAAATAACGTTTCCAAAACATATCAGACAATATTATTATTATTTATTTGTCACCAACGATGGGAAGGTCAACGTGTTGAATCCCGACATTCACCTCAAAAACAAATTCCATGTATGTAACTTTTTTTTTTATAAATTCAACCTGATATAACCTTTCAACTCAACAACTAAAACCAACTTCCATGTGTGAAACCTTCTATTTTAAACAATGACAAGAGAATTGAAATAAAGGAACTATAATATACAATAATGATATAAGACTGAAACTTTCACCTCAATGTGAGGTTCGTGTTTGAAAATTAATGTTTGCATCTAGATATAACAAGAGAGTGAAAATAAACAAATATCATGAAACGATTTTCAACAACAGTCGCGTGGTGGAAATGTTCTCGACATTTCTTTGTGTCATTGTGATAGGTGCAATGCCCAATTGCTAAAAGGATGCAAGTAATCTATTGGAAAATATGCATAAAGAAATAGTCACCACTTTTTTTTTTGAAAACAGGAATTGTTGTATTTATAAATTTTATGCCATTTTTTTTGCTTTTTGACAAGCTCATTAACCTCCCCTATCAATTGTTTCCAGTAAACACAATTCATAGCAACAAGCACATCAGTGCATAGATTATAGTTAAGAAATAACTTGTTGTGTATTGCTATGCATTTTCGATGTTTAAGCACATATTTGTTTTTACTATTATATTGACAAGATATACTTATCATTGATAGAAACTATTCATGGAACAACATATACAACCCAAGGAATATACAACATTCAAGTAATTAGAACATAAGCAAAGTAAAAGGAGTTTCAAATCATCATATCAATGTAGCATAAGGCAGTGCATAAGTCATGGACTATATGGCAAATCATAATACATATTCAGGCAATATTTGTAGTGGCAAATAATGCAAATATAAAGAACAAGATAGATTGGCAAAGGAAGAGTAATCGTTTATCCTTGTTTAGCAAACACGTAGAATTTGCATTAAAACACCTTTGTAAAGATGTGAGATTGTCCACATAATAGTAAAAGCAAAGAAAGAGCATATTGTTAAATAAGAAAAAGCATTGTATGACATCATTGATATAGAGACATTCTAAGCAAGTATAAAGGAAAAATTCTATTTGCTTTTCAAATTAGCTATGGAAATATGAAAGCATTGTTTAAAACCATTGATATAAAGAGATAATTATGTGTTATTCCATTAGTTATATAGACATATAAGTGGAAAATTTTCAAAAAAGTGCCAATGAAGTTTTGCAATACATTGAGGCAAAAGCTATTTAAACATAAGTAGATAAAGCTTAAGAAGCCCCCCATTGATAATACATTGAATGTCATTATGGCATTTTTTTCTAAGCATTTTGATCCAGGAGGATATTGGTGGCCACCCACCTATTCCACTTGGACCCCCACCATTGTTTCTTTTAGTTTTCTAGTTTCTTTAGTTGTGGCACAATTTACTATTTTTGGCAGTTTTCGGGTCCTAAACTTTCGGAGCCGTTTTGAGGCCCTAAACGACGTTTTTTCGGCATCAAATGGTTCGGCAAATATGAGTCCATTTCGGACTTAATATTCATCATTTATGGATGTAGTCCTTGAAGAGATCTTTCTAGCGATGTATCATGCGCGTCAAACGAAGGTAGTATGCCAAAGTTATGGCCTCAGGAAATTGATGTACCAAGTTACCCAACACCGAACAGGGCCCACATTCTGGTGTTTCACCTCCTAGGGTTAGGTTTTTGGATGTGTAGGGTTTCCATTGTTTCTCAATAATATATAGGTCTTTGAGCCTCATTGTAACACAGAGTTCAGAGGCATGTAGCCGCCACATCTCTTCTCAGAGATAAGCTACCAGCACTCTAGCTAGTTCATTTCCATTCTGTATGTAAACAAGTTTCAGTTCTTTGATTACTGAAATGAAGTGTTATTTCCGCTGCATGTTTGTTTCTATGGTTATTTGTGTATTCTGTTGCGTTCCTGCATAAATCCAGATCACATTTGCTCCTACACATTACATTAAAATATTGTTAAAGGAATGGGCAAGATGAAAGGAAAAATAAATAGTGCTTGCAAAGTTGAAAACATTGACTTTCAACATTTAAGGACTTTAGCTGCAAAAAATTAGAAGTAGTAGAAATGTAACTATATTAAATGCATAGGTAAGTTCTTTAGATTTCTTCTGTATCATAATTGCTAGCTGTATCAAAATATACAAGCTGCAGTGTCCATTGTTGTTAGAAGAAACAAAGGATTTAAAAAGGTTGACCACCCTATGGGGGCCTGGGACACAAGACCTAAGGTTGACGTCACGATGCACAGAGCTAGTGGGAGCATTAATAAACCCATTTTTTTAAATACCACTAAAATTATGACTATGCAAAACCCTTTGTCCCATGATCAAATTCACAGATGCCCCTCCAGATTAATGCCCTTGACTGAAAACTATATGTCGGGGACATAGCAAGAGAATATGTCAAAATTTATTTTATTTAAAAAAAACAATTTAATATTTTCTAAATATTGGAAAACTTCATAAAATTTTATAACATGAAACTGAACTAATGTTAAGTCAAATCACATTCACTTGCAAATGAAAAGCATAATCCATGATTTGGCATGGACTAATCATAGGTTCATGTTCAAAGTTAATGTTCAACGATTTACAGTCTGGAAAATGTGTTTTCATCTGAAATAGATTGTGACATTTTACAAGAAACTGTAGAAAGTGGGTTTTTACTATTACAAACCCTCCAAAGTAAATATCAAGTTCGTAGTATACATAAAAATGGTAGCTAGACAATTCAGAGTAGGCATGCAAAAGATAATTATTGTTTTAATCTAACTAATGCTCAAGGTTGCTAGTAAACCTGGTAAATTGTTTTTGAAATATCTGTAAAGCATTAGTATTTATATTTCCATGTCGTTTTTCCTCCTTTCTCTAATGGTGAATCTAATGACAGTATCTATGAAGAAAAATTTGTAAATCACTTGACAGGTTATGGAGTGCTAAGTGTAAATCTACATGATGGACAACTTAAACATATTCATAATGTGATGTATGTCCCAGGCATCAAAAAGAATTTAATATTTGTTTCTGTTATCACTAACAATGATATGAAAGTAGAATTTGGTAAATATAAGTTCCATGTTAAAGATGTCCAAGATCATTTCAGGGTTATAGCGACATGATCCAGAATTGGAGACTTATACAAGTTTAATGCAATCAAAGGCAGTCATCAAGCACTAGCATCTTCATTCATTTCAAATGTTTAATTATGGCATCAAAGGTATGGACACCTCAATCACAATGATCTTATGTTATTACAGAAAAAGTCTATTGTTGAAGGTCTTCATGTTATCAAATATGATCATATATAATGTTTTGCAGGTGCACTCGGAAAACAACACAGAAAGGAATTCCCTAATCATGAAAGAAGAGGTAGATTGAATTACTTGAATTAATACATACTGATGTTTGTGGACCTATGCAGACCAGGTCATTGGGTGGTGCTTGGTACTTTCTCATACTTGTTGGTGACAGATTTAGGTTCACTTGGGCTTAATTCATAAGGAGAGAAAGCAATGTCTTCGAATACTTCAAGGAATTCAAGATCAAATTTTAAAAGCAGACCAGTAAGTATATTAAAATCCTCAGATCAGATCAAGGTGGCGAGTATACTTCTAGAGCATTCAGAAGATATTATACAGACAATCGAATCCAACATCAATTCACTATGATTGATACACCTCAACAAAATGGAGTTGTTGAGAGGAAAAACGGAACATTGGTGGAATATGCTCATAACATGCTCCAAGGTAAAAACATTTCTAATGGTTTTTGGGTTGAAGCTATTAACATCGTTGTGTATTTAAAAAATAGGAGTCCAACAAAGAAATTAGAACTCCAAACAAACTTTGAAATTGTTTATGGATATAAACTTGAAATTAGTCATTTAAGAATATTTGGTTGTAGGGAATTTGCTCACATCCCTAAAGATGATAGAAGGAAATTGGATGCAAAATCTATTGATTGTGTATGTGTTGACTATTGTGATGATCATAAGCCATATAAGTTATTTCATCCTAGTTCACATTGACTGATTGCAAGTAGAGATGTTGTGTTCCATGAGAATACATATATAAGTAAAAGGTTGAATAATTCTAATGAAGGGCAGATCTCAGATAATAGTGTAAAAATAGATAAAATTGTTCAAGAAGTGCAGGTACAGCAACAGGTTCATGAATAGGGTGATAAAATGAGTGATACCACATCATATTGTGAAACATCAGAAAGCAGAAGAATCGTGGATGGAACTCCAACAGGTATTGTAGTACCTAGAAGGTTAAATAAATAACCTCAACCTCCTGTAAATTTTAGAGTGTTGAGAGTTGGTCAATACTGAGAGGTGGGCGAGGGGGGGGTGAATCGGTATTGTTGACTTTTTACCATTTAAACCACTTATTAAATTTTAATTAAAACATTAAATCAACAAGATACATAGAACACATATTTTATCGTGGAACCCTAATAAGGTAAACCACCACACATTTCTATTATTTGCAAAACTTTGTTTTTACAATATACAATAGTTATTTGAAAGAACCCACTTGCTGGAGACCACAATCCCAAAGTTTCTCGACCACTACTGAAGGATGCACCCACACCCTGGTTTTTGGATGCACCTATAGACAAGGATACACCAATACCCTGATTCTCCAGCCACTACTAAAAGGAGGCTAAGACCTCCTTGCATGCATGTAACCTACCCTAGCACCACCTTGCCACCCTAATTTGATATTTTTAAACTTTCTAGACCTTCTTCAAACTCTATCTCTGGCTTTCTTCACTCGGTCCTCTGTCTTGCTGCTACAAAGGTCTAGATTGCAGAGATACACTTTGCATTCTCTAACTCTTGGTCTTTTTCTTTAGATATTCATTATTCACCCACAGAGACACTTCACTTCATCTTCAAGATTCTATTTATATATTATTCTTAAACATCAATACAACCACATACATTTTCAAACAGGCACGTCCTTACAATACTCTAACTCTATTTATGTGCCTTTTGTTAGTCATAATCGGCGTTAACTCTGCTAACCACACTCTTCATAATTATGTTTATGAACATTTAATTCTTTTCAAAATTAAACCTATCTGATATTATTCCAACAATGGCCTACATTCTCTTCATACTTGCGGGCATCATCTTTAAAGATTGTAGGCAATATTCACTACGTGTAAACACCAGATGAGGTCATCACTAGATGGACAATTCATTAAGAAATCCTTTTAATCATCTTTTAAAATGTTCTTAGAACCTCCTTATACAACCTAGATTTCATGATTTTCTTGTTTCCGAAAGCTTCCTTCTAAAATCATCAGTTCTCCGCAATTTTATCATTCCACGCTTCAAATTTCTGAACTAGCCTTTTCGACCTTCTGTTTTCCGGACTTGCCTTTCCCTAAAGCTCCTTTACGCATGCAGAAGGCGGAAACCAAAAACTCAACTTTCTAGTTTTTTTTACTTTCTCCTTTCTACCTTTCTGATCCCGCAACGGTGCTTCCGTCGCTGTCTTTCTGCACTTGCCTTTTCCGCAGGGAGGAATGTGGAAGTCGAAAACTCAAATTTTCCATGATTTCAACATTTTGATTTATGCGAATCTGTACCTGCACTTCCGTTCCTGCAACGGTCCTTCCGTTGTTTCCTTTCTGCACTCACCTTTTCCGCAAGGTGGAATGCGGAAGTCAAAAACTCAATTTCTCCATGACTTCAACCTTTTGATTTCCGCAGTTTTGCACTCGCACTTCCATTCCCGTAACGACTTTTCCCGCAATGCTTTTTCTGAAACATTGATCTTCTTGTGGAACTATTCTCAGCTGTCTGATCTTTGATCGTTTGCGGAACTTCACCTTTTCTACCTATCCTTTACGGAAATGATCCTTAACTGTTAGATCTCATGTGGGATGCTTTCTGACCGTTGATTTTAGATCGAATGCGGATCTCACCATGACTTTGCGGATATGCACGATTTCTTTACTTTAACACTTAGCCAATTTTAATATCAACATCCAGACTAACATTTTTCTCTTGTTTTGGCAGATTGATCTTTCGCTCATGTAAGAACCAAATGACAATCTAACTTCATGGGTGGATAGCCAGTTCATCAAGGACCAGGATTATGTCATATTTAGATCTTACTCACACACACACACACATATTTTGGAGGACATTTGAAAATAGTCTTCCAACCTTTTGTTATAACACTTAGACAAATTTCTTAGTCTGATCTAATTTGCCTGAAACATTGTTTTGGAAAATCCATAACTTCTTCCTCAGTTGCTTCCAAGACAAACTGAAGACATGGTCAGGTAGAGAAAACACAATTCTACAATACCCCTATGTGCTATGGGAATTTACTCTAACCCGTGATTTATGGAGGTCATTCTCTTAGACCAGATTTGACTATCTATCCATCCTTAGTCAATTTCCTGATTTTCACCAATTGTCATATTTCTCCATAATGATGTCACATCATCTGCTTTGTCATCATAGGCAATGTCTCTTACCAATTTGCCATAAATTATGTTATTCTATGTCATCATATCTTTCATTTCATTATCCATGCCATGTCATCACTACCTTTGTCTTTCTTTTGACTTATACCGAGTTCACCTTTTGTCTTTCCTTTGTCTTTCGCCAATTTCACTCTGCCATCGTGTCCTTGGTTATTCCTTTGTCATCACTAAACTTCTTTTGACATCAATGACAATTGTAATCCATATTACCAACCATACCCCCCTTTGGCATTGATGGCAACAACTAAACCTTCTCCCCCTTTGACAAAAATGACAAAGGATAGCTTGTTATGCCATTGAGGATTTCATGTCTTTCTTCTTTCAGACAACTCCCCCTGTCATCATATCTCTCCTTTGTTAACTGGAGTTGGTACTAACCAATAGTATCATTTGTCTTAACATTTCCTTTCTTGCAACAAGTTCTTGAATAATAATTTGAATAATATATACATGGACTCCCCTGGTCACTCTACTTCCTCTTCTCTATCTACATTTTTGTGACAAAGTTTACACTCAGCATTACACTGTTCTTTTCAATATGTCAACTAAAAAAATTTATCCCGAAAAAAATACAGTCTCTAGAACGACTGTCATACGATTTAGTTCGGTTCTAAACTTAGCAGAACTGCTAAATTAACCACCACGATAAAATCCTAGCTAATATTTTACGTCCAGCTTCTTTTGTTAAACACCTGACTATTTTCACCGACAAATTCGTCCTCAAGCGTTGGATCTCCAATCAACAGTGGAAAATAAACAAAGTAGGTTAACTTTTAAAATTTCACACCCATCTCCCTTCTTAACTCACATACTAGTTGTCGCTACGAAATAGCTTGTGGAACGTCAAATATGTGTCCCCACTAAATCGACGATGGACTCCAAATAAGGTGACATGAAATTTATAAAACTTTTGCCCATATTAGAATTTATCTACACCGCGCAACTCTTCCCAGCGAAATTGTTGTGAGCTGTCGATCTGTTTCCATGATTGATCTCGACCGTTGATTGCATCTCCAATTTCCAGTGATTAGTTTTGAATTTCGTAACTCGACCCTTATTCTATCTTCCTCGCTCTTTTATCAGTGAAATCCTACTTAACCGTTGATCTTGAACCCCTTTCTATCCCAACCACACGATTTCAGGAGTATGGGCGACTAGTTTATATTTAACTCAGGCACATCTTCTGGTTGCGAAACTCAATTTCGGCCGTAAATCTGTCGATCTCAACCATAGATCTATCGAATAGTACATTCGTTTACGTTCTGTAATCTTTGCTGGATTGATCATTGGATGGATCTATTCCCTCCTGTAAATCTTTTCACAGACGATTTCGATAAAATGTACTTATAACAGAGTTCGAAGTGCAAACATACACATGCACATAGAGAATTTCGAATTCATACTTATGGTGATTAGATGTAATACCTTGGTTTTGGTCCTGTGGTATTAATATTGTACATGGTGTATATATATTGTATTGAGATCATGGCATGGAGATCAAGGCCAAGGCCCTGCCATTAATCTAGTGTCTGGTTCATAGGTGATCAAGGTTGATACCTATGGTTTTGGTGCTTAGTCAAGCACATAACATTTTGATATATCATGTAAATGTACAAATCAATATAATACCACAACTAGCTATGGGACTGTAAACGTTAAAGACATGAGGGAATGATTCCACAAGGGTTAGGGTGGGGAGTCAGTCAAACCCCCTGAGCCAATAGGGTGTGACCAAATGTCAATGGGGAAACCCATGAACCCTCAGCCACTTTTGTCCTCTGTCCTCAATCATTGATTCCTTCTAGAAGTTGGTCGAGGAAGTTAATGCCTTAGGCAGAGCAAGGCATGGCAGTATGATTGCTTGTGTAAGCAAGCCTGCAGGTCTGTAACCTAGGAGGCAGTGTTCTTGCTTCTACAGCAAGTAACCGCTTACTGTGTGCCTAGTCAATCCTTTCTCTGAGACACACAGATGGTTTTGTTGTTGGGGAAGCATCGTGTTTGTTCATTAGGATTGTTCCATTTTGTTCATACATGTTGTGTGTTCACCCTGCTTGTAGAACTGTGTTTTGTTTTGGGTTTGTTCACCTATTGTTTACCGTCCTCAGCCACGCAGAGATTGGGGTGGTCTCCTTGTTTTGTTGAGGGAATGCAAGCTTATTTGGTTGTGTTTTGGCCATACGCAATCCTTGGATGGACAGTATGATAAACCCACTGTGAATGAGGGCTTGGCTAAGTGCTTGATAAACCCATATGTGGCTTGGTTGATCCCTATTTTTGAAGTTGACTTGACTGTGAATAGTCTAATAAACCTAACTGCATGCCGGCTTGGTTGAGTAAGCCTGATAAACCCAACATTCTTTGGCTTGTGATCCTGCATCCAAATAAACCCAACATTGTTTGATTTGAAAGCCTGCATCCTGATAAACCCAACTTGGTGTTGTCTTGGCTAGACAGTCTGATAAACCCCAACTGGAGGTTAGCTTGACTGTGTGTGTATGCTCTGGTATGGTTGTGTATAATCCTGTTGTTTCCCTAGTTCCTTGTAGGAATCATGCCTAGCTCGGGGGTGACAGTGTGTTGAGAGATTAATGAACACACTAGACTATGGTTGGGTGGAACGTTGGAGTCACCTAGCTAGTTGTGGGATGAATTAATTATCAAGATGAGTATCTTTGTTATGCTTGTTTCTACCATGTATTTGTCTACGAAATTCTATATTCGTGTTGAAGGCTTGTTGATGATTAAGTAAAGGTTTACTACTGTTATGTTTTCCTGCATTTTACTTATGTACATGCCTTGTACGATTTTTGCATTTTTTCCTAAGTCCATGGAGGCTGGAAGCCTGTTACAGAGTCAGAATGCATTTGACTTAGTGTTTCCACCCCTTGGATACCACCTGCGGAAGGCAAAAACTGGAAGAGGGAAAGTTCGACAAGGAATATTATGGCGTTTCTGCACCTCGGGATCCACAGTGGAAGGCGGAATGTGGGATGCGGGAGAAGGAAGTTTAAATCCAAGAAGTAGTGTGTTTTCCAATTTCCGAAGCCCTAGGTCAGAAAGTAGAAGTCGAAAGTGCAGAAAAAGGTTAAGGTTGAGAGTCGTTCTCTCGATTTTCAAGTTCCGCAGCGGAGGTGGAAGGTGGAATGCAAGAGGCGGGAGAAAGAATTTTTGTCAAAGTAGAATGTGGGAATTCTAACTTTTGGGATCCACCTGCAGAAGGAGAAAGGAAAAAGGTGGAAATCAGAACAAAAGATAAAGCAGAAAGTGATTTTTTTGACTTCCAGGATCCGCTTGTGGAATGCGGAAGGTGGAAATTCAGAGAAAGGTTAAGGTAAAGATTTGGTCTTTCGATTCCCTTGTTCTGCACTGAAGGGTGGAAAGACAAAATGAGGAAGGCGGAAATGAGGATAGACGTTCCATCATTTGATAGTTTTCCGACTTCCAAGTTCTGAAGTACAGAAGGTAGAAGGCAGAACGGTGGTTGAAAGATTCCATCAAGAGTTATGTTTTTCGATTTCTGAGTTCTGAAGTGAAGAAAGAGGAAGTGTTCAAGGCAGAGGGAAAAAAGCACGCAAAAAGGTCGTCGAACGTTTCTTCGCACATGGTGTTTCTGATTTCCAAGTTTCGAAGTGTGGAAGGCAGAAAGAAAAAGTGCGGAAGGCAGGAGGAGGAAAGGATATCGAACGTTCCTTTGTACATTGAGTTTCTGATTTATGAGTTCCAAGATGTGGAAGGTGCAAATCAAAAGTTCGAAAGGCGAAAGGTGGAAGGTAGAAGGCAGAAGAGTGTTTAAATGTTCGAGTCACCTATTATGTTTGTGATTTCTAATTTTTGACGTCAGAAGGGTAGAAAGCGGAAGTGCATAAGGTGAAAGGCGGAAGGCTGACAATTAACCTCATCAGGCCATTTAGTTTCTGATTCCTGATTTCCAAGGTCAAAAGGGCGGAAGGCGAAAGGCGAAAGAGTGGTTGAATGTTTTTGTCGCACATTAAGTTTTTGACTCCTAATTTTCGAGATCAGAAGGGCAGAAAGTGAAAGTGCAGAAGGTGGAAGAGCGTTTAATGTTTCCGGCGCATATTATGTTTCCAATTTCTGATTTCTGGGGTCAGAAGGTTGGAAAGCGGAAGTGCGGAACACAGAATGTGGAAAGGACAGGTTCAGTGCAGAAAATGTGTTTCGAGTCACATAAGGGATCTATTAAGGGTGGAACGACTATTACAGTGGTTTCTAAGCCTGAGAATGAGGGTTGAAGTGTGTTTTAACGTCCATGCCCCGTGATTTGAAGGAGAACAAGGGTTCCTGAAATATAAATTTTATTTTTTCTTGCATTATGGGGTATGGGGACGTTACATTGTGGTATCAGAGCTTATGGTTACAGCATTGGGCCTTGATGGGCCAAGTTGAATAGTTAACAGAGGTATTGGTAAATGGTTTTACTTATGATTTTATTATGCAGCTAACAAATTATGTGTTAACACATTTTGCACAGTTATAGTGCAGATTGGAAAAGTGGGTTTTTGGCTCAACCATGAGAACCTACGATAGGTATGATGCACAGAATCCCTATGAGTACGAGGAATATGCTACGGCGGAAAATGTCCGAGTTGGAAATTATGACACTGAGTCTAATGGAAGGATATTTCAAGAGATGTCGCCAAAGATTTCATCCACCATAAGAAGCTTGATTAAAGATATGATTCATTATTTGGGTCACATTATCTCAAGTGAGGGTATATCTGTAGACCCTGAGAAGATTCAAGCAATTATGAATTGGCCTACTCCAAGAAATGTGACAGATGTAAGATCTTTTATGGGACTTGCAATATACTATAGGAAGTTCATTGAAGGATTCTCCAAGGTTGCACATCCTATTACTTCCTTGCAAAGGAAGGGGATCAAATTTGAATGGGCACATAGATGTGAGGAAAGTTTCCAGTAGTTGAAGGTTATTCTCACAAGTGCAGCCATTATGAAAATTGCAGACCCAGAGAAATATTTGTGGTGTGTACTGATGCATGCAGTCAAGGACATAGAGGAGTTCTTATGCAGGACAACCACGTTGTATGCTATGAGTCTAAAAAGTTGAAGGATCATGAGAAGAACTATGCCACTCATGATTTAGAACTTGCAGCCATAGTACATGCTCTCAAGACATGGAGGCATTACTTAATGGGCAGAAAATTTGAGTTAAGAACAGACCATTGTGGTCTGAAGTATTTGTTTGATCAAGCAACTCTCAATGCTAGGGAAGCTAGATGGCTAGAGTTTGTATGTGATTTTGATTTTGAAATCAAACACATTAAAGGAAAAGAAAAACAAAGTGACTGATGCATTCATCAGGAAGGTGCATAAAATGCACTTGGCATCTCTTGGCATTTGCCAATCAGATTCGAGACAACATATTGCTAATCATGTTGCTGAAGATGAGGTGTATGTGCAAGTAAAAGACAAATTGTAGTAGCAAAGTCTTGAGAAGAGGTATGAGGGATATAAAGTGGAAGAAGATGGACTTCTTACTTATATTAACAGAATTTATATTCCAAGTGTAGTAGACTTGAGGAGACTTGTTATGAATGAGATCCATCAAGCTCCATATTGTGGTCACCCATGATATCAGAAGACCATTGCTACAACCAAAAAATAGTATTTTTGGCCAGGAATGAAGAAGGATGTTGTTGAGTATATTTCAAAGTGCATGAAATGTCAATGGGTAAAGGTTGAGCATCAACACCCAGCAGGTTTGTTGTAGCCTTTTCCAGTTCCATAATGGAAATGGGAAGTGGTTTCCTTGGACTTTATTTCAGGATTGCCAATGACTTGGAGGAAACATGATTCCATCATGGTCGTGGTGGACAAGTTGACAAAGGTAGCACATTGTATACCAGTCAATTCCACACATTAGATGGATGATATTGCAAAAATATTCATGAAGGATATTTTCAGATTACATGGATTGCCTAAGGAAATAGTCTCTGACATGGATCCTAAGTTCACCTCCAACTTTTGCAAGGGTTTGTTTGCAAATTTGGGGACAAAGTTGAACTTTAGAACTGCCTACCATTCTCAGACTGATGGTCAGGAAAAGAGAGTGAATCAAGTGCTTTAAGACATGCTTTGCATGTATGTGATGGACAAACCATCCAAGTGAGAGGATTATCTACAATTGGTAGAGTTTGCTTATAATAATGGGCAACAAGCATCCTTGGGGATGAGTCCTTGGAAGAAGGTGTAGGACACATGTGAGATGGGATAATCCGGTGAACAGGATTGTGCTTTCTCTAGAATTACTCAAGGAGATGGAACAAGAGGTTGCAAAGATCAGGTAGAATTTGAAGGCAGCCTAGGAGAAACAAAAAAGCTATGCAAATAAGCATAGGCTGGATAGAGAGTTCAATGTTGGGGACATGTTTACCTCATAGTGAGGGAAAAAAAGAGTTCTTTGAAGCTTGGAAGTTGTGCCAAGATGTCACCTATATATTGTGGGTCGTTTAAAGTGCTTGAAAGAATAGGGCCAGTTTCATATAGACTTGCATTGCATGCTAGCACTAGAGTTCATAATGTTTGTCATGTTTCTTTACTTAACAAAATATGTACATGACCCTAACCATGTGATTTATTAAGATGTGATTCAGGTAGAACCCGAGGGAGAGTTCCAAATCAAGCCATTACGCATCCTCGACAGGGATGTCACCATGCTTCGGAACTTAGCCATAGGACAGGTAAAGTGGCAATGGAAGCGCTATGGTCCTGAGGAGGCTCCTTGGGAGATGGAGGATGCCATGTGACTGGTACATCCATTTTTGTTCAATTTTGTAGAGCACTAAGGTGGTTCCAGTGTAGCATTTTTGTCCAATTTTGTTAAGCACTGAGGACATTGTTGTTGAAGGGGGAGGGGATTGTAATACCCCGGTTTTTACCCCATGGTATTAATAATGTACACGATGTATATATATTGTATTGAGATCATGGCATGGAACTCAAGGCCAATGCCTCACCATTGATCTGGTGTCTGGTGCATATGTGATCAAGGTTGATACCTATGGTTTTGGTGCTAATTCAAGCACACAACATTTTGATATATCATGTAAATGTACAAATTAATATAATACCACAGCTAGCTATGGGATTGCAAACGTTCAAGAGATGGGGCATGATTCCACAAGGGATAGGGTGGGGTGTTAGTCAAACCCCCTGATCCAATACGGTGTGACCAAATGTCAATGGGGAAACCCATGAACCCTCAACCACTTTTGTCCTCTGTCCTCAATCATCAATTCCTTCCAAAATTTGGTTGAGGCAGTTAATGCCTTGGGAAGAGCAAGTCATGGCAGTCTGATTGCTTGTATGAGCAAGCTTGCAGGTCTACGGCCCGGGAGGCTACGTTCTTGCTTCTACAGCAAGTAACCACGTGGTGTGTGCCCAGTCATTCCTTTCTCTAAGTCATGTAGATTGTTTTGTTGTTGGGGAAGTGTTGTGGTTGTTCATTAGGATTATTCCATTCTATTCATGCACGCTATGCGTTCACTCTGCTTGTAGAACCAACTTTTGTTTTGGGTTTGTTCACCTATTGTTTATTGTCCTCAACCGCACAGAGATTAGGGTGGTCTCCTTGTTTTGCTGAGGGAATGAAAGCCTTTTTTGTTTTGTTTTGGCCATGTGCAATCCTTGACTGGACAGTCTGATAAACCCACTGTGAATGATGGATTGGCTGAGTGCCTGATAAACCCATATGTAGCTTGGTTGATCCCTATTTTTGAAGTTGTCTTGATTGTGAACATCTAATAAACCCAAATGTATGCTGGCTTGGATGAGTAATTCTGATAAACCCAGCATTGTTTGGCTTGTAAGCCTGCATCTTGATAAACCCAACTTGGTGTTGGATTGGCTGGACAGTCTGATAAACCCAACTGAATATTGGATTGTCTATGTGTGTATGCTCTAGTTTGGATGTGTATAAGCCTATTGTTTCCCTAGTTCATTTTTGAAATCATGCCCAGCTCGGGGGTGGCAGTGCGCTGAGTGATTAATGAACACACTGGCCTATGGTTGGGTGGAACGTTGCAGTCACCTAGCTAATTGCGGGACGGCTTAATTACCAAGATAAGTATCTTTGTTATGCTTGTTTATTCCATGTATATATCTATGAAATTCTATATTCATGTTGAATGCATGTTGATGATTAAGTAGAGGTTTACTTCTATTATGTTTTCCTGCATTTTAATTATGTACATGTCTTGTATGATTTATGCATTTCTGCTTAAGTCCATGGAGGCTGGAATCTTGTTACAGAGTCAGACTGCATCTGACTTAGTGTTTCTGCCCCTTAGAATCCGCATGCGAAAGGCGTAAACCAGAAAAGGGAAATTTGGATAAGGCAGATTATGGCATTTTCGCACCCCAAGATCCACAACAGAAGGCAGAATGCGGGAGGCGGTAGAAGGAAGTTTAAATCCAAGCAAAAGTGTGTTTTCCAGTTTATGAAGTCCGAGGTCAAAAAGCGGAAGTCGAAAGTGCAAAAAAAGGTTAAGGACGAAATTTGTTCTCCTAATTTCTGAGCTCCGCAGTGGACGCGGGAGAAAAAAGTTTTTATCAAAGTAGAATGTGGGATTTACAACTTTCGGGATCTTCCAGCATAAGGTGGAATGCGAATGGCGGAAATCAGATGAAAAGATAAAACAAAAGGTGAGTTTTTTGACTTCTATGATCCGCGTGTGGAAGGCAGAAGGTGGAAATCCAGAGAAAGGTTAAGGTAAAGATTTGATCTTTCAATTCCCAAGTTCCGCATTGAAGGGTGGAAAGACAAAATGCAGAAGGCAAAAATGAGGATAAACGTTCCGTCATTTGATAGTTTACCGATTTCCGAATTTTGAAGTACGGAAGGCAAAATGGTGGTTGAAAGAATCTGTTGAGAGTTATGTTTCTGATTTCTGAGTTCCAAAGTGCAAAAGGCGGAAAGCGGAAGTGCAAAAGGTGGAGGAAAGAAAGGTTGTCGAACTTTCCTTCGCACATGGTGTTTCTGTTTTCTGAGTTCTGAAGTGAGGAAGGTGAAAAGTGGAAGTGCAGAAGGAAAAAAGGCTATCAAACGTTCCTTTGCACATTGAGTTTTTGGTTTCTGAGTTTCGAGGTGCAGAAGGTGGAAAGCGGAAGTGCGGAAGGCGGAAGGCGGAAGAGAGTTTAAATGTTCCATTCACCTATTATGTTTATGATTTTCGATTTCCAAGGTTGGAAGGGAAAAAAGCAGAAGTGCGGAAGTAGGAAGCCTGAAAATTCACCTTGTCAGGCCTTTGAGTTTTCGATCTTCAAGGTCAGAAGGCGGAAGCCGAAAGAGTGGTTGAATGTTTCTATCGCACGTTAAGTTTTCGACTCCTGATTTTCGAGGTCGAAAGGGCGAAAAGCGGAAGTGTAGAAGGCAAAAGGTGGAAGAGGGTTTAACGTTTCTAGCGCATATTATGTTTATGATTTATGGTTTATGGGGTTAGAAGGGAAAAAAGAGGAAGTGTAGAACACAGAGTGCGGAAAGGACAGGTTTAGTGCGGAAAAGGTGTTTTCGGTCGCAGAAGCGATCTGTCAAGGGCAGAACAACTGTTACAGTGGTTTCCAAACCTAAGAATGAGGGTTGAAGTGTGTGTTATCATCCATGCCCCGTGCTCTGAAGGAGAACAAGGGTTCCTGAAGTAAAAAAAATATTTTTTCTGCATTATGGGGTATGGAGACATTAAATTAGAAGCGAAGGTATAAAATCTCAATAACTTGCAGAGTAGACTCTGTTCTTAATTCTATTGAACTAGAAGTACAATTGCGAACATAAGCTGTACTCTTCACTCCTCACTCATTCTTCTATCCCTTTTTTTTTTCTCCTCCTCCAATTAACTTGGACTTGGTGTTGATCATCCTATTAACATCCTTCTTGTAGTGATTCTTTGAGTAAGAATATTAGATGATGATTTCATAGACTCCTCCTATCACAGTGCTCCTCCTAAACACATTCCTTCTTCAAAACTGAGATCAAATCCAATTGTGGTAGCTGATACCAATTTGTCAGCTCTACTCTTCTTGTTTTGGTGGTAACTTCAGAACATTCTTCTCTTCTTCCCAAAAGACATTTTTCAAGTATGAATTATCATTTTTTGATATTAACTCCCCCTAAGTTTATGATCCTCTCTAATGCTTTATTTTAGGGTTTTCTTCTAGGTCATGAGAGTTTTAGAACAAACACTAAAAATCAGTTCCATCACCATCACTGACTTCTTCTTCACTATCTTCATCTTGCTTTCTATCATAATGGATGTCATTCTCATCTACAACACTATTATTCTCCTCATCGTCTTGGGAAACTTCTTTGATGCTTGAAATATTTGTTTCTTATATATTTTTGGAGTCCTCCTTTCTTCTCCAAATCTTCCGATGAGGTACCCTGCTTACTGACCTTGTTTGTTTCTTTGATTCCTTACTTAGATATTTTCTCTTGGTTCTGCAATCAACAGCCTTGTGACAAAATTTGTGACAGTACTGACAATATCCATAGAAACTTCCTTCATATTTGAGAAATATTTGACTTTTATGATTCACATCTTCTATCCTCTTCCATCCCTTCCTTTGTTCTTGGACTTTTATTGAATAATTTTTCCTTAACCTACATTCTCTAGGCATATGTCAAAAATCATGACATGTATAACAATGACCATGAAAGATTTGTTGGACCCTAATTGTCCTTGTTCTTTTATGTATCATTCCATTTCTTTCATTATAATGGGATGAGGGGGTAAGATTCTGACTATTCTTAATTGGATTCTTTAGTACATTAGCACAACCTCTTCTATTATTTCTTTCTCGGTTAGTGAAGGAGGAACATTTTGACTTCCTTTCATTGTCATAACCTAAACCAGTTTTATCATTTGATGGTTTATGGCTCCTCAAGATGTCATCTAAAATCTTTGAACTCTTATCAAACTTTGTTTTAATAGTTTCCTCATCAAGCTTCCTCCTCAGCAAAGTAACTTCTTCTTCAAGTTTTTTAGTTTTTTGTATTTTCTCCTTGATCCTCTCATTAATGGTATGTTGGTCTTCTAGCTTCTTTATCTCCTTTGTGAGGTTAACAAGTTCTTGTCTTAATATCTCGACCTCTTCCATGTGGTCTTCCAACATGTTTATTTCTTTCTTAAAGTTAGCAATTTCCTTTTTTAGGTTTTCAACTTCTTCCATTCTAGCCATCACTTGTTGTCTTGCAATGTACAATTATTCTCAGAGGGTCTTGACTTCCTGTTCATTCTATTTCTGCTCTTCTTGATACTATGAAAGTTTTTCTTCCAAAGACTTGTTCTCCTCCTGCTTTTTCTCAATTCTTCAACGGAACTTATGAATTATGTTTCTAAGTTCACCTCTCTTTTGACATCCGAATTATCTTCTGAAGTTTGGGTTATTATCCCTATGAATAGATTTTCTTCATCTTCAGTTATATATTCACTATCATACTTGCAAAGAGCAAGGTTTGTTTGTGCTATCTCTTCATTTGAATAAAGCTTTCCCAATTTGACCCAGAGTTCCTTGGCTGAGACACATGGTCCAATATTCCTTTTGATAGATTGAGATATTCCATCTAACATGGCCTCTATTGCATTTGCATTATTTTTCTTGGCTTTATTTTGGGTTTGAGTCCTTATTCTCTTTGGTGGGATGTAATCATTGATCACTGCATTCCATACACTAGGTCCCAGTGCCTTAAGATAACTTTTCATTCTTGTACTCCAAAATATGTATTCTTCTTTTCCAAGTATTGGAGATCCATTTTCTGTGTAAATCTCTTCTTGTTGATCCATAGTGGTTTTTAATAGGATATTCCTTCCAATGGTTAAACTATTAGTGAAGGATCCCGCTCTGATACTAAGTGTTGACAGTTGATCAACACTGAGAGGGGGGGTGAATCAATACTATTGACTTTTTACCACTCAAACCACTTATTAAAATTTAATCAAAACATTGAATCAACAAGATACACATAACACAGATTTTATCATGAAACCCTAATAAGGTAAACAACCAACACGTTTCTATTATCTACAAAAATAAATTACAATATACAATAGTTATTTGCAAGCACCCACTTGTTGGAGACCACAATCCCCAAGTTTCTCAGACAATACTGAAGGATGCGCCCACACCCTAGTTTATGTCTGCACCTTCAGACAAGGATACACCAATACCCTGATTCTCCAGCCACTACTGGAAGGAGGCTAAGACCTCCTTCCAGGCATGTATCCTACCCTAGCATCACCCTGCCACCCTAATTTGATATTATTAAAATTTCTAGACCTTCTTCAAACTCTGTCTCTGGCTTTCTTCACTTGGTCTTCTGTCTTGCTACTATAGAGGTATGGATTGTAGAGATACACTTTGCATTCTCTGACTCCTGGTCTTATTCTTTAGATATTCATTATTCACCCACAGAGACCCACAGAGACACTTCACTTCATCTTCAAGATTATGTTTATATACTATTCTTAAACATCAATACAACAACATACATTTTCAAATAGTCACGTCCTTACAATACTCTAACTCTATTTATGTTCCTTTTGTTATTCATAACTGTCGTTAACTATGTTAACCACGCTCTTCATAATTCTATTTACGAACATTTAATTCTTTTCAAAATTAAACCTATCTAATATTCTTCCAACAACGGCGTACATTCTCTTCATACTTGCGGGCATCATCTTTAAAGATTGCAGGAAATCTTCACTACGTGTAAACACCATATGAGGTCATGACCAGATGGACAATTCATCATGAAATTCTTTTAATCAACTTTTAAAATGTATTCAGAACCTCCTTTTGCAACCTGGATTTCATGATTTTCTTGTTTCCGCAAGCTTCCTTTCGCAATCGTCAGTTCTCTGCAATTTTATCGTTCCACTCTTCAACTTTCCACACTGGCTTTTCCACCTTCCACTTTCTGGACTTGCCTTTCCATAAGCTCCTTTCCACATGCGGAAGGCGGAAACCAAAAACTCAACTTTCCGGATTTTTGAACTTTCTCCTTTCCACCTTTCCGCTCCCGCAAGGGTCCTTCCGTTGTTGTCTTTTTGCACTTTCCTTTTCCGCAGGGTGGAATGTAGAAGTTAGAAACTTAGATTTTCCATGATTTTGACCTTTTGATTTTCGTGATTCCACACTCATACTTCCATTCCCGCAATGGTCCTTCCGTCATTGTCTTTCTGCACTTCTGCAAGGCAGAATGCGGAAGTCGAAAACTCAATTTTTCCACGACTTTGACCTTTTAGATTTTCCTGGTTCTACACCCGCACTTCCGTTCCCGCAACGCTTTTTCCAAACCGTCGATTTGCTTACATAACTATTCTCAGTCGTCCGATATTTGATCATTTGTGGAACTTCACCTTTTCCGCCTATAATTTGCGAAACGGATCCTTAATTGTCGGATCTTGTGTGGGATTCTTTCTTACCATCGATTTTAGATCGAATGCGGATCTCACCATGACTTTTCGGATCTGCACAATTTCTTTGCTTTAAAACTTAGCCAATTTTAATCTCAACATGTGTGCTAACATTTTTCTCTTGTTTTGGCAGATTGATATTTCGCTCATGTAAGAACCAAATGAGAATCTAACTTCATGGATGGATAGCCAATTCATCAGGGAGAAGGATCATGCCATCTTTAGATCTTACTGACACACAGACATCTTCTAGAGGACATTTGAAAATATTCTTCCAACCTTTTGTTATGACACTTAGACAAATTTCTTAGTCTGATCTAAGCTGCCTAAAACACTGTTTTGGAAGTTCCATCACTTCTTCTCAGCTACTTCCAAGACAAACTGAAGACATGGTCAGGTAGAGAAAACATAGGTCTACAATACCCCTATGTGATGCAAGCATTTACTCTAACCCATGATTTAGGG
Source organism: Pseudotsuga menziesii (assembly GCA_001517045.1). NCBI lineage: Eukaryota > Viridiplantae > Streptophyta > Pinopsida > Pinales > Pinaceae > Pseudotsuga > Pseudotsuga menziesii. The sequence goes on from LPNX010475681.1 coordinate 189,214, forward strand.
AGGTCATTCTCTTAGACCCTCTTAGACTAGTTTTGATTATTTATCCATCCTTAGTCAAATTCCCGATTTTCACCAATTGGCATATTTCTCCAGAATGATGCCACATCATCGGCAATGTCTCTTACCAATTTTCCATCAATTATGTTATTTTATGTCATCATATCTGCCATTTCATTATTCATGCCATGTCATCACTAGCTTTGTCTTTCCTTTGACTTATACTGAGTTCTCCTTTTGTCTTTCCTTTGTCTTTCACCGAGTTCACTCTGCCACCATGTCCTTGGTTATTCCTTTGTAATCACTAAACTTCTTTTGACATCAATGACAACTATAATCCATATTGCCAACATAGATAGTATTCCTTGATGACTAATGTAATGAATGTCATAGAACCATTGAATTATGATCAAGGCAAAGATAAAGAAGAACGGGTAAGTGCTATGAATGAGGAGTATAATTTAATTATCAGAAATAAAACTTGGGAATTAGTATAATTTCCCAAAGATAAAGTACCCATAAGATCTAAAAGGTTGTTCAAATATAAGTTCAAAGTTGATGGTAGTATCATACAAACTTAAGGTAAGACTAGTTGCAAAGGGTTATTCTCAACAAGAGGGAATTGATTTTGAAGAAACATATGCACCAGTAGCTAAATTAAATAAAATCAGATTGCTTGTTGCATTAGCTACAAAACAGAATTGCAGAATACACCAATTAGATGTTAAAATTTATTTCTTGAATGGTGATTTAAAAGAGGAAGTGTATTTAGTTTAGCCTGAAGGTTTTGTGCAGAAAGGTCGGGAGCATATTGTTTGAAAATTGAAGAAAGTTATCTATGGATTGAAGCAGGCCCCTAGGTCGTGGTATATAAAGATTGATTCCTTCTTTAAACAACAAGGGTTTATGAAAAGCAAAACTTATTCAAGCCAATACATTAAGAAAAATAAAGAAGGAAATGTTTGCTTGATGTCTTTATATGTTGATGATCTCATTATCACTGGTGGAGCATATTAGTTGATTTTAGATATTAAAATTCATATGTCTCATGAATTTGAAATAAAAGACCCTGTTGATTTGCATTATTGTTTAGGAATTGCATTTTGGAGAGAGGTCGGTAAAACATTGATCACTCAAAGCAAGTATGTAAGGGAAATCCTTAACAGATTTCAAATGAGTGAATGCAAAACAATATCAACTCCTTTGGATCAAAATATGAAATTGTACAGTAATGATGGATCTAAAGAAGCAGATGGAACTTTGTATCGTCAACTAGTGGGAAGTCTGAACTATCTCACTGCTACAACGCCAGACATATAATATTTAGCTAGCATCCTTAGTCAATTCTTGGATAAGCCATGTGAAACGCATTGGAAAGTTGCAAAACAAGTCCTAAGATACCTAAAATGAACAATTAGTTTTGGTCTTTTATATACTAATGCATTTGATGTTCAGTTGGCAGGTTACTGTGATTCTGACTGGTTAGGGAATCCTAACGACAGAAAATCTAATTCTGGATATGCTTTTCACATTGGTTCAGGAGACGTGTCATTGAGCAATAGGAAACATCCAATTGTTTCTTTATCATCCACAGAAGTTGAATATAAAGCATTGACCAGTGCTACTTGTGATGCCATTTGGTTGAGGCGCAGTCTTGAAGATGTTGGAACAAAGCAAGAACAAGCTACCACAACTTAGTGTGATAATCGAAGTTCAATCAAGTTGGCACATAATCAAGTCTATCATGTCAGATCCAAACATATTAAGCTGCAACATCACTTTGTGCAAGAAAATATTGAGTCTAAAGAGATTGAATTGACTTATTGTAGTACAAGTGAAAATGTTGTTGATATTTTTACCAAACCAGTTGGAAGAATCCACTTTAAGGATCTTAGAAAGAAACTAGGTGTTGTAAAGAATCCATTTCTCTATTAAGGGAGGTTGTTAGAGATAATGCCGAAACAAATTCATTATTGCTTTATAAACTTGGATTAGTTGTTTGGCAGTTCCTAAGTTATAGGATCTGATCCTTGATTAGAGGATCTAGTTTGTTTTATTGTTTACCTATATATGTAAGTTTCATTCTAGTAATATAACGAGTTTGGTGTGCATACCTCTCTCACAGCTCTCTTGTCTGTGTGTGAGCCTTTGCGCTCTACTTGTCCCTCTTATTCTTTAATTTGGGACTCTATGAATTCATGGTATAACGTACATGCATAGACAATATAAGGAAGTGCTCATGCATAGGATGTTCATAAAGTAGTTTTAAGGCCCGATAATTCTAAAAACTTTCATGTTTGAAGCTTTAAGCTAGTGAAAAAAGTTAATTAGATCCATTCTCGTGGATGACATGTCATCAATAAGTAAGGTTGAGAGTGAAGTTACAGAAGCCAACTCTCATTGTACAAGCATAAACCACAAAGAATCACATCTATTTTGTATCAATTCTTGATAAGAACATAATAGCTATTGATCAAACTGTATATTGATCAGACTATATATTGTTACAATGCAAGCTTGGAGAAGGCCCATGAAGACATGGGCACACTTCAACTACGGAGACATCGGACTTTATTCAATTTGTGATAGTTTTCCAAAGAATATGTTACAATTAATGAACCTAAAAGTAAGTGTATACATGTCGACCATTGGTGTTACTTAATGAAGCAGTAAAGTTAGCTCAATTTATACATAGCTCAATAAGCCTGTGTAATCTTCGAAGCTAGATGCATTCGACCGTGGAAAGGGGTTAAATCTTTCTAGCGCAACGCTAACTTTGTACGACAAGACATACATATAAATACAGGTGGGATTCAACCTTAATAAAATAAAGGAGCAAGAATGAGAATAAAAGGACATAGTGAAAAACATCCTAGAAATAATAAAATAAATGTACACGTGTTAAATGCATGCACCCATATATAGAGTCACAGTTCACACAACGTGCTACATGGTGGTTAGCAACTCTCCATACTACGTTTAAAAATTCTCTCGGTGGAACAAACACTCCTTGCTCTTGGAACAGGTGAGTTCTAACTATTGTTACCAGTTTACCAATTATCTTGTGTACTAACTATTATTACCAATTTACCAGCTCTCGTGTGTATTGGTTCTTTGGTTGGTTTCTTTTCATACTAATTCAGTCAGAAATCACCTTTGAACTTTGAATGTAGAGAATGTAAATGTATTTAGTACAAATTTTACAGAAAATGTAGCATTTGTTTCTACTTATTTTTGTTATTCAAGCCCCTAGTTTATTAGACTGGCTGTAAGCAATGTTGTAATCAGTACTTGCAGGTAGTTATATATTATCCTTATAACTTCAAAAAAATTGCTTCTAGGCACAACTACTCGGAGTAGGATATCTAACCAACAATTTGAACCGGGGCCCGCCCGACTCCGTAGAGTGATAGCTTACTCCGTTACGGACAAAAATTTGCAGCAAACCAAGACATGTTTCTCTAAGTTTTCTTTGATTTTCTAACTTTCAGATGGCGACTTTAGTGCGTAACATCTCAAAGGGTATCCAAAGGAATTATCTTATATGATACCCATTTCCAATAAGGCAGTAGGGCGACACGATAATTTTGAGTAAGCCATATCATCTAAGGACTCTTCACACTTTTAGCAGGTTTCGAACGCATGACCTACCCGTGGCAAATATGGATAACAAGGATACGTTGAACACGTTGTTGTGCGACGAGCTTCTGGTAAAGGCTACAATTTTTTGAAGGAATTGCGGTTTGAGGTTGGAAAATCCAGTTCCAAACAAGGCGAGAAGATAGAGAAGGTGTAAGCTATTTAAAAGCTAAAAAAATCAAAGAAAACATAGAGAAACATGCCTTGGTTTGCTGCAAATTCATGTCCGTAACAGAGTAAGATATCACTCGATGGCCTCGGGTGGGCCTTGGTTCAAATAATCGGGTAGATAGCTTACTCCCAACCACCTTGGAAAAAGTGTAAGTCTGCATACCTACCACCTCATGCTATCTGTGAGTGCCTCCTCTCCCCTCATTAATTTGAAGTAGTTGGGATTAATTTTTTTTTAAAGAGCTGATGGTTTTCAAGATTGGTCAAAACCTCTCCATCAAAACTTTTCCATCAAAACTTTGGATCATGGTGGAAATATGATAGTATTTCAAATTTATAGTGGATTTTAGTAAATTTTTGTGAGAGTAAAGAGGGTTTAGAAGCTTCCAATTCATGGTAAAATTGTAAAATTTCTATCCAATTATTTTAAGTTCTTAAGAAAAAATAGTCCAAGTTACTATTAACTTATTAAAAAGGAATCTCAATCCTTTGAATGATATCAGGTCAGTAGTTCTTTTTGCCTGGTTTCACCCACGGGTTTGAATATTTTTTTATCTCCACAGGGAAGTTGATAAATAGAATAAAGTTATTTTGTTGTATGTACAAGATCTTGCTTTCATACGACCGGTTGTTTAACCTTTTCCTTCAAATCACTGTGGGTGGGATCGATTTAACAAACACCATAGGGGCTGGTTCTGAGATGGGATTTTGTTATCACTTCCAGGGGAGTTGTTGACACTAGGTCACTTGGATGGACCTCAATCCTAGAATTTCATAATCGTAAAAGGTTTTATGAAACTGTAGGTGAGACTCAGGAGTTTACCTCAGATATTTTTGAAAATATTAATATGTATGGTAAACATTATATTTTTTAAAATATTTAAATGTACAAAGAAAACTAATAGCTCCGCAGGAAAACTAGTTGTTAGGGTTTCCATAACAACCCTAGGAACTTGGAGGAAAACCTTTCAGGGGCTAAACCGGAAGGGTTTAACACCAAACACCTACTTGCCAATGTGGATGGTGAGGTCATGTCAATCCCATGGAAGGAGGCACATGTACTTATGATAGGGGCAAATGGGATGTCAGTACACATCTTGTAGTTTTGCTTATCGATGAATTGTTTATGGATTTGGGTATATATATTCTCATTAGGGATAATGAACTTTATTCCTCCCTACTACACACTTCTCGTGCAATCAATTACTTCCTCATAGCAGGTTAGGTTCTAGTTCTCAAGGAGAAGGGTGATGTTGGAAGAGCTTCTTATAGATTTGGGATGGATGCACAAGGTGTGGGATTTATTGGGAAAAGTCTAGATCTAGATAGCCATTATAGGCCACCTCCCAAAGTTCAAGGGGCAGACTCAGATGTGAGTTTACATAGCAGATGAAGCATTCATAAGGTGGTCAAAAAATATTATAGGGTAAAAGTGGTCATGGGGGAATACATAGAGGTGGCCCAAATTTTGGATATACTAGGGAAGATGCTAGTGGGGCACTTCTTTGGTTGAAGGATTTTGACAGACACCTTGAATGGTTGGTTACAACAATTATGGAAGCCATTAATTGGTTACAATCCATGATTTAACCTTATGACAAAGGAGTGGATCATGTTTGATTTTTATTCTGAGAAAGATGTTAAGATTGCACTAGTAGAGGTATGATTTTGGGGCAATTCCTACGTATCTCTCAATCCTTCACACCGTTTGTTTGATCCTCATATGAATATGAATACACATGTCCCTATATAAGTTAAAATTTCAGGTTTACCCTTGGAATTTTGAACGTTAGGTTTTCTTTCTGACCTCATCAATAAGTTCATGAAGACCGTTTGTGTCAATAACTCTTTTAAAGATAATTGTACCCATTCTATAACTCACTTATTAGTCAATATTGATACTAGGGATAATATACTCGAGTGTGTGGACTTGGTTTGTAGTGGAGTGAGTGACCTTTACCAAAATGTACCAATTCAATATATGCATTGTCACCTTATGAGCATATAGTAGTTGTTTGTTCCAAACCATTGCAAAGGCAATATTGGAGGAAGAAGGAAGCTAATATTCTCCTATTGCAGGCTTTGAACTATGGAGGATTTGAAGGAACATAATCGTTCTTTGGAGACTTCACCTAACATACAAAAAGGTTTGGTTATATGTCCAAAAAGCTGATTGTCTATGTGTAGAAAGACCCTATGGTGGTCTTAAGGACGTCAAATTAAGGGAATCTTGTGAAGGATCTTGTCCATATCTCGGGGCCTTCGTCGAGTGGTTCGGCATCAACTCCTATGGTAAATCCTTTAGTCACTCTCTCTATGATCAACACCTTAGTGGATATTTTGAGGCAATTGTTGTAGGAATATTGGCTTACAATTTGGGCAATTCATTTCTATGTCGTGACTTACTAGTTGATAGTATAGTGAATCCATTTGAGGTTTGGATTTTGCTTACAAAAAGAGTAGCCCATGCAAAATTGGGTAAGGGGGGTAGATTCTTCATGGAGGAACAATTTGTGTCATCCTCTTTGTTAAGGTGCTTTGGAGGAATCCTCCATGTCTCGTTGTTCATTAAAGGTTACTTTTGTTTCAAAGGAGACAAATTTTGTGGATAGAGGGAAGGGTGTTGCTTCTCCTATTGGTCGAGGAAAGGGTCATTATGAACTTTGGTCCTTAAAGAAGAATTTGAGTAAAATAAAGGGGTTTGTGGAGGTCTAAGAAAAGACAATTGAAAGAATCCATGAAGCATTTCTATGGGGAGGAAATCACTACTTCACCAACATGAGAAAATGATATAATGGTAGTACAACAAGGTAAACATCATTGATTTTGGGGGTTCTTAGAGCAAATTTCCCTCTTCACAAGGTGTCCAAATGGTCGTTAAGTGTTGGAACATCAAGGGGGTGGGAATCCAAGCTAAAGGATTGGCCCTTCATATACTAGTGGATACATAAAAGTTTGATATTTTGTTGCTACAAGAAACAATTGGTGGGGAGAAGGATCGTATTAATCGTCTCAAAAACTTACTTTCGGGTTGGGATTTCACTACACTTGATTTGGTGGGTTTGTTTGGTAGAATTCTAACATGGTGGAATAATTCCTTAACACTAACCAATTAATGTGTTGTTTATTTAATATTTTGCATATAAATTCAGAAGTAAATCTTTTAGACAAGCCATTACAGTGATGAATGTGCACAATCCTTATTGTGGAAGGCAAGAGTATTGGGACATATTTTTCCCATTAAGTTTATTTGTTGAGAAGAGTGTTATTCTCAGAGGCGATTTCAATTCTAACATGAGTAATTGTGTGGTGTGTCAGAATTCTAAAGCCTTGATGGCAACATGAATTCCATAAACAAGCTAAGAATCTAAGCACACAATTAACCTCACTGGGAATTGCAGAGAATTAGCATAAGGAGAGAAGAAAAAGAATTAATGAACACACATTAATGAATGATCAATAAATGATAATTGATATTATTACAATGGTAATACATCCTTATAAAGGAAAATAGAGTTGTAGGGAGACAACTCATAAAGCTCAAAAAGGCTGACTTACCAAAATATAGCAACCCCCCATAGGGACATGCATATTCATATTCATATAGCAAAACCCCCTATAGGGACATGTGTATTCATAGAAAAACCCCTTAGGTGGCTAAAGCACTTCCCAAATCTGTCAAGGACCTCACGAATTAACAAAAGCATGAGTGAGTTGTCAAGGGAGATAGAAAAACATGCTAATCTTGTAAAATGGAGATAAATTCATGAAGGATGGGTTGGAAATAAAGGAACCCACCTTCCTAATTAACTAGCTTTACCTTATCCACAGAAAGCAGGATAAAGCATAATAAAGCATAACAAAGCAGAATCTGTAGTAAAGCGATGTTTACTATTTCTAGATGTCCATAAAGTGGTCAAAATCAACCCATAATTAGAAATGAAGCATTCTTGGGGTATAGATGGCATGTGTTGACTTTAAGGTGCAAGTGGATGCCAACTAATTAAGCTAGTGGGTAGATAATTAATCAAATAATGAATAATTATTTTATCCTAAGTATTGAGTGGGTTTAATATATTCCAACACCCCCTATAATTCTGAACTTATGATGGTATGTCAAAATAAAATATAGATGCATATGGATGCATATAGGGCCCATCAATAAGGCTATGGTCACCCCTTAACAATTACTATGTCCAAAAAGCAGAGGAAATAGGCAAAACCACATGGGGAAAATCCTCCCTCAAGATAGGACATGAGAGGCAAACCAAAAAATGTTGATGATGCTGCTCCAAACTAAATGTTGATGCCTGGAGGAATCTTCTTCTTAGGAAGAAGGGAAATCTGCTCACCTGGATCAAAGACAGTTGGAGGATGGAAACTAGGACCATGTGGAATAACTATGATCCAATGATGTGAAGGCTCTTGAGAGTTGTAATCATCTCCAAGATGATATGATGACTTGAACTTTGAACCAATCAAGATGAAATCAACTCTAGATAGGTGAAATAATTGTCCAAGCGAATGTATAATGCCTCCCACTTCATTTACATAGAGAGGATATGTGCACATGGTCATGTAGGAACAGAGAGAAGCCATGGGATCAAAGAGTGCGAATGCATGGGCTCCATGGATTGATCTAGATTCTAAAGAATACAAAAGATCACATATAAGCATATCAATAGACTCATGGGAATAGACTAATAATGAATCCTCTGTAGTATAAGTATGAAAGGAGGAAGGAAGGAGATCTTCAAAGAGGCTTTGAGGGTTGATGCTAGGAACATAAGAGGAGATGTAAAAGCACAAGTGATCAAGTATGGTAAGTGGAAAGACACTAATAGGACTTGATATTCATAAGCAAACATCTTGAAAGTTAGTGGATTGAGCACCATCAATGAGAGAGGTATGCACAAAGTGTGAAGGATCTGGCACATAGATCTCAGAATCTAAGATAGAAGACATAGAGAACAATGAATGTGTGAGTGAATCATCATAAATAACAATAGCAGCTCCATCTGTCACTTCTTTTTCATCATTAGTATCTTTAAGAGACACAAAAAAATATTGCTTTTCAATATTAGATTCTTCATTGAAGGAGGAAGCATTCGAATCAAAGAGGGTAGCAGCAACATGAACTGTATGAGAAACGTGTTCATCATAAATAACTTCATCAGAGAATGTAGAGGCCAATAAATCTTGAGAGAGATAAAAAGAGGAGATTTTCGGTTCACTCCATCCTTCATCTTCTACTTCCTACACACCAAAATCTTTTTCCAAATTTTTCCAAAGCTCAAATGAATATTTAACAGAATCTATGAGATGATGTATATTTGGAGACATTGCCAAGCACATGATTCCATAAGCTTTATCTAAATTATTTATCCAATCAATATTATCTTCATAAGACTCGGGTTCGCTCGAAACACCAATGGAGACATCAAAGAGACATTGCCTCTTCAAGTATGCACTCGTCTTTGGCTTCCAATCAGCATAGTTGAAAGGAGATAGTAGAGGAACTTTTGAATCCATGTTGAAGTTGTTGCACCTGCAAATCTGAAAGGAGAATTAATTGATGAGATCCTAAAGCTCTAATACCATGTTAGAACTCTAAAGCCTTGATGGCAACATGAATTCCATAAACAAGCTAAGAATCTAGGCACACAATTAACCTCACTAGGAATTGCAGAGAATTAGCATAAGGAGAGAAGAAGAAGAATTAATGAACACACATTAATGAATTATCAATAAATGATAATTGATATTATTACAACAGTAATGTATCCTTATAAAGGAAAATAGAGTTGTAGGGAGACAACTCATAAATCTCAAAAAGGCTGACTTACCAAAATGTAGCAAACCCCCATATGTGGCTAAAGCACTTCCCAAATATATCAAGGACCTCACGAATTAGCAAAAGCATGAGCAAGTTGTCGAGGGAGATGGAAAAATATCCTAATCCTAGAAAATGTTGAGAAATTCATGAAGGATGGGTTGGAAACAACGGACCCCAGTTTCCTAGTTAACTAGCTTTACCTTATCCAAAAAAAAGTAGGATAAAGCAAAATCTGATGTAAAGCGTTGTTTACTAATTTTGGATATCCATAAAGTGGTCAAGATCAAACCAGAATAAGAAATAAAGCATTCCTGGGGTATAGATGGCATGTGTTGACTTTAAGGTGCAAGTGGATGCCAACTAATTAAGCTAGTGGGTAGATAATTAATCAAATAATGATTAATTATTTTGTCCTAAGTATTGAGTGGGTTTAAAATATTCCAACAAGGTGCGGGGTGGGGGGAAACAAGGGTTTATTGACTAGAGGCATACTTTCTACATAAATTTGAATCCCTTGGTTCAGTAAATGTCGAATTGGTTGAAAAGAAGCATGCTTGGTGAAAGAAACAAAAAGGTCTCGATGTCTTCAAAAGGCTTGATCAAATTTTGGTCTTAGATCAACTACTCATGTTAGTTGATAGGCACCAGTCATGGGTGGATGTAGGAGGTTTCTCTAATCATTGTCTCATTCTGTTGTAATTAAATGTACCATATAAGAGATATGCAATCCCCTTCAAGTTTGACCCTGAGTGGTTGTGGGAAGGGGAATTTATACATTTAGTAAAGGGATCATGGACTCCTTTTGATGCAAATTACAAATTGTCTGCTAGTAACAGTTTGTCGAATCCCTCAAATCTATAAAGGAGAAAGTAGTGGTTTGGGTTGTGGAACAACACAAAAACATGGAAAAGTTTTTAATGGATGTTGAAGAAGAGATTACGAATACGCTTAGTAGAGATGATGAGGTAGGGGGGGTATTCAATGAATAGGATGTGGGTCAACTCTAGGTACTTGGATATGTTATGAACATGAAATATGTCAGTAAACACAAAATAAATAATAGTTGATAATTAATAATAAAGTATTATTATTATTATTAAAGGATGCAAGTTATGAAGAGACACTAAGGCTACCTTTAGGGATTATATATACAAGCCTTTATTTTATAATTGTAATCATATATTATTTTCATTATAGATTTATTATATACTTTCCATTTATGGATTATATGTGTTATTTACATTGGATATACTATTTAGTAACGAGGTTTGTTCATTATATAATCTCGAAAACGAATTTGCTTTTGGAATGAGAAGAAGAGTGACACATTATGAGTTGCATTAATTGGCTTGAGCTCGGCGATGAAAACACAGTTTTTTCACCAAGTGGCAAGCCATAGAAATAGTTCTAAAACTATATGGGACCTTAAAGATGGATAAGGTCAAATTGGAAAGGATTTAGAGTTTTATCAGATTTAGGTGTAAGTCCTTTTGAAAAATAATACAAGGAGCGAGATTAACATAACATAGATTATAAAAACATGTTTATATTTTCCAGAACTTGCAATAGAGGAAGACAACTATGCATTTGGTGGAGAGGTCTCCAAAGAAGAGCTAGAGGTTGCTATGAACTCAATTCTAAAAACAAAGGTCCTAGCCTTGATGGGTGGACCACTGAATTCTTCTTGGGCTACCTTGATCTGTTGGGTAATGATTTGCTCAGGATTGTGGAGGAAGTACTTCATAACAACAAGGTATTGCGTTATTTTAATACATCCTTTATTGCTCTGATTCCTAAGGTTGCAAAGGTGGGAATTTTGGGTACTATCGTCTTCTCTCGCTATGTAATTGTGTCTATACGATAATTAATAAAGTGTTAGCTATGGGGTTGAAAATATTTATTTCCAGGGTTATCACAACAAAATAATTTGTCTTCTTGGAGGATGGGTTCTTTCATGAATTAGTGAGTTAAAAAAGGAATCTCTTCACACTATTATATAAAAGAAGAAGTAGGATTTAGTTATGAAGCTCGATATTATAAAACCTGCAATCACACTAGCTAGTTATATTTGAGAGTATTGCTCCTTCATGTTGGACTTAATTTACATGTTGTAAATTGGATAATGGCTTGTGTAAGGTTTGTTATGTTTCTTGTTGATCAATGGAGCCACCACATCCTTCTTTAACCATATATGAGGAATTCTACAAGGTTGTCCTCTGTCACCTCACTTCTTTATTTTAGCGGCACGTGGTGTAAGTAGTGTAATTATAGCAACTAAAAGAAAAGACAAGTAGAGAGGCATCCAGGTAGAAGGGTTTATACTTTGTAACCCACTTCTTATTTGTGATGGCATTCTTATATTTTCTCATGGGTTGTTGTAATACCCTTTGGTTTATCCCTTGGACATATAATTGTTGTTGTTATGTTGGACATAGTGGCACAAGGTGCCTGGACTATGGCTTACACATTATTATTATTTATTATTATGTTGAACTTATAAAATAACTAATAAATTAAAAGCAACCGGATGATCGATGCCATGAAAGAGAGTACGACGAACCATGATTTTACGAGCAATGGGTTGTGGAAAATTGTTTACCTGTGTGTGTTGAGCCTATGTTGATGTTGTACACCCTTCTTATGTACCTGATGGACCCTCTTGGTTATATACCCTCACATGTTATTTTATTCCTTGGTTTTATTTACCTTGAGATTAATTTTTATTTGAGGATTGAAGTCCCTCTCTCACCTAGTGCACCCTCATGAGTTGGATTAGTGTGACTCTTGGTGTAGCCACTTGACGTGTAACTCCTATTTTCTATTTTTGGAATGTAACTCACATTCTTGTGTCTCTCTCTCCCAATTTGAATTGCTCAAGAAGGAGTTTGATTTACTTATGTTGGCGAGTCCCTATTATGTTTTGGTCCATTCTTTTGCTCTTGTGCTTGTGTTTGGAACTTGTGGTTTGATTTTGTTTCTCTTCATATGAGATCCTTGTCGAGACTATGCCTAAGCTGAGTTACTTTGGACCCATGGGTATTTTTCCTAGAGCCACTGGAATTTCCCTAGATTGGAAGTGCTACTTTACATTGGGTTGTGGTTGGATTGTTGTCTTGGAGACACTGGAATTGCCCTGGAGTGGAAGTAAAGATCATACTTGCCATTGGGTTGTGGTTTGAATGATTTCTTGAGAGAATTTATGGTTGAGTGTTCCCTTTCTTGTGGAATCATGGTTTCAGATCGGGGGTGACCATTTCAAAGTGATTTTTGGCTTGCATTGTGTCTACGGTTGGGTGGAACATGGCACAGTCGATTATGGTTGCGTATTTGGCAAAGATCAATGCTTTATCTCATGTTTATTTAATTTATTTGGCTATGATATGATTTATTCATGGATGCACATGAAAATTTTGATGAAACGCATGAGTTATTTGTGGAAGAAACCTCTCATGGAATTCAATCTATTTATGCTAGTAAATTCTGTGAAGGAACTGGAAACTAGTTTTTGGGATTTTGTGCACAGATTGTTTGAGGAAATGTTGTTTAGAACATCTGATACAAAACTTATAATTATTCCCCTATTAATTATATAATGTGTATTTTCACGGTACATTAACCTCGGAATGGTTTAAGGCACTTCACTTTGATGCTTCTACCTTTTATTCAAAAACTAGTTATTTGAATGGATTGTTTTGCATAGTTTGGAGACTTGGCACATGAAGTGTTTGTAAAAATTCCTTAGTATTATTTTTATGTTGATGTATGATAAATACACTTGAAATGTGTGTAAGAGTGTGAATGGAAATCTTATTGACAACGTTTGAGAAATGTCTACTGAAATTCTAGATCAATTTCCAATTTATAGCTCCTTCAATGGAATTGTTTTTAGTAGATTTGTGACTTTGCATATGAAGTGTTTGATAAAATGTTAGGATGAGATATACCTATGTTATCACTGATAGAACATGTTATTTATAGTTGGAATTGAATTTGAATGATTTTATGAGCTATTGATTTAATTATTCTAGTGATTCCTATAATTACTAGTCAATACGTATGAGTAGAATTAGCTAGTTTTGTGAGTTATTTAATGGACTATATATGGGAGGAAAGATATATCCATATGAATACAGGTGACACATTTTATGTTATCCATGGTATATAGTAATCATGTATTTCTCTTTATCTATCATTTGGAAAGTTAAATTGGAAACTAGGTACATTCATGCGGTGAAAATTGATAACTAGTTGTGGATTGAAATATTTGTTTAGTAAAAACGAAATTTCACAACCATGTGCTCCATTTTTAACATGTTATTGTACTATATGTGGATACTTATCAGGTTTTATCCTTTACTTATGGATGCATTTCATTTTAGTTAAGTTATTTAAACTCAATTCCTTACAGTGAATGTTAACTAATTTCATTGGAATTGATGGAAAAGATGACCTTATTTGCAATGGGAATGGTCTACAAATAAACCTTTAATTGGATGTAGGTGCATGATTAAATATGTTTTTAATGGCTATATAATTTTTTGGGCATTTAATGACATGGTTACAAGTTGATTTTGTGCAAACCTAGCCGCTTATATTGGAAAACTAGTTAACTAGTTGTGTGGACTCTCTTTCGAATTACCATGATTAATTATTGCAATTTTAGTAATTAGACACTATTTACATGTAATTATATGTTATTAATCCATTGGGATTTATAATATATGGTTATTTGTTAAACATTTGGAGTTGTGATAAGTGTTGTCATTTATGCACTAAGTGTCGTAATTAACACCTCAATTAGTAGTTGACTGTGAATAAGAATAATTAGCCTTTAGAAGTGGTTATCCTATCTGATATGGATTGGATTGAAGGTTTGATGATGTTAATAAAATTTCCCATCCCTAGGATCATTTATTCAAATAGTTATTGAATATATTTTAATTTATTATCGGTAATTAAAGGCATTTTGTCGAAATTAAAGCACGAAAAATGAAATTATATACTTGTTTGACTAATCTTTTGTGCTAAAATTATCTAATCATCCTTAGATAGATACTGATATGTCCCTGAGACCCTTTGAAATCCACCAGGGACATTACAGTTATGGAGGAAACAAAGGTTCTTTGGGAAATTCTTGATTTATATTGTTTAGCCTCATGTATGGAAATACATTTACAAAATTAGTTTCAATTGTATGAGAGGTGGGGGTACAAAGGGTACTACATTTATTCCAATTCTAGAGAACTTATTTACACGATTAAATTAAGTTCTTAGGGTTATTTTTGAATCCCTTAGGTTATGGAATAAAGTATTGGAGTTGGTTGATAGGAAAGGTTGAGATGATAATGCATTTTGGTGTCATCGATGGATTTCTAGGGCCAACTACCACTTGTTAAATCAATCTTAGAGGCAATAAATGTATATTGGCTTATGTTTACTCATTGTACTAAAGGTTCTTTGGATAAAATTAGAAGGTTGTGTTTTGAATTCTTATGGAGAGGAAACAATGATAAGGTAGGGTATCATTTGGCTAAGTGGAAACTAATTGCAACACCCAAACATGAAGATGGTTTGGGATTGAAATAACTTACTTATTTTGGACATGTACTTGCTGCCAAGTGCTTATGGAATTTAATCACAAAAGAAGGTTTTTTGAAAAATATAATCTCCCATAAATATTAGCCCCCCTACATGATCCTTAATTGGATTTAGTCTTTTATGAAAAGTAGAGCTAATGTTTCCAACCAGTGGAACTCATTAGTGTTGACATTTTCGGTCATGGGAGATCGTCTTGCTTGGAGGTTAGGGATGGTTTGAAGGTGATACTTGGAAATGATTACGCTATGGGGTGCAACAGTTCAATTTGTCTTCTTGGGGTTCTAGTTCAACTTTTACATGAGCATGGATTCTTCACTTTGATCCAAATTGTGAATGAAGAGTAGAAATACATGTGGCATCAGGGATGGATTAGTGTTGAGTATTTGTGATTAGAAGGTGATAATGAAACAATTTGGGAAATCGTCTTATAAATACTTTGACAAATGGTCATATTAGATTTAAAGATGAAGTGGATATGATTATTTAGAACAAGAATAAAACTGGAGGATTATACACTACAAAGCTTGGGTATGAAGTTTTAACGAGTTATGCTTATGGGGATCCCAAGTGGTGGTGTTCCAAGGTTTGGAATGTTCATGCACCAAATAAGATGGAAGTATTCATGTGGCTTATTCTCATGGGTAGGGTTCCAACTTGGGATTTACTTCGAAAGAAAAATACTCATGGATCAAGGTTTTGTGTACTATGCAAAGCTAATGGTGAATGGGTGAATCATATTTTTGTAAATTACCCATTTCCTCACCAATTTTTCAAGGAGGTTTGTGGTTGGATTGGTCACAACTCTCTATGGAATGAATGTACTATCGAGGAGAGTCTGGCAGCATGGTATAATCAGAGGGATTTGAAGAAGTTTAGAGATATCTTGTACTTGACTCTATGGGGCTTGTGGTTAGCCTACAACTATAGTTTATTCAAAAATAGGACACCAAAAGCTTTCCAAGTCTCTTCCCAAATTTGTTCCATTGCACAACATTTCATTACACAAGGAAACACTCACAAACTCCGAGTGGTCGGAGAACTAGTGGTGGAAAAACTCCATTCTTTGTGTTTTGTTGATGAGGCTTATCGAGGAAAAACCTCATAGTATGATATTGGCGGAGTTCTCTTTTTGCACGAACAATGTTCTATCTAGTTTAGTGCCAATTTGGGACAAGTACCAACAACAAGGTCAAGTTCGTGGCCTTACATGTACTGTTGAAACTAGCTAGTCATAAGTCCATTACCCACTTATAGGTATTTGGTGATTCTTTATTAGTTATTAAGTGGATCCGGATTGAGCAATAAATACATGATATAAAACTACAAATCATGGTTACACAATTAAAGGTTGTTTCTACTAGTTTTACTAATATTTCTTAATCATAGATATACATGGAGCTTAATATGGCAACAAACATTTATCAAGAACAAGCTCGACAAACCCTCTCGACCACTTGTTCCTTAAAGAACTGAAAGATGGATCCACCAAAGATTTCATTATGGATGTATGACTTTATATATGAAGTCACTCCAAATTTTACATAGTTTTTTTGTGTATTGGGTAATTACATAAGACAAACTATAAGGCTCTTATTCTTTGATAATATTGGTAGATGAATCACAAGTGGACAAATTAATTGAAAGATAAATTACATAACAATTAAAGATACATTGATGGGGTTTTAAATATTTGGAACTAACATGGAGAAGTATTATGAAGGTTTTTTTTATTGGTGCAGGGAGCTAAAAAACTACTTAAGTTTCTATACAATGTGCACACTAGCACCTGAAGAATGTATTATTGATTTTTTTATGAATAAATAGTACACTTTTTTCCTTGAAAAAACAAGTAATGTGAATTTGTAATTGGGTCTAGCTCGAATGGTTGTACATAAAGTAGATTGAATTTGTTAATTGGATATGGATAGAGTGTTATTCTCCCCACCTAGGATCCATTCAGCTCCACATCTTGAGTTACAAATGAGGTCCTTTCTCTCAAAACAAATCCTTAATTTTTCAATGATATTGTTATCATTAAAAACTTATAAATAAATTTTCACTGAGATTAGTTAAACAAATTTATAGATTTAATAAGATTATTAGTGGTTTTCATAAATTAAAAAAAACTTGTCAAATATCAACCCTCAAACACACTTAGCATTCAAATCTGCATCTTGAATTACAAATGAGGACACTCCTCTAAATATTATTCCTTATGTCGTAGGCACACAAATTTAGAACTCCCACCACAATAGGAAGGTGTGTGTATCTTTACAAAATCAAGGCATAATGACTTATCTAGATTGTTGGTATTTGAGATAAAAGACACAACCATGTGTGAATTTTTTATATCATTGATGAAGATCAATAAATGATCACTATTAACTTGTTTTTGTCTCGTATTAAATATTTTGGTCTCTATTTTTACTTGTCAGGTGTGATTTCAGTTATTATCAATAAGATTTCAAAGATCTTCAATAAAAGAAATTTGATCTTTGTTTTTTTAGACAGAAACGATTATAGTATATTAGAAAGGTGGTCTAGCCATAGAAACAATGCCCATTTTCAAAACTCCCTTATAGAAGCGGCAAAGCAGGTCAACAGTTCTCAGATCACGCCCTTATGATAGCGACAAAAGTCCATATACGCCCTTATGGAAGTGACAAACTAGAACAATATATCTTTGGAAACTATATATGTTTTAGGAATGCCAGTTCACTAACATAAGCCATTACAACTTTAAACACTTGCCAAAAATACTACTGATTCGAGACTTATAGACATGTACAGACAACAATTCAGCAAGACCAGAGCAGAAGACATATACAGACAGCAATTCAATAAGATTCAACCCAGAATTAATTTTTTTCCCGTCAGGACAAGTTGACGAACCTGGATTAATTTCGCTTTCCATTTTTACCACCCTCAGTGCAAGCTTTTCAACTTTCACCTCCAGCTCAACCATTAGCTTGATAACAACACCTTCTGATCTCTTGACTACCTGCTTGAATTCTTTTCTTAGATACACGAGGTCTCTTTCCACATTTTCCAGGTGTCTTCCTCCTTCTGTATCAATAGTGTCCACCATGTTTTTCAGGTTCTCCAAATCCCTCTTAAGCTCCCTGATATTATAGCCCACTATTACTGCCCACGGGGATGAACTTGAAGATTCATAAGATGCCATAATTGCAGAGATTCCAATTTCAGCGAAAACACCAGAGACAATGGCCATGCTCAACTCCATCGTGCTCAATCTCCTCCAGCAGATTACCCAACTTATGTCCTCATTTCTCCTACAAATCAGCCAGATCAAGCTTCCTCTCCCTTTCTCCTTACGGGTATTAATATCTCTACTCCTCACAAGCCAAACTCTCAAACCACCTGAAATCATCATGCTGCTCATTAAAACAGGCAGCACCTCACCCAATTCACAATACGTCGACTAGATTGATAACCTTCTGCACGCTTGGTTATTGTCCTTCCTTGTACCATATTTAACAGCTTCCATACGATACCATGAGAGCCCACGCACCGGCACATGGCTGTGTGCTTCACCAAGAGGTAGGCACGTGGGGAGATAAGAGTCGGAGCGCCTAAAGATATACAAACTCCCAGCCATGGTTCTATGGAATGGGGCATAAGGAATAAGAGCCATTGATCATGAGAGAGCCAACGCTTAGCGAGGTTCCCCTATTCGCCGCTAGGTCCGCATCTTTATTGTGGGTCCTGAGCACATGAAAAAAATCAATTTTGTGAAAAGAACGGGCAAGAGATTGGATCTTTTTTATCAGTTGACTAAGATGCTGATGATTTGGGAGGGAGCCCTCGACTAGAGCTTGAACAACTATTCTCGAGCCTCCCAAGATTGATAGCCTTGTAATTCTCTGGTTCTTGGCAGAAATTTGATCTTTGTTAATAAGAGGATAAACTCTATTTATTTATTTATTTATATTTTATTTCTAATTTTAATAAAAGAATGGTAGAATTTATAGTTGCATATAATTGAAGGGATCTTTACCATGAAGCTTTGTCCTTGAATGTTGTGTCCCATTGGAGGTATACTTAATATAATCTGAAAAAAATAGAGGGAAAACCTTGACTATAAATCAAGTATGATTACAAAGAAGGTTGAACGTTTTTAAATTTTGTCCTTTTCTGATTTACCGTCATTGAAATTTGATTGGGGAATCTTTGTAACAATTGCAATTTTAGATTGATAAAATTGTTATTTTTAATGCAAACGAGATTATTTGAGCATTAAGAAAAGAGTCAATTCGTATAATGTTTAGACTAGACTATGACCATTTTTAATGGACAATTAATTTCTCGTGTAGTCACAAATTGGTTGGAGTTGGAGTTCAAACTTCTTTGAATTTAAAGACTTACATTGTGTTGAAATACGTGGTATATTTATTAAACTTGTTGGTTCTTATTGTATAAATGGATTTGATATTTTCGAAAATTATTATGGCACATGTATCATATAATTTCTACATTTAATTGATGTGCTTTCTAATTTTTAGCTAACATTATCTTTATAATAATGGTAAACATGTATTGTAAAAAGTTCGATTGTTTTTATGGTACATATAATAACTCTTCATAGATTTGCTATTGAAAATGCATTACTTAGAAAATGGAATAATGTTGACTTTTAGGTTCTTCATATAATATCTTTTTTTATCTTTTTTTTTAACAGAAACAGTAAAAGATGGTGATATTAAACAGGTTGTGCACAACCATTCATTACACAAAAAAGAACTAAGACTGAGAGTTCTTGCTGTTCAAAAAACAAAAAACCAAAATTGGTCCAGAGGGGAGACCAAAGAACTCCACATATAGTTTTTACATATATTTGATGGACAGTGGTAGTATAAACCCTAACAAACTGCTAATTTAGAAGCAAACAGAAAAAACATAAACAAAGAAAGTCATTTAAGAAATTAGCCTGGCGACTTCATTGGTTGTTCCACCGACTCCTCCTCCATGGGCTGAACTGCAACAGGGGTTTCACGGGCCGGACTGGCTTGGTTCATGTTAACCAAACTCTGAAGATCTTCCTGGATTCTATCCACTTTTACCATAATCTCTCTAAGGTTGGATTCAGTATCATCAATCCTTGAATTGGTTGCTTATCCGATAGGAAGTATAGTTGACCACCTCACCCATATCCTTCACCTCTTGCACCAGAGCTTTGTTATCCATTATGCCAATTGCCATCATTTCATACAGGCGTCTGAGGGTTTTCTTCAGGTCTGCAATCCCTGCATTTTCATTTGCCGGGTTCATAATGCCTTGCCTAGGTGGGCGAGCAACAAGAACTAAACGAGAAAGACTATTAATAGCACCTTCCAAATTTTGGGTCTGTAAACCATAAAACTCACCAAGAGCCGAGTGAAGAATGTTGACTTCTCGCAGGAGAGAATCTCGGTCAGCTTTGCATTTACAGGAAAGGGTACCAACAATTCCTTCCTTCCACCCAAAATACTTACAACCTAAAATCAAACTGTTTTCAACTGAAAAAACCTCACCTTCAGGAAAACTGAGCCCGATACCCGAATTTAAACGCCACAGAGGACCGCCATCGTGGGGAGAGCAATGACAGGAGAAGAAGGCAGCAAGTGCGAGCCTTTCTTTCACAAACGCCCTGCAGAAAGGAAGAGACTCCCTTGGAATCTCTGGGAGAAATCCCTCTTCAACGCTTGAAATCACATTCAACAACGTCCTCTCCGGTGAGAATACAGAGCGAGCAAGGATCAAACCATTGTTCTGAGGAGCTGCTGAGTGAGAATGAAGTCTGAGAGAAGCCATAGCACGAAGTAAGATAGGACCTGGAGCGTGCGAGCTGTAGAGACAATAACTCTAGACAGGACTGGAGTTAATAACGTTGAGAATCAAGGAGGGCGGGACCACACGCGACAATGGCATGAGAGGTGATGGCGTGAGCCAGATGTGCGCTGGATTCTTGTTAAATGCCCTTTTCTTCTTGGTGATTGTCATGGTGAATGAACTGCTTATGCCATAGTTCATTACGGGAGCCCATAGATATACCCCTTGCATTGTGACCTTGATAATGTTAAATGATCCTATTATGCAATGATATATGGTCCTTTTATGATAATAGTTCATTATGGAATGGGTAAAGGGGGGGAATTAACCCCATTGAGTTGCAAGTGTCTTTGTGGGAGAGAAGCCCCCACGTTTGCCAATTCATCAGCGATCACATTGTTTGCTCAGAGAATATGATAGAATTCAAAATGGGGAGAGAGCAGAGTGACAGCTTTATCATACAAACGACGACATTTTATCGAGCCAGTGATGTATCCATTAAGCATTTTATATATGACGTGTTTAGAATCGCCAAATATTGCTACCTTGTTTAGATTTGAGTCGACGAGGATCCTCAATCCCTGCAGAAGGGTTGTCCATTCCGCTCATTATTAGTCCTGCATCCAATTCCCTAGGCATAGGATTGTTCAATTTTTCCTTCAGGATCCAGTAGGATCCCTCCCGCACCTGCCACCCCTGAATATATCTTTGTACCTTATATTAATAGATAAATTTTATTAAACTAACTCTTTATTAAACTAATTGTGCTTTTACACCAGCATAGATCCATCTTAAACGTGGATCTAGAAAGCACTGAGAGGGATCCAATTTCTTTAGGTGTAAGTTTTTTATCTTAAATTTTTAAATGTTCATAAAAAATTACACTTTAAACATTTTGATCCGTTTAGTGTTTGGTAAATCGAGGTTTAACATGGATCTTTTAATTACTTTTCATTTAATTTTATTATTGGGTTTTATTATTTGATAAATTAGGCTACATGTTTTTCTCTATATTCTTTTTTTTTGTAGACTTGTTGGTTTAGTGTTAAGTTAAACACACATTGATCTCATCAATGTTATTTGGATGACACTCCTTTATTCTAATCAATAAGCCATAATCAAATATATGAAATTCTACTTTAAAGCCACACCAAAATATATCTAAATTTTATTATAAAAAAAATGTTTTATTTTATTATGGTGAATTATAAAGAAAGTTAGTTAATTTAAATTATTTTAAAATTATTTTAAAAGTAATTAAAAATGGAATAAAATAAAAAGTCTAGAATCTTCTAAAAAGGTTGAATATCTTTTAAAAAAAGAGTTTGGCATTTCGAGTAACTGTTAATATATATTAAAGAGAATAAAAAGACAAATTAACTTGAAAAAAGAACATTATAAAAATACAAATGGTCATTTTCTAAAGAACAAATCTAGTAAATTAGCATAAATCCATTTTAAACTTGGATTTATCAAGTACCCAAAGGGATCTAATTTATGGATCTAGGGTAATTTATTTTATGTCAGTTAACATAATGTTTTTTTATGTCGACTAGCATAACGTGACTAACGTGAGAGGATCTCTCCCATAGTAAACCAAGAGCACTTGCTTTTCTCAGTACAATCATATTTCATTAAAAAAAATATTATAAAATTCGTTAAACTTAATTATTTTTTGTTTCTACAATAAACATTTAAATTCAAATTTTATAAAATATAAATTAAATACCATTTATTAAATTTATAATATATTTATATTTATTATAAAGTAACTAGATTCCTTTCACGAAAGTAACTAGCTTCCTATAAGTGTCTAGGATTGTTACACTATTACTTTAGCCAAAAAGGTGTATAAATTTTTTGAAGAGTACTCACTTTTAAGCCATCATATTAATTGAAGAGTTGAGATGTATATACTATTACTTTACCCAAATTTGTGTATATAAAATTTGAAGAATACTCATATTAATTGAAGAATTGAGGTGTATATAAAATTTGAAGAGTGTTACTAACTAGCTAATTAATGATGTTTAATTGTTAGTACATGTACACATCATTGATTTTAATGATGTTTCATGTTAACATGTATTTTTGGCATTTCCTCCATGGGTACATGTTCCCTACCACTTGACATTTCATACCTAATGCCCAAATTTGAAATATTATACCATGACACAATATAGAACATTGCTTCGAACCACTTTAAAATATTCTAATACATTTAGAATATATTCACAATCATAAAACGAAATGCTTTTTATCAATGTGGATAATTGGTATACACATAAAACCATTTTAACAATTCTTTTACGGAAAATTGTTTTTTTTTTTTTCAGAGGAAAAAATGCCATCTTTTGATATTCAAAATGAATCAAAAAGATAAAATATACATGTAATCAGCAGCATGCCAGAGGGGAATCATCAGTCAAACCACCCAAACATCTACAGATAGGAGTGAATAGTAAGTCTGCCAGCACATATAAGCAAGACAAAGTCTGATAAGGAAAATTGGTTGTCATAGTCTCATGAATGGGATATAGTTATGTCACGCTCCTAATGAATGAATCAATGTTAGGGATATAGTTATGTCAAGCTCCTAAAGAGTTTTTGGGTTTTTTAAATCGACATACAACTATTACAAAAAAATATAAACAACATATGTACTACGTTTATTTATACTTTAGTAAAGTATAATTATTTTGTACGAAAATATATATGTATATATTTTATATTTGGATTTTTTTAATTTTTTTTTTTGTAGATTGTCACATGACTAAAATTTTCAAGATTCGTGTTTTGGATAAATGATATACTACTCCTTTGTGAATTCCCTCATTATTGTGGGTTTTAAGAGTATATGTGTTTCATGCATATACGAGAAAATGTATAATTTATCTCAACTTGCATGTGTGTCCGTGTCTATATTAAAAACGAAAAATTACGAGTAACTACTACTTTATGAAGAGGGCTACACATTCTACGTTTTCGATTTTTTTCAATTCATCATCATTGAAATCCAACTAGGCACTCTTGCCAAAATTGCACTTTGGGATAGATAAAATTCTTTCTTTTAATGTAGAAATGGATTCAACACCCTTGAATAACCATACGCAATAACAATGAATAATGAAAATATATTTTCATGAGACGTGGGTATACAACTCTAATAACATGGGTGCTACTTGAGTGATGTTTGTCTAAGTTATAATATTTGGGAGGTACTCGGCATCCGATGAACAAAGGATTTGTTAAGGTTTCACATTCATCATGTAATTGTAATATTTGTATTTGGATTTCCTTACATCATTTTTAGTGCAATCATTTGAACATAAAATTAGTGTTACATAAACTTTTGTGCGTTATATAATTGTATTTTCTTGTTAGTCCTTGCCAAGGCAGGGATATATATGGGAAGTCAAAGCTTTTTTACTTTGTATTAGTGGGTATACTTATCTCCCCATCCTTTGTTGTCCTTTTTAAGATAATCTAAGGGATCCTGACCTTTTAAACATGTGTTCAAAGAATTCAACCCCTCCCTCAAGTTTTCAAGAGGGACCGAAAGTTGCTAAGATAGCCATCATCTCGATCTCGGATGCCATTTACAAATTTCATGAGGGTGTGTGATCCCATGTCTAGAAAGGCAACATTTGAGATATTGAAGATCTCGATGCACTCCCAAGGGGGAGTCCTACATGATAGCATCCTCCGAAATTTGAATTCGTTTCCCATTTCATGGTATCGAATGGAGCTTCTCATGAAAGAAATTCTAGGATTTCCTACACAAACTCCAGATAGATGTACCATTTTTTGCCTTGGGGGTAGAATCCAAACACATAGGCTTGTTTCCTCCAATGTATTTCTTCTTCAGAACCTAAGAGGACCAAGCCTTGTGCTCCAATAAAAATTTCCAAAGTAATTCAACTCCCAAGGCCATAATAGAAAGTTGCATGTTACGAATTCCCATACCACCTTTATCTAATGACCTTTTATCACATTCCAGTTGACAAGAGGGAGTTTGTGCTTGTTATTTTTTCCTCCTTTCCATAAAAATGTTTTGATCATCTGGTTAATTTGATTTAGCGTTGATATGGGAGCAAGTAAAATGGAGCATAGGAAGATAAGCATGGAGGAAAGGACATGCATGATTATAATTACTCTTCCATCTGGATTTAGCCAATTTATACCCCATTGTTGCATTTTCTTGGAGATTTTATCAATTACTGCTTACCAGTTCCCTTTCCTAAGTTTATCCCTTGCAATAGGAACCCCAAGATATTTGAAGAAATCCCATGAGCTTGATCCTTGGAATCCGAGCACCCTCTGGATTTCAGAGAGAAGTTGAGCTGGAATATTCTATCCATGGATATGATTTTCCCTTTTATTAATCAAGTTACTAGTAGCTTTACAAAAAAATGCATAATTTTGTTGAATCTTTGAGCGACAACCAAAGAAACTCACTCAATGAGCAAAATGTCATCAATGAACTAGGAGTGGTTGATTTCCTTTACATTTCTTACAATTTTAATCCCTGATATCGTCCTATCAATTATGGCATGCTCTAAAGACCGCTCAAAGAATCTACAATGATAATGTATAAGAGCGGAGAGAGAGGACACCCTTACTGAAGTCCTTTGGATGCTTTACAGAATTTTGAGACACTCCCATTCACAAAGGGGGCAATCCGAGGGTGATCAATACAAGCATTGATCCATGAGATAAATTTGTCCTAAAATCCATTTTTTTTAAGACTTTAAAGAGGAATTGATGGTTGACCCGATTGAAAGCATTGGCCAAGTCCAACTTTATAATCATTCCCACTTGTTTGTGTTGAACGCTTGAATGAATCCCCTCTTGGAAAAGAATAATATTGTCAAGAATATTACGTTTATGTACAACTCCACCTTGGGTTTCAGAAATGATGGAAGGAAGGAACTTCTTCAATCTTTGGGAGTTCATCTTGGATAAATTTTTATAAGAGACATTGCATAGGGAAAATGGTCGAAATCTATTGAATACGGTTGGGTTGGAGTCTTTAGGGGTCAAGGCAAGGAAATAAGAGTTGATAGAACCCAAAAAATGGGGCTTATTTTGGGCATAATCCAACATTCTCTTCAAGTCTCTTTTAATGATTCCCCAATAAAGCTTGTAAAAATTAGTTGAAAACCCATCCAAGCCAAGGGCTTTGTCGGGATTCATACCCCAGTTCATTGTTTGTTCTCATCTGCCATAATGGTTTTAGTTAGATTCTCATTATCCTCTTAAGAAACCAGCTAAGGAACATTTTTAATGCTTCTAATTTAACCTCTTCTAAATCTTCATTTTCTGCAGTATAAAGAACCTGGAAATGAATAAAAGCTTCTTCTTTGATTTCCTCAAATCCTGTAATTTTATTCCCTTATGAGTTGGCAATTTCTCTAACCGCTTTGTAACGATCTTTGATCTTGGATTACAGATGAAAAAACAATTATGTTCTTATCCCTTGTCTGTATCCAAAAGCCTATAGATTTTAATCTCCAAAACTCTTCTTCTCTCGTTTTGACTGAGTGGAGAGACTTTTGGAGCTCCTCCTCTTTTTTAATATATTGCAGACTAATCTCATGTTTGTCCATTTCATTTTGTTGATGCCCCAACGAGCTTTGTGAGGTTTTCCTTTCCAATGCTAGAGCATGCAAAGAGGATTTGGTTTAGTTTTACAATTTCCATTTGACTCCTCTCATTTTTTATTCTTAAATAAAGAAGGGAGATCCCTTAATGTCAACATTCCAAGCATTTTTAACTACATCCAGGAAGTCCAGGTGATCTTTCCAAGCAAGGAAGAAGTGGAAGGGGATTGGACCAAGATATTTTTCATGTTCCAACAAGAGGGTAATTGGATTATGACCTAACACACTGGAAGAAAGGATTGAAGATGAAAGATTAAGTCCAAGTAGTAGGAAAGAGTTAGAGGCTAGAAACCGATGAAGTCGGGCAACCACATGTCTTGAACTAACTCTCTTGTTTGTCTAAGAAAATTTTCTATTCTTTGGGGCTATGTCCACTAGATCCCAATTCTAAATGAGATCCTCAACCCATTCCCTACAAGGATCCCTTACTATAGATCCTCCCTTCCTCTCTTTATTAGACAAAAAGATTAATATCTCCACCCATAATGATGTTAGGGAAGAGAGGAAAGCCATCTTAGGCTAAAAGGGAATCCCAACATTTTTTTACTCCAAAATAATGAAGGGACATAAATGTTTAAAATAGATACCTGATTATTCACTTGTAGATGCTTAAGAGTGACAATTTGCCAATGATGAGATTGATGAACTCTAGTCTATACTAAGCTAGAGCGATCCCATAACGTAGCCATTCCACCCAAAGCTCCGGTACAACTAATTGTTATTCCTGTGCCTTGTTTCCACATTATATTCAGTTTTTGAAGGATATATTTTCCTTCATTTTAGTTTCCTGGATTAGAAGAATATATGGGCATTCATTTCTTATTAGATTCCTCATCGCTTCTTCCTTTTTCCTTGAACCTAGTCTTATACAGTTTTAGGAGATCAATTTCATTACTTACAATTGGATTGAAGGGAGCCCCCTTTGGGGTCGGTCGGTTT
This sequence comes from Pseudotsuga menziesii, assembly GCA_001517045.1. Classification (NCBI taxonomy): domain Eukaryota; kingdom Viridiplantae; phylum Streptophyta; class Pinopsida; order Pinales; family Pinaceae; genus Pseudotsuga; species Pseudotsuga menziesii. The sequence goes on from LPNX010475681.1 coordinate 216,886, forward strand.
AGATGTTCTAGAGGTGTATCCTCCTCAGACATTTTTTGATATTAACTTGTCCAGGGTGGGTTGGTTTCCCAAAATATTCTCTCGTTTTGCCTCTTCCTCCCGCTTCTTCTCATCCTTCTTGCATCCTTTCTTGCTTTGCACTTATGGTTTCGATTTCGAAGAATCAAAGTTCGACTCCACCAAGGTCAGGGATTTCCTCACTAAGTTGCTGAGAGGACTAGATCTAGAGTCTTGGGTTCTCGAATAATGCAAATTTTTTTCTTTAGTAATTTCAGGATGAGTTTTAACCTCCTCTTGGGTTGGTTTTTCCTGGTTATTTGATTTCTACGGGACATGAGAAAGATCCTCTTCCATAGTTTCCAAGGTTATTTATGAATGTACATCTGGATCGATGTAATTATTATTATTATTGTAAAAAAAGAGAAGAATATATATATATATATATATATTAATTTATCATAGAAGTATAATATAACAGTAAATCAATATTTGATTTAGTCAATAATTGAGAATAAGATTTTATCATTTATATTCATTTAAATAAAAGTACAAGTGCAAGAACTTATCTATAATAACACTTGGTTTGGGGATCTAAGAGGTCATTACAATAGATATACTTTTTGGTTTCAACAAGGATAAATTATATTGATCCCTAAGTTACCCCACGTACGATAGTTGGCCAAGTCCACACACACATATTAATAATGAACTCTTAGCTTAGTCACAATTCCACGATAAAAATAGCACAAACTCTTTCTTGCATCATGTTTGTCACATACCTATTTTCCTTATGACATGTTCTAATGTTGAAAATGGGGAAATGAAGACAAAAGAGCATAAAACCCCTCTAATTGTATTATTTTGTTAATTAGAAATAACACCATTAAGAGGGGACGTTACTTATAGTTATGCAACCCTTCATCTTTTATTTGTTTGAAATGAGATCATTGACTTGGGCATGGGAAGAAGTCCATAGATGTTGTTATGATAAAGGATAATTTCTCATTTCTTAATATGAGTGTACTGTCAAGATTGATTCTATGGCAGTCGTTCAAAATTTGAAATCAACAATTATTAAAAAAAAGAATATAAAAAATAATTGGTCATTGATGAATGGATAACTGGTAACGATGCATGGATAACTCATAGAATACCTAATTTCTTAATATGTGTGTATTGTCGAGATTGATTCTTTGGCAGTTAATCAAAATTTGAAATCAACAATTATATATATATATATTGGTCATTGATGAATGGAT